>CM073778.1:3951939-4279255 GCA_037158775.1 Hetaerina titia | reverse complement strand
ATAGCCCTGTATTTAAAGTATACAAGTGTGGGATTTTCGCTTTAGTGGAAATACTTAATAGCATAATTAGGGAATTGTAATCATAAATGGCATTTCGAGAGCATTCGGGTCACGTCGTCCAACTACTGGGGGACTAGTGTTATAAAAATTGATTTCCATTTCCTTAAAGATGATGTGCAAAAAAATTATTTTTGGGAATCACACGACTCCACCGTAGGAGGAGCACTTACCGAGGGAAAAATTTCGGTAGAAGAAAGTTTGAAACCATTGAAAAGGGGCTGCTCGGTGATGACGGTCCTCCTGAGTGTCTCGACCAGGGTCAGATGGCCCCGTCCTCCCCAGTCCCTGAAATGACGAATGGAGAGCGAGAGGAGCAAGTCACCGACATTGCCTGACCTGCGGGAAGGAAGGCACCGGAGGATAGAGAGGTCACTCGTGTGGAGAGTTCGAGGGAAGGAAGGCAGAGGGAGGAGGAAAGGTGGTCATTCCGATGGGTCGCCTGCATCTGTAAGATGCCTCGCAAGCCGCGGCTGGGGCGTGTGGCGGGGGGTGATGGGACGACGGACCTACGTGTACAGCCTTAAATTATTTAAAAGATGAGTTGGAATGTATATTATTAGCACGTCTAAATAAATACTCGTACACGTACATGCACGCATATATAATTCATGCAAAAATTGTTCAAATCATTAAATGCTTGCCTTTATGTGAATACGTTCGGGTGTTTGCGCTCGATTTTCTATGAATGCGCATCGCGCGAGGGAAGAAAGATGCTGAGCCCTGTCGATATATTCCTCTCTTATTTTCCCGGTGGTCGAACCTGCCAATGTAATTAGGATCCGCAATATTTCCCTCGCTGTTACGAGAAGATTCAGGTGTACTCTACCTATCTAAACGACTAGAGTCAATTATGAGTTCTACGCGAGAAGTAGTAACCGATTACTGGCATGGGAAAGCATCCTTCAGCCTCGGGATTCTGGAGTAGTAAGTGTATGGATTTTCGCCTCCCATTGTTGCCACTCCCGACTCATGGTCTCCGCAGCAACATGCAACAACTGAATTTCACATCGTGTTTGCCGGTATCATCGTTCTTGTTCTACTTCAAGTTATTTCAGTGCCAAAAATCTGCTCACCATATCTTCTTCTACTCATTGAGGCCAGCTGTTGAACCGTGTTAATTCTGAAGGAGATTGTCACCTAATGGATTCAATCGGGGGAAAATGTTACGCTATGACATCATAACATTTCATTCAAAGCTTAATTATCATCGCTCTTCTGAGGAGGGATATTTAATTCTGTTCGTTTTCCAGGGCTGCTCGAGGAAGGGAATTGATTTTAATGGAGGACGGCTCAGGAGTTAAAGTGCAATGAATCTGCTGTCTGGTCTACCGTCGATGAGTGTATCGGCTTTATTTCGCAGAATCAGACGCTTCCTCGCGCCTCATGCTGTGACCCGACCCTGCTACGAGGATCTCTGCTATGACTTCCCATCAAAAAGAGATTTCTTGCGTCCACATCTGCTGAGATATGTTTTGAATGCATGGCTGAGACCCAGGAAGTTGAAAGTTGGCAACCTGATAGATTTCACGTGAAAACGACAGAACGGCAGCCCTACCCTTGGGGTGGAGGACGCATCCACGCCTGCGAAATTAGTAGGAAGGACAAACCACAAATAGCCTTGCAGCCCTTGAGTGATCTGGACGCTGAAAAGCTTATGATCACGAGGTGTCTCATTCTAAACTTTTCTTAATTTTATCGTAATTCTTCAATTTAAATCATTAATGAATAATGAATTTGATTTTGAATAAAGAAGCCAAGTTTAACAGATTCAAGCGAGATGTAGTGGAAGTTTGTCAAAATGAGAAAACAAAATTTACACTTTTCCACGGTTTTATATGTAACGTACAACGCGCATCAGTTCATCGAACCATCTTCGGCTACAAGACAAGATTCCACATGTGATACATCATATTTGTATTTGTTTGAGAAAGGTCGGGGGGGGGGGGGAGAGTGAGGGGTAAGATGGGCGGGAACAAAGAGGGTCATTTTGGAAAATAGAGCGCCTTGTTCCTCCACATACACTCCAACACTCACGACCCAGGTTATTGGATTGATATCGTGTCATAGATTATAACCATAGTTTTGGCATACACAGGAAACCATGTTAAAGTGATGCGATCATCCCAGCCGATGCCTGCCACCCTATGAACCAGAAACTATCAGTCTTCCATTCAATGAAACGCCCATTTGTTCATTTACCCCTAACATTAAAAAATTTCAACCATGAGCCCGACTCTATAAAATCAATAACAGTATCCAATAGCTATAGTTTAATATTTTCGCCAATATCTTAAAGAAAAAAAATTAAAGCTGTTTCTCATTTATGCTCCCTTAGTCTCCGTTCGTAGGTCCGTCCTTATCTCATGTCCTTAGGTCGGACGATTGGAGGGTCGTATTTCGGGGCAAGGGGAGGGTAACGCTGTGGTGAGGATTGGACTCTGGGGAGGCAGATACCATCCCCGTCTCCAACAGCTACCAGTTGCTGTCGGATGACAGCACCACCGTACCTGCAGCTCCTACCCTTACTCCGAGGGCACTACCTAGGGTAAGGCATCAGCGCTCGCGAAGGGAGGGAATCGTTATATTAGGCAGTTCTAATGTCCGCAAAACCACTACCACACGAGGGCGCGTCATTTCTTAAGTTGCTATTCTCCGAAAACCTCGCTCTTCACTCACCACCACTTCCCATTCACCCACTTTCATCACCACCCTCACTCCTCAGATATCCTGGATGTAGTTTTCTCAATCGCAGGTATTGCCTTTCAATTTATTAACCTCGATAACTCCGCCTCCAACCACTGCCCCATATTTTACTGCTTTCCTGCCTACAGTCCGAACTCATAAAAAGAATAAATTGGAAATTATTCAAAGAAAACTGCTCTGAGATTAAACTCGTCGCTCCTATCACTGGTACTCCAGATAATATAGAGAAAGCTGCCCAAAAGTTCACATCCACCCTAACCAATGTCATTCAACGTTCTTGCTATTCTCCCTCTCCTGCCTCCATCGCTGGTCCCACGCTACCTCTGGACATACTGTGCTTAATATCCCTTAGAAACAAGGCGAGAACTCTCTCGCAACGTGCCCATCTTCGCTAGGAAAGAAACCGTTTTTGTGCCCTTCGAAACCTGGTCACCTCCAAAATAAGAACACATCAGGAAACAAACTTGGCACGAAAAAATAAGCTCACTCTCTCATACGGACAATACTGTGCGGCCCGCTGCCTCGGCAGGGGAAAACTACCCACCCCGCTCCTACTGCATAACGAAAAAGCGATGTACGCTGACGGTGACAAAGCAAACGCCTTTGCCGACTCCCTTGAATCCATTTTTACAAACTTAAAAGCCCCACCGTTGGATTCGGAAGCATCAAACAGCATCTCTAGCATTTCCCAATGCCCCTACCCTCTATTCCAGGAAATTATTCGTCAAGAACTCATTCCCATAATCTCCCACTTCAAAACCAAGTCATCACCTCGCCACAACCAAATTTCCTACACCTTTAAAACCTTCCAAAGCCCTTTATCCTACACCCACTTACCATCCTTAACTCCTGCCTCAGACTGTCCTATTTCCCCACTGCATGGAAAAAACCCAAAGTCATACTGATACCAAAACCCGCTAAAAACCCCGCAGAGATCGTCAGCTACAGACCCATCAGCCTGCTCTTATGTACGGGTAAAGTACTAGAAAGATGCATACTAAATAGGCTACTAGAAGAAAGTTTTGTTCTAAACCAAATTAGACCCGAGCAAACTGGTTTTCGCCGTCAATACCCAACAAATCACCAGACTAGTTGAACAGATAACTTTCGGTTTTAACGTTCATAAACACACTCAGGTAGCCTTTCTCGATCTCCAGAGATCCTTTGATAAGGTCTGGCACGATGGTCCCATTTAGCTAATAAAAGTCATCCATTCATTTCTCTCAAACCGCACTTCCTTTGTCTCCCTGAAAAACTCCAAATCAACTACCCGGTCCACATCAACAGGCGTCCCTCAAGGAGCCATACTATCGCCCGTCCTTTTTAATATATACATTAACGACCTCCCCTAATACTCGAAAACATAATGCTACCTCTATGCGGATGACAAAGCTATTGCCTCAACCACATTTGGCCCAAATCATGCCGTCGACAACGTTCAAGAACACCTGGACAGAACAGAAGACTGAATGTCCGCCTGGAAACTTTCAGTAAACCCATAGAAATGCGTTAATGTAAATTACGCCCGAAAATGGGAGAAACCTAACAGCACCCCCATTTACGAGGGCAAAGAAAAAAATCCCTCGGGCATCTTCGGCTAAATTCTCGGTGTCCAGCTCGACAGCAAATTGCCATGGCAATTCACACTGAATACGCATTAAAAAAGGCTAATGCGACTTTGTCCTCAATCTGTCCCCTTATCAAAAGCACTAGTCCACTCCGTCTTCTTACAAAATTACTCCTCTTCAAAGCAGTGACCCATCCACTTTTAACTTACGGTTGCCCAGCCCGGGGGACAACAGTAGCTGCTCCCAGTCTGACTTAAAAGAAATGCTTCCAAAACAAAACTTTGCGAACTATTACAAATGCCCCATGGTTCGTCCGAAACTCCGACATTCTCAAGGACCTCAAAATACCAGACCTTCCAACCCCTCTACGCGACCTAGCCTCATCATTCAAATCATCAATAGAAAATTATGGAAACCCTCTAATCGAACCATTATATGACTACTCTGATAATCCCCATTTTAAATACAAGCGTGCAAACTAAAGCTTAAATGAATCTCTTTAACCATTAAATAAAAAAACGCATTCACTTACTCTCCCCTACATACTTTAACCAAATATCACCCTTCAGTCACCCACATCATACAACCGTTGATCAGCGAGTCGCCCAACAGGAGGGAGGTGTTGCATTCTTGTCTTCCTGGTGTATACCAGGCGGCGGGGTACCCCAGGTGACACAGGCGCTGAAGGCGGAGATCCTGCGCTCCTTTAAGGAGATTAACTCTGAGGTGCAACGGGTCGAGGCGGAGTTGAAGGTCCCAATTAAATTAAGCATTTGCAGTATTCTGCCGAGTATTGACCGCTGAAGGCTCGTTTGGAGCCGAATAGAGAGTTTAAACGAGAGATTGTTGGGATGTTGTCGGGAAATCGGAGCGGACTTTGTTGATCTGAGGCCTGTCCTCTCATCGTGTCGGGTGTCACCCCTTAATCGCCCGAAAATCCATTACTCTGTCGGGACATCACAGTGTGTAGCGCGTAGGTTACACGAACTCGTTCAAGGGTTTAGCATAGTTAGAAGGCAAGAGCGCAGGTCTTATATTGGGATAAATAAAGTAGAATCCAGCGATTTTTAGCACTTCAGATCAGGTTACGCCTTTCAGATCCCAAAAATAATAGAACAAACAAACACTTGCGTTAAAACAACATATAATCCACCTAAAATTAATGAAATAGGTGCCTCAAAATACATTAAAGATAGTAATGCGAGCGAATGTAATACTTTTGCCTCTGTTAACCAAGAATCGTCGCGAAAAAGGCTTGAGAGCAAACATAAAACCGTAAAACACAAGGTGATAGATCAAATAAAAATTATGACTTTAAATTGCCGTAGAATTAGAAAAAAAAGATCGGAGATATTGAACAAATATTTGTAAGTACAAACGCAGACATAGTAGTTGGAACGGAGAGTTGGCTCACGGGAGATGTAGCAAACAACGAAGTTTTTCCGAGCGGTTTCACAATTCACAGAAAGGACAGACCTAATAGTCCTGGGTGGATACACCCTAGGTTGGGACGTATAAATAGCTGTAAAGTCACATCTCAGTAGCAAAAGATACGAATGCGATGAAAATAGTATAGAAAGTGTTTGGTGCAACATAAAGGACTACAACGACAGAAGCCTATTCGTGTGCTCATTTTATAGACCCCCAGATTCTAATACAGATATTCTACACAAGCTCGACGACCAAATATCCTCTCTTAGTAACAATCATAGAAACGGTATTATTAAAATCGCTGGTGACACAAACCTACCGTCAATTGATTGGGACACACATTGCGTGGGAAAATCCGCAAAAAATAGAGATTCATGCCAAGAATACCCTCATATATTCACAAAACACTCTTTAGAACAAATTATAAAATCACCAACAGAGGGCCACAGCATACTTGATATCTTCGCGACTTCTAAGCCCAAAAGCTGGTCCCATGTTAGGGAAATAAACTAAAACGTAAACGTCCAACTGTACATTCTTTGAAGACGGGAAACGGAGAAATTATAACAGAAAGCGTGAAAAAGGCAGACATTTTAAACAGGTTTTTCCAGAGTGTCTACAATAAAGACACAAACGCACCAAACGATCCTCCACGCCCACCCGGGGAACACATGAACGATATAACACTGACCAAGAAGGGAAAAGGACATCTGCCGCGTAGTATCAAAGCAAACAAATCACCTGGCCCAGAAGAAATACCTGCTAGAATATTAAAGGAATTAGCCGAAGACATTGCCCCGTTTTTAGAAATTGTTTTCCATAAATCGATAGAAGATGGCTCAGTTCCTCGTGACTGGAAGCTAGCCCATATAACTCCCATTTATAAAGGCGGCGATAGGGATAAACCAACCAATTACCGACCCATTTCTTTCACATCGATTGCTGGTAAAATGTTAGAACACATTATTGTCAGTAACATAATGAGGTTTCTTGATATTAGAAAAATACTAAGCCACAACCAGCACGGATTTAGGAAGAGCAGATCTTGCGAAACACAATTCGCTCTTTTCATTCACGATTACTTTGTTCGGGAGAAAACAACACACAAGTTGACGCAGTATTCCTAGATTTCAAAAAAGCCTTTGATAAGGTCCCACACAATAAATAGTTGCAGAAACTTAAATTCTATGGAATCAATGAGAAAATTATTAATTGGATTAGAGACTTCTTGTCAAATCGCAAAAAAATAGTAGTCATCGATTAGTTGTGCTCAACGGATAGAGATGTAACTTTAGGCGTCCCCCAGGCAAGTGTAATAGGGCATCTTCTGTTCTTAATATACACTGATGACTTATGGCCACACGTTAAACATTAAAACAGTTGGGGGTAGTTCTAACACCTTTCTAAGCGCCTTTCATGGGGAGCACATATTAGGACAATATGCTGATCCGCTTTAAAGAAACTGGGTTTCATTAAACGGTTGGTGGGGAAAGGCAAAGAGAAAGTAAAAGAAAGTTGTTACTTTGCTCATTGGGGATAAGCCGCATGTATTTGGGATCTTTGGGAGGAAATTTGTCAAAATGAATACTATTAATTCCAGAGAAAATCAGCCAGATTCGTGAAAAATATATATGACAAGAACACAAGTGTGACAGTTCTCTTAGGAGATTTAGGCTAGGAGCCACTTGAGATATGAAGAGAACAAGCGAGACAGACTTCAAGAAAGATTCAGAACTAGCGAGTACAACGATGACACTAAAGGAATACTAATGGCCCCACACTACTTAGGTAGATCAGACCACAAAGATAAAATAAGGGCGGTAGATTCCAATACAGATAGATTCAAATACTCATTATTTCCCAGAATAATCAGCAATCATAATATTAATAGTAAGAATCCAAAGTCCATTTATAAATATTAAAAACCTTTAATTTACTAGTCGGAACAAAATTAGAAATTGCAAAGGTATTACATGTAAATGTATGTGCATGTGTATGTTAGTTGGCAGTTTGTGTGTTTGTATGTGTGTGTGGGGTGAAAGGGTTCTTGCTTGAATGTACACCATGATTGGTTTATGAACTACAAAGTTCGGTTTTTAATACCCTTTCGATACAAGTCATAAAATACAAGTCAAGATTCTGTGTAACGATTTGGACGCATGAATATCTTCAATATACAAGACGATGACCGCCAATTTCATTTAGACATGAGACAAGGAAAGTGCCAATTTACAATTCCTGTAAAATCTAATGTACAATGCCTGAGTACTTTCTTTGGGAATTATGTTATACAGGTGCTATGGGGAAAATTTCGAAATGTTGATTGATTATATCGATGGGTTATTTGAAAAAAACAAATGAAATTACATTACATATCACCCTTCCCACATTGCCACAAAAGCTTGCATTGTCCTAATTTCTTTTTCGTGAAAACACATTTGAATCGCAGAGTTGAATCAGAAGTAAACATATTTTCTGATAAACTTTTTCTTGGTTAAGCGTCAGAAAAGTTAAAAGCTCAGATATCTCATTATTGAGGAGGTGTTGAAGAACACCTGGTAGGAAATTACTTGGGTTTCAACGGGCACCATCATGGGCAATCCTTAAGCACTCGGGAAGTGTAGACGATGTCCAGCGAGGCATTAGAAGAGGGCTCGTAAATCGGGAGTCCTTCCGCGCTCCTTCTTCCCACACCGCCTTCTTTCTGCCGCCCCTTTGCGAGCGGGGGATGTCTGAGTCTTGGGAATGTTCTCGAAGGAGAATGATTGATTGCCTCTCGACGAAGGAAGAGTTTGGTTTTTCGCGGCAGGGGCGATTCCTTTGCCCTTCGGTCACTCTCACAGAGAAGGGCTGCCCCTCGAGCCCAAACCAATCCCCGGTCAATCAAAGGACACCCGATTAACCCCCCTCCTCGCACACAACACCCCTCATCGGCCCGAATTCAGGAAGGGCCGGACGCCTGCATCCAACCTTTCGCGGGGTATGTGCATTAGAAGATCAGTGTGGACAGTCTTCAAGATATTAGCTTCCATTAAACCGGTTACAAGTAAACGCAATGAAAATTCAAAACAGGTTTTACCCCAATTTGTTTGCATGGCGAGAGGAATTAGAAGTAATTCGGTGTAAATCCACTCAAAATGGTGAAAATGCCAACGCTAAAATAGAACGAACATATTCGGTCGGGAGCAGGCAAAATTACAAGATTTTTTTAGTTCCTGGATAAATTTTTCAGTGATTTAAAGACTCTTATGCAGTCATTTTTTGTGAAATGATTTATGAATTCTGAACCGCAGTAGTCCCGTGGATAGACCTCTGAGCTACTGACTGTAGGACCTGAGGACCTGAGTTCGGTCGGGCCGTCGGGCACCCTCAGCTTCCATCCGTCTACATGGTAACTGCCCGCTACCGCAAGGGTGTGTGGCAGGGGTGACTACACACATTAACACGCGACATCAAGCATTAAATAATTATTAATTTTTAGTTACTCTGCATTTCTGTAAAATTTCTGGTTCTGTTTTGTATGACGCGGAAACATGGTAATTGAAGCAGGATGCTAAGCGTATAATTGAGGCTTTTGGAATGCGGGCGTGGAAAAGGACGGAAAAGATGAAATGGACAAAATGAAAACAAACGAGAAAGTGCTAGGGATAGTGGGGGAGGAGAAGGGATTATTGGGATGGGAATGATGGATTCAGAGCTTTCCTCATTCCAATTAAATGTTCCTAAAGCAACTCCGAATTGACGTGCTCACAGAAGCCACCGTGAGAAAGAATATTCCCGCGTGCATGAAAGAATATTCCCGCGTGCATAAAAAGGCCTATAATTCGAATAAAATTTAGTTTTGAATAGTATATTTATATATATATTTATATAAATATGGGTTGAAGACTTCCTCTCAGGGCGGGAACAGAGAGTAGTCCTTGACGGTGATAGTTACGACAACGTACGAGTGACCTCGGGGATACCTCCTATGAACAGCGTTCTCGCCTCCATCAAAGTGTGCAACTTCTCCTAATTGGCAATCAAAACCCTCTGCATTCGTCTCTCTAGCCTCTGTTTGCTTTCCCCATCAATCCGCTCTCCTCCTCCACCGTAACTAGCACCTCCTCGTTTGTATTCCTTTTAGCCCACCTCATTTCTATCTTTCTCCACACCCAATTATTCCAAGTTCCCAATCTACACCTATATTCTTGCTCATATGAACACGTTTCCTCGCCGTACAAAACTACACATCATATACATGTTTTTTCGACCCTTCTCCTAACACCCTTACTCAACCCCTGACATCAATTCCAAACTTCCTTATGACAACTACATTTATATACATCTTTTTAACATAGACGCCATATTAAATTGATTTATTCAAAAACGCTGCAAAAAATATTCTCGATTCAAAAGCGATGAAGTGTTCTCGATAAACAAAGAGAAATTGCATTTGTAAGGAAACACCCCTTAAATCAGTATTTGGTGAAAAATGTGGGTCGATAAATCATCTCAAGATCTGACTGTACAGCGAGAAATCAGTGAACACTTGGAAAAGATGACGAAAAGGAAAATCAATGGCAGAATAATAACAGGGGACAGAATTCGCGGGGCTACTTCAGGAGCGGAAATTTATGCTTAGAAATCGCGCCATAAATCTTAAGGAATTTTGACTCGATGACACTCATTGTAACTGAGGTCCGTTTAGACCGTAGAATATTCTTTATTCAACGTAAATTTGATGTTAAGTTCAGAAAGTTTACTTTTACACGTTCCGACTTCCCTTTTGACTTGCCTCGGGCGTCGTCAAGGCGAGAGGATACTGACCGTCGCATGCACTGGTCCAGAGATGCGACGAGGGGGGTGGGAGGAAGGTGAAGGAATGGGAGCCAGAGGATCCGAGCCTTCCCGGGGAGGCCCTGTGAAGGCCCCAGGTTTGGGGAAGGGCGACGGTGAGGCGAACGAGGAGAAAGGGAGGCAGATGCGATGGATGGCCGGAGTGGAAACGGAGATGAGTGCACCCGTTCTGACCCGGAACGTCGAAAGCCCATGTTGCCGATCGCCTTCGACAGAAGCAGCGCCGGTGGCTCGGGAGTGGATGCGGAACCGAATGGCACGAAAAGCGATGGCTAGCGCATGCGCGTTGATAAAGGCGGTGGTGACATTGCCTCTGCGGAGCACAATGTAAAAGATTCACCAGGTTGGGCGCAGGTGCCGGATGGCATGCTTTGGGTGTCTCTCCGGTCCTCGTGAGATGGTGAAAATTAAGCATGTCTTACATTTAGGGCTTTAGCAATTCAATGACGGGGGAGGAGGGGGCGAGGGGGCTGCCCGTCTCCCGTTAAGAGTACAACAGGGTCGGGGATTGGTTGTGGATTTCGCAGGTAGGGTGGGGGGAGTGTGTAGCGCACGAGAGGACGTGTTTTGTGGATTTTGCAAGGGATTGCTTTTTAGTCACCATGGATAAGAGTTCCTTTAATAAGGAGTTCAACTTTTATATGCTTTGGAGAAATGTGGAGTGCATATGGGGGTTATTGTTGGTAGTGTTTTTGTTTCGCGGAGAAAAATTGGTTGATAATGATAGAATACATTTTCTGAGTATTGGTTCAATTTAATGTGTATCCGTGAAGGAAGTTATAAAGTTTGTGAACTTTTCGTCCAAGTAGTCTTTGACGCTACGGATTACAATTTCTACATGGAAATCCACAAGCAACCGCTAAGGTGCATGGCAAGTCGATTCAACACCAGGTATGCAGCTTAAATATTGATGCATTCTATTTTAGTTTGAATGTATTTGTTTAAATTAATGTACAATAATTCAAATATTATATATCATGATATCAGTAGGTTTGGGGATATGAAAGTGAGATGCACTTCTCCATGGATACGAGAGGAGATGTTAGTAGCGATAAGGGATATGAGTAAGGTTAAGTGAAATAGTGCAACACCCTAGGCTATTTAGAATGAAAAAGAACTCTCTTCATCCTCCTAGCATGGCCAGATAGTGTTATTCTAATCCCTAATCGTTCCTGAGAACAATATCTTAGATATATAGATAGGTATCTTAGATCTATTGGTTCTAGTCTTAATCTTAGTAATCTAATCGACATATACTTGACTCTGCTGCCTTTTCCCGATGGGGTCAATAATATATTTACTTCATCTACATCTACTGAACACCCCGCAAGCCGCCACAAGGGCGTGTGGCGGGGGGTGTTAGGGCAACATCCGTAATTTAGAAAGAAAGAAAACCGCATGCAGAAGCCACAAATTTATAGTCCATAAACCAAGCATGGTGAACATTCAGGCAAGAACTTGATCTGATGCTTGGCCATTGCTAAAGAGATTCCTTCCATTTTATGCTAGAGATGTCATCTGTCCCTAACATTTAATCTTCGCTCCGTGAGTGATTCCCAAAACTAATTCCTTCAATAATGTCGATTATATCGAGGCTCTACTACTCTACTCAGCATATCAGATTAGCAACGCTTTGCAAATCTTGCTCCTCAAACTGAATGCAGTCCAGTTTGACAATCAATCTAACTGTATTGTGGTCTTATACGAATATACTAGCAGAACAGCCTGAATAAGGCTAAACTAACAAAAGATAACCCTGCCCTTTAGCTTCTCGTCACACTCGTATTCGATCAAATACCGTGGCCACGGATGAACAGTTACCAGGGAATGGAATTTTCGTGTGCGTGGATTGATAGCAGTTTTACTGTTACTTGTTGACATAATGTGATGTGCTCTGATGCGTATTTTGTGCTTTTCGTCATTTAAGAATATGCCTATGTCAAGAATGTTTTGTCGTGAGATACGGTGGTGGAGGTCTAAGCGGATGTAGGGAATAAACTAAGTTTGTGAAGAAATTTCATCAGTGTTTCCTGCTGCGATACGAATTTGTGAATACGTGGTCAAGAAATCTAATCCGAAATTTCACCCGTAGGCTCAGGAGGAACTCCTCCTACGCAAGTCCCCTTGAACGAAGAGGCGCATGAAGTCGCCGGTAGGGTTCCCATGGGCACGTCATTAGTCTGCGGGAATACTATGTGCTGCTGTTGAAGTTAAGCGCGTGAGAATGATTTCTGATAGTTTCAGCGATAGATGAGGGGCCTGCTTGAGAGAGAGGAGGGGCGAATAAGAAATGGTGACTGCTCCGGATGATTGGAAGTATTTAGAAATGTGCCATCGGCTGTGGCTAAGAGGAACTTTTCATTGACAGGGACTATTATTTTGTGTAGAATTTCAAGACGAGATAGGAATCACATACGAAAGAGAGGAGTAAAGTTACGGAAGGTTGAAGAAACACAATTAGGAAAGGTGATGTGCGCTCGGTGGGGGGATTGTGGTAGGAGACTATGGAGTGCCCTGACGTTCCGACTTTGCCAATGTTCAGAAGCAAAGTATGGCAGTGTGGGATTGGGTCTGGAGGGCGCGGTGGCTTTGTCAGAGGTCGACGGCACTTCGTTGGGTCCTTTTTCCTTAGTGAAATTTGATGTTTCTACAATGAATTTTGGATTTTGGTTTGCCAATGGGGCGTGTGGTATCGCTAATTTGGCGCATGGCTTCGTTTTGATTTGTCTCGGGGCACGGGCCACCGAGTCTCACTCTACCTTATTTGGGATCATATTTGGCTTGTAGCAGCGTCAGTCGAGATACTGGAATCAACGGTCTTCATAAAGATGGTGATAAACTGTAGCAATATAGCATAAATGATAACGAAAATGCCATCATGGTTCTTCAAATTTCTCGTTACGAATCCCAGTATAATATAATGTGAAGCTTTAGAAGAAATATGTTATCATACAGTTTCCACTTCATGGATATTAATTTATCTTTTGTGGTCGGCAACATCCATAGGGCAGTGTTATTTTTTCGTTTCAATCTATTAAATAACTCCATTAAATATGCGTTGCACGAACGAGTCATAATCGAAGAGTAAGGGCCGTTTAGTCATTGGAAAATGAGTTTGTTCGATAATAGGATTATAATGCACGATTTTAGTTTACCGCTGCCTTTTTCTACAACATCGCCTTTCACTTAAAACTACTTCAAATGCTGCACCAGATCCTTTCAAACATGACATACTCCGCCAGCCACCGTGGTGGTGTTGTGACTGGAGAAAGTGATATTCATTTATACGTACATTCAATCATTTACTCACGGTACCTCGCAATCCACTCTTAGAGTGTGTGGTTAGGGGTGAATACACGCCAAACTAATTTGACCCAAAATACATTCCCCTCCTACCGTGATCGCACAATGTTATTCGAATCCCTTATTTTTCGCGGAAAAAACGTTATTTTAAATCTATCTATTCTGCACTAAACCTCTCTAAACTTATTGACATGATCTCGCCTAACGTAGTACGATCGGCGAGATCATGTCAATTATACATTTTCAACATCACTGCTAAACATCCGATCCGAACAGACATCCTTAACTTAATCTTTTCTCCGTGAGTGATTTCCAGCCTAACTCCTCTAAAAATTTTGATATGCTCCTCAGTTAATCATCATTACAACGTTTTACAAATCTAGCTCCTCTACGCTGCTCGCGATCCAATCTAGCAATCACTCCAACTTCGTGAGGATCCCAAATACTACTTGCAGCATAAACTAGATGAGGCCTAACGAGCGAATGACATTATTTCTCTTTTACCTTTTCATCGCATCCACCGAATACTCTTCCAATGAATCCTAATTTTTTGTCTGCTTTTCCACTTACTCTACATATATATTTCTTACCCAAAGAGGTCGTTGTAGAGTAGTAGAGCTTAAGCTTTAATCGAGTGTGCACTATTTAGATATTCCTGATGTAGAAGGCGTTTGGCAGGGAACTACAGCCATTCCAAAGTCATTAATATGCATTTTTTAACTTTAATTGAAATTTCCAAGTGTCGCACTTACGTTCCATAGCATTAAGATAATCTACTAAAGGCACCTTATCCCCAGACTGATATCTCCGTCAACCACAACAAATAAACGTATCTTACTATTAACTACGGAGTTAATAATTTCCATTAAAATTTGAAATGTTACATCAATATTTTGACTAAAATATTATTTAAGAACTGCAGTACAGTTTTTTATTTTGGTCCATTTGCTTAAAAAATAAACAAATGCTACCTCATGCCAATCAGAGGGTATAAGCATTACAATAACATTTTTATCAAAATTTATTTCCACCGTTCTATGTAATTTTACCTTTGGTAAGTACCATCTAAGTCACACTTAATTTGGTGTATCCTTGATGTGGGATCAGACCATGCCACACACCCTAGAGGCAGAACGACGCGAGGGAGCGGCGTGCGAGAAACCCCTCAAGTTCTAGGAAAGCGCCACCGCTGTGTCCTCCTTCCTTAATGCTTACCCCTACTCCGCTTTCTCCCCCCACTCCCCCGCCCCTCAATCGCAACGGTCCACTCGCGGTGAGTTCCGCGCGAGTGTACCTCACTTCCCCTTCCTCCCCTCAAACCGTAAAACTGATCTATTAATTTGATGCACCTTCAGATAAAATATCAAATTCTACGGAATCATTCCCGAGAATGAACGTGTCGTCCAAAGTGTGACGCATTGGCAAGGAAAGGATTAGTTATCGTCCAGAGAATTCGATATCCCTGAATACCCGAAATTAGGATCTTCGATTCAACCCCAACGGGATATAATTCTGGAAAATCATCCGGAAAGATTCGTGATAATAGCATTTGCCACGACAATACAATTATTTGCACATTAATCTACCATTCATATTTTACACCAAAATAACTCGCTCAAAATTACTTAAACCACAAATAAAAATTATATCAGTAAATTATATTGTCCTTATAATTTTTCTTTCGTTGGACGCCGAATATCCGTTTGATTTGGCTTACCTAGGAGCCATGATGAGCCTAGAGATTCTTTTTCCGTTGCCATGCCATTGCCATGCCGTTGCCATGGACGAGAGACACATATTACAAGAGTTACTTGCATTAAGAGTTGAAACTTTACCGCCACCCACACCTGTTTTTCCAGACAATAGGTGAAATTGCGAAATCTCGATGAATTATACGGATTCATATCCCATGTTTTACAAAATGTGACGCTTGTTTATTAATTAAACATTTATTGGAATATAACTAATATATTGACTTCAAATTTGAAATTTGACATGCAGGAAAGAAATGACTTAGACTAGACGCTTTAGAGGAGCTTGAAATTCTCAAAAGTGTCCCCTCCAAAGAGAATATTGTTAGCAATGACCTTTTGTACACCTCCCACTCCTAAACCTACCACTTCTCGTGTAGGCCTCTCCCAGGAGAGTTGCATTCCTTGCCATGTACTTCTCATTGTGTTAACTATATAATAATTGGTATAAGTTTTTATTTGTTTCGGAATGTAAAGACACTGATCTTCTTTCGTCCTGTTAATACTAACTTTAGGACGATTTCCGTTGATTTTAAAAGCTGTGACACTCTCTAATGTTTACAACCTTACTTACACATGCGTGTGCTACGAATAATTTAATACGTGCCATGGTTTTATTTGTGGTCAGTTTCGAGTTCTTTGACATATGTTGGGTTTAGTTCATGTTATTCAGAGCACGATATTTGTGTTGCATTAAATTTATGGGGATAATTTTTATGTTTGTATCTTATATCTGTGTTTTTGGGTACTAAGTAGTAATAAATTAAAACCTTTAATAGATACTCTATCCCAAAAGTTAAGCTGAATAAATCCGCTAATAAGGTTTAGGACAGATTTAAGTAGAAATTGATCAAATTCGTCGAAATAACATCCTTCGTGCATCGAGACACCGATGCGTCATTCGCGGTGGGCATCCTCGAAGGCGTCGACGGGAGTGAGGTTCCTGCCGACGCCTTCGATGTCATTAGGTGGGAGACTTCGTCACGGCCTCTTTGGCGCTATTCAGAGTTCCAAAATGGTTGTCTTTCATGCTCCTTTTTATTATTGTCAACAAAAAGGAATCCGGCGGCCCGCAGACAACTTAAGCTAGTCGCGCAGCTTTCTTGAAATGCCTCCTCCCACTTTTCCCGTCACATACTACCTTGATCAAAACGTTCCCGGAATAACCACCGTGTGGCGCTCCCATCGTTCCGATTTGAGTTCTGTTTTTTTTGTTAAATTGGTACATCTGTTGTTGATATTCCCTTTAAATCTTAGTGTCATAACTTGACATTTGCAAAAGTTACGTAGCCAAGAGTACATCTATCTCTGTGTGTGTTGGCGATTTTTTACAATTGCAGAAATGGATTTAAATTTGCAACAACGAGCTTGTATTAAATTTTGCGTAAAAAAATACCATCCAACAGCCACCGAATTCACCTGATTTGGCTCCCTGTGACTTCTTTCTGTTCAATCGAGTTAAAAAACCATTACGGGGAACGCGTTTTAGCAGCCGAGAGGAAGTAATGGAAAAATCGCAGGAAGCACTGATGGACATACCGAAAACCGAATATAAAAAATGTTTCGAGGATTGGATCAAGCGCTGGCATAAGTGTGTTGCAGTCGATGGGGATTACTTTGAAGGACAATATAGATTTAGATGAATAAACTTGTATTTTTAATTTTCTGAATAAATTACGGGAACTTTTTGATCAAGGTAGTATAGTATAGCCCAGCCGTCCGGGTCTGCGGCCAATACATGCTCATTCTACTCGTGCTCATTTTGGAGAGATACTGTATGCACAAACTCAGGACGGCATAACTACCCATCCTATTTCCCCCTTCCGCAATCCGAATGTGTTAGGACTTATGAAAAGACTTGGGCTTTTTGGACGGGATTTGGGAGAATGACTGACATCTTGTGCCGAATGTAGGCTCGTGAATGGCGTTTTGACTGGCTGAGTGGGCGTGCGTTCTTCCGCAAATCGATCTCCACATCCTCCCCCCATTCGTTGGAGATCTCCTCTCCAGCTGGATTCCAGGGGCGGGCGTCCCGCAACAGATGGCATTATCGAATAACTCATATCCCGCCCCTTCGAGGAAATATACAACTGGCGACCGATGTCGTCATCATCTTCTCTTGCCGCGGGGGGCGGTGGGGAAGTGGGGGTTGAGGGGGGGTGGTAGAGCGATCTCCAGTGCCGTTAAGGAGGGCGGAGAGAGCAGGGGGTCGGGGGACTCGATAACGTCTTTCCGATTGTTCCGTTCACGCGAAGGAATGCTCCGAATGAGCGAGAGAAGAGAGGGATTTTGAAGAAAGAAGGGGCCAAGGATCACTCGGAGGAAAACGAAGTGCGTCCGAACATCCGATTGGATGAAGCACGCGTTGGCCAGCAGGGCTCAGCCTCTTTGCTTGGGTGGGTCAGCCGTCGGTGAACTCCGACCTGTATCCATGGGGTCCCGAGATGCATGCTGGGACGAGGAGACAGGAGAGCAGAGTCCGCGGTGAGGGGCGGTAGCGCGTGACTCGCCGCCAGAGAACCTTAATCCTTAACTCTTTAATCCCGTCACAACTACGAGTGTTAAATTTTCTCCGAAAGATTAAAATTAATATAGAGCATGCATTCAGTCTTAATGAATATTACTGCTTCATCAAAACCGGAATGGCACCCTACGAATGAGTGAGCAGGAGTTGACTCCTCAACAAGACAATCAACTTTAAAAAGAATTGTTTAAAGGTTAATTAATTTCTAAGAGATATCTTAAATTATGTGAACTGGGTAAAGAAAATTTACAATAGATTCAATACACTATGATACAAAAGTTTTAAATACCTCTACATACATGTAAAACGAGCTGGTAGTGGTGGAGATGTAAAATGAGAGTCAAATAAAATAATTGCTTCGCAGTCGACCATTTGGCATTAAAATAGTTTCTTGGCGTCGCTTGTCGCCAGTTATTTTCTTACCTTCTCACCGAGGAAATATGACGTTTGTAAACTATAGTTTACCTCTCTAATCTTATTCAAATTTTATGGCCCACTGCAGTATAAAATATGAGGCTATTAATATATTTTCGGAATCGTTGCAAAAGGAACCTGTTCCCAAGTCAATGAAACAGATACCATGCATCTATAACTTAACCTTTGCTCAAACCCAGTTTCATAAATAATGTAATAATGTGCCAGGTAATCAGCTAAGTTTCTAAATGGCGTTCTATTAATCGAACGCATTTTTGCTGCAAACGATCTGATTCGGCAATAAAACCGACTTCCTGAGGATACCATATACTCTACCAACGAGCGCTAACTAGATAAGAACTAATGTCATCGTTCTTTGACATTCTTTGGCCTAATACACCTGTACTTCACCAATTCTCCTCTAATAGACACTGCTACAAACTTTATTTTATGAATATTACGTTTTTGGCATGTTCCGTCAAAGAGAAGTCGAGAATAGTAGGTGGCAATTAAAAACTAACCTAGGTAATTGCGAAGAATCCGGTGTGATACAGTGGAAATTAGACATATTACTACCAAACAGAAATAGATGTAGATGACAGTATTTTATACTTGGGTAATAGAAGTTTGTTTTCTCAATTTAAAGCTTAAAAAATGTTCGTCAAGAAAAATGTTAATGCAAAAATTACATCGTTTCAGAGAGTTTAAAATAACTCGATATTACATATTTTAGTGCGTACTTACCGAACAAATGAACGCATCTACGCAATCGGTTGTGACTTGAGGCATAAACACATACGTAATTTATACTTGGGTGATATTCCTACCCTTAGCGGAGCCTACACTTGATGTTTCGTAATTTTTATGCATCAGTCGTTCCGGGGGGACTCGCCTTCGACACCGTCATCGTTCGTTCGCACCCGTTCCAACTGCTTCAGGGGGATCGAGATGGTGCGGTGGCTGACGTGCCGGTCTCCCACTGAGAGGCCCGGGTTCGAATCTTTAAGAAGGGCAGAAAACTGCGGACCCCTTGGCGTCTTTCGTCAATGAGAGTAGGCTAATGCCGACGCCGGGTTTCTCCATCCTTTACCATGCATCCCCAATGGCGCAAATGATCTCAGCTCTCGGCAGTCTCCCCTCAAAGCCACCACCGCTACTGCTACTACCAACTGCTCCATCTGTCGCCGTATCCCACATTGCATGCATCCAGCCCACTCTCGCCATTCACGGGGCCCCCCTTCCGGTCCGCAGGGTGACCACGCCTCTTCCCCTTAGCCCCTCGGATGGGCAACGGCCGCCTCCGGCCGATTCCCCCAGGCGGCACGACACTTTCACCTTAATGAAATGCCAGACCTCGAAAGGCAATCTTAATGGCCATGTCTCACTCCTGCGGCTATACCTTCGAGTCGGAAGCGATGAGCGGGAGATATCCTGGAGAAAAGGCGACTGAGCCGCGGTCGCCCTTAATTCACAGAAAACATCCCGTTGCGGAGTGCAAGAGGAATTACTTCGCATTTGGAGGCAGGGCACAGCAGGAGGCGAAGGACGTCGGTGGTTGAAGGAGGGAGCGGGCGTCAGGAGGCGGGGAACATGGAGGCGAAGACGGAGGGTCACGCGAGGGAGGAGGGCCAAGCGGCAAATCTGCAAACGCATAACGTTCATCGGATGGAGTGAAAAATGCCAGAAACAGCCCTTTAAGGCTTAAAGTGTTGGAAGGATGGAAGAGTGTCATTTCATTAAGGTTCCTTACGGGGTGAACGTTCAGAAGGAAGCTTAAAACGTTTGCATAAAAATTATCGGTAACAATTTCTTCCTCACATGTACGTAAAGTTCTGAATTCAGACCGTCAAATGGGTGTGCGCATGATCGTAGATCGTATTGACGTTGATGATATGACAGTGCACACCATTATCACTGAAAATTTGCCAATGCAAAATATCTGCCCTAAACTCGTGTCCCGTAGGTATTTGGACGGACGACCACGAGCCAAGTCGAGTGTCTGCTTGCGAAGACCAACTGCAACGCGTTGAGAAAACCCCGACTCATTGGACAATCCCGACCGGCACCTGTCTGCTTGCGAAGGCCTTCAGCAACGGCATCGGGACGATTTCCAAACCCCCTTAGAGTCCCCACTCGGCACCAACAGGCAATTTCCCATTCCCAAAAGTTAAATCCTCCCTTCCTAAAAGAACACCGCCATGGGACCCTTAAGTGCCGTCAATAACGTTGCACGCGCACCCTTAAGGACCTTGCAGAATCCTCCACCCATCAGATAGCCCTCGAGTCGTGACATAACCTCTAGCAAGAGTAAGTCGACGCTCAAGGGATGAATTTTGAGGCATTATGGCAATATCTGGAATAAATCTATTTTTCCGAAACCTTTCCCGACACATTATTCGAACATCATGGATGCTAGGATTATTACTGTATTGTTTTAGTCCTTGTTTCTGGAAAAATATTTTTACAATTCTTGACCACCAAATAATGCACCATGTAAATAGTCACTGACTATGCATTAGCACCCAAAGTTATAAATATTAAATACATTTGCTAATTGACTTTTTTCTTTTTTGATATTTTGAATTTTTAACTATATCAATGTTAAAAAACAATTCTATTTAATTTACAAAGCGATAAAGGTGACTTGACAACTGGAAATTACGTTATTTTATTGAGTATTCATATTATTCCAGCCTGCTTCGTTTTGTGCTCTTAAATATTTTGTGTTTTCATTTTTAATATATCGGATGAATTACAATTGCTAATTCAGTACATGATTTTTCGTACCCACCCCGCAAATGGGCGGATAAATCCGTTATAATTATGGTGGCTAATGACTTGTCATTTTTCAACCGCGAGTCCGTACATATTGTAGAGAGAGCTGCGCATAGTTTAAAGTTGGAATGAATCTGCCTCATTTCAATTTTATTGGATCGATTTGCAGCTAGTTGTTCATGAATATTTTTATCGAACCTTGATAAGACCCTTTAAACCTCTTTTTTTCTCATTATTAATGCACTGTGCTTCGCAGATAACATTTTCCAATTTGTTTTCACCCATTCATGCATTTTGGTCCTCCGAATGGATGGCGGCATTTAAATGTTTCAACTGTCTGCAATTCACTCGACTGCCAATAGCGGGAGCAGAGGAACGGGGGGGGGGGTGGGCACCGCGCAGTAATGACGGAGAGAAGTTCGAGGGACAGGTGGGGGGAAGGGGAGATTGGCCACTGACCCAATGACCCCAAAAGCCCAATGATCCCAGTTGCCCACTTTTGCTTCGAATTGCTCCGTGATCCACATTAAAACTAGAAACTAGCATTAGAACAAACCGTAGTAGGTAGACATTGAAACAAGTATTATTAATCATCGAATCCATTTTCGGGTGTGTAGATGTTAAAATGAACCGGAGTTTATAAAATCTTGTCAGTATTTCTATGTGCTCACGGCCCAATAACATATGGCCAGAGTGGCTTTTTCATTTAAATTATCACGGAAAAGTGCCAACGCCCATTGTTCATCCCTCTAGAATAGGAACTTTTGATTCACAATAATAATGCATTTGATGTCCTGGATAACATGCGCATATAAAATTAGTTATATTTCTCCGAGAAAGAAAAACCCAAAATTCCCATGAAACATTTATCTGTTCCCCATAAATGGCTGCTTATTCAAAGCGAAATGTCGTTCATATTATTAATAACAAAGCCACTAATCCGTCGACAGGCAATGAAAAAAACTTCGCTCCTCCAAGGTTAATTAGCAGGGTGTGATGGACTAAGACTCCGAATACCTTACAAGCCATTTTATAAGGTTATTATTCAGAACTTCGTCACTTATTGAATTAAATTAAAACAAAGGACAAAGCATATATATATATATATATATATATATATATATATATATAAATATTATTATTATTATTAGGTAATCTACCGGTTAAGGTAGATTTTGGATGGACACAACTATCAAATAAACATTTTGTAACTCCAAAAAAACCCAATCCAGCAACCTAATCTACATCAGATCCCTCTTCATCTCTGTGTACCTCTCCTCCCTTCATCCCGTCCAACATCCCTAGCCTGTTCCTGCCCTTTCCTCGCTTGCCCAAAATTTTACCCTCTATTACCTTCTGCAACATTCCACTACCGCTCAATACGATATTTATTTATTAGGTAATCTACCGTTAAGGTAGGTTTTTGGATGGACACAACTATCAAATAAACATTTTGTGACTCCCCACCTAGCAAACTAATCTATATCAGGTCCCTCTTCATCTCGGTGTACTCCTTTCCTCCCTTCATCCCGTCCAACATCCCTATCCTGTTCCTACCCTTTCCTCGTTTGCCCAACATTCTCCCCTCTATTAGCCTCTTCAACATTCCACTACCGCTCAGTACGCCTTACATCCATTCCTCCTGCCCCCAGAGGATTTCTCTCAACAAACCACTCTCCTCATCCACCATTTCTAGCACTTCTTCATTTGTTTTCCTTTCGGTCCATTTCACCTTCTCCATTCTTCTCCACACCTACATTTCAAAAGCCTCCAATCTAAGTCTATCCTCCTGCTCCAGTGACCACCTTTACGCGCCGCACATAGCTACGCTCCATATCAGAGTTTCTACGAGTCTTGTCTTAACATCCCTACTCAACGTCCACGTCATCAACACCCTCCTCCTTGAGAAAGCCTCCTTGCCTAGCGCAATTCTTCTCCTTACGTCCCTACCACTTTGACCGTATTGGTCCAAAACACTTCCGAGACATGTAACTGTTCTACCTGTTCTTTTTTTTCCCCGCCTATTTAAATATTTATCTTAGCCTTTTTCTTACTGGAAAATCGCATAACCTTTGTTTTATTAATATTGATTCTCATCCCATATTTATCGCACTGAACCTCCAATTCACTCAGCAATGCTTGCAACCCCTTGGCTGACTGAGCAACTAATGCTTGGTCATCAGCAAACCTAACCGATTTTACGAATTCCCCTCCGACTTTCATTCCTACCTCCAGTTCTTCCCATGCCTCTTTAATCATTTCCTCTACATATACGTTGAACAGTACCGGTGACAAAGGGCAACCCTGCCTTACACCTCTTCCTAACACTGCCCACCTGCCCTTCCTAACACTATATCGCATATATATATATACATATATATATATATATATATATATACGTATATATATATACGTATATATATATATACGTATGTATATATATATACGTATATATATATACATATATATATATATATATATATTACTTTTGGACGGCACAATAGAGCACAGAATAAAACAGATAACACGTAATAGAACACTCACATTGTGTATCATTTGAGTGCTCTTTTACGTGTAATATATTTTATACTGTGTTCTATTGTACCTTCCAAAAGTTATATTGCTCTCGTGAGTACTTCCGCATCATCTATATGAAATATATATATATATATATATATATATATATATATATATATATATATATATATATATATATATATATATATATATATATATATTCAAACTTGAAAATGCCGCCATACGGCGCACAAATATTCATTCAAACAGAAATAGGTATAAGGAAAAGGGATAGGAAAACACATAATAGGCGAAGACAGGACATGTGGGGAAGGCGGTTTTTGAGCAGATCACGAAAGTAAAAATATTTCCCTATCCCGGATAGGGAAATATTTTTACTTTCGTGATCTGCTCAAAAACCGCCTTCCCCACATGTCCTGTCTTCGCCTATTATGTGTTTTCCTATCCCTTTTCCTTATACCTATTTCTGTTTGAATGAATATACATATATATATATATATATATATATATATATATATATATATATTGCTATGCGTGCCACGAAACGTACTGTTCCTATTCTATATGATACTATATGCTTTCTAACCAACTGTCCCCTCTTCTTGTGTGTACTGTCTATTTCTCCTTTGGTGGGTGGAACAGCTCCCTAAAAGCCTTCCTTTGGCAAATGATTCGGAGCACTTGGGCGTCTTAAAAACATCGCAGATCTCAAGGTAAATTAAGTTTCCTCGGTGGTGTAATGGTAGCACATCCGCCCGGCAAGTGGATCCGGTCCGAGATCCGGTGTTCAAATCCCGGTCAAGGAAACATTTTTACTTTCGTGATCTGCTCAAAAACCGCCTTCCCCACATGTCCTGTGTTCGCCTTTTATGTGTTTTCCTATCCCCTTTCCTTATACCTATTTCTATGTTTGAATGAATATTTGTGCGCCGTATGGCGGGACTTCGTATTTGAATATATATACATATATATATATATATATATATATATATATATATATATATATATATAATTGTGTGTGTTTGGGTGTGTGTATGTGGATAAAGATATAAGGAAAAGGGATAGGGACAAATATAAAATATACCTAATTTCTAACCCTTTTCCTTATACTTGTAACCACCATGGAATATGTTCACCATGAGGCGGGTTTCCGGTATTTCATGCGCGCGTGTGTGTATATATATATCTGAACCATAAACACAGTAATCAACCCCTTCCCTGCCAACTCTACGTATCAACCCCAAGGTCGGTTTAGTAGGTGATGGTAGAGCTCACCCATGTACCAAGCCCGAGGGCGTGTGAATATTCACACATCAGGGTAGGGGGGCCAGTTCCTTTCCCTGTGCCGGTTATAGTTTCCCAGCAAGATCTGGTACCCGAAAAATCAACTCGTTTGGGTGGAGCTGCAGGTGCCTTGCCCGGGAATCGAACCCGGGACCCTACGGTCAGTAGTGCAACGCTCTACCCGCTTTACCACCGCGACCCATATATATATATATATACTACCTTGAACAAAAAGTTCCCGGAATAACCACCGTGTGGCGTTCCCATCGTTCCAATTTGAGTTCTGTTTTTTTTTGTTAAATTGTTACATCTGTTGTTGATATTCCCTTTAAATCTTAGTGTCATAACTTGACATTTGCAAAAGTTACGTAGCCAAGAGTACATCTATCTCTGTGTGTGTTGGCGATTTTTTACAATTGCAGAAATGGATTCAAATTTGCAACAACGAACTTGTATTAAATTTTGCGCAAAAAACGGATTTAGTGGCGCACGGACGTTGGAAATGTTGGAAAAGTGTTTCGGCAACGATTCTCTAAAAAAAACGGTCGTTTACCAGTGGCACGAGCGGTTCAGAAGTGGTCGTGAGTCAATCGAAGATGATGAACGCAGTGGCAGACCATCGACATCGAAAGTCGGTGAAAAAATTGATAAAGTAAAAGAAATGTTGGTCAATAACCGCAAATTAACCATCAGAGAAATAGCGGAGGACTTGAACATTGCCTATGGATCCGCCCATGACATTGTGGTTAATGATTTGGGTTTCCGTCGTGTAGCAGCAAAGTTGGTGCCAAAAGACCTCAATTTCATGCAAAAAAGAGACCGTGTTGACGTCGCAAAAGACATGATTTGCGAGGCTGAATCCGATCCCACATTCATCAAAAGGATCATTACTGGAGACGAGACGTGGGTTTATGAGTACGACACGCAATCCAGACATCAGGCAAGTGAATGGCGTTCACCAAATGAGCCGAGACCAAAAAAACCACGTCGTTTTCAGTCAAAAAAGAAGGCAATGCTGACGGTTTTCATGGATTACAACGTTGTAGTGCATCATGAATTTTTGCCAGAAGGCCAAAGAGTAAACAAAGAGTATTATTTGGTCGTTATGAGACGTTTGCGTGAAGCAATTCGCCGAAAGAGACCAGAAATCGTCGCACAGTGCGTAGAGACCGTCGCACAGTGCTATCATTATTCGTAATTTTTTGACGAAAAATGCAACAAATACCATCCAACAGCCACCGAATTCACCTGATTTGGCTCCCTGTGACTTCTTTCTGTTCAATCGAGTTAGAAAACCATTACGGGGAACGCGTTTTAGCAGCCGAGAGGAAGTAATGGAAAAATCGCAGGAAGCACTGATGGACATACCGAAAACCGAATATAAAAAATGTTTCGAGGATGGATCAAGCGCTGGCAGAAGTGTGTTGCAGTCGATGGGGATTACTTTGAAGGGGACGATATAGATTTAGATGAATAAACTTGTATTTTTAATTTTCTGAACAAATTCCGGGAACTTTTTGATCAAGGTAGTATATATATATATATATATATATATATATATACACGGGTCGCGGTGGTCTAGCGGGTATAGCGTTTCATATATAATATATGCATACATATACCTTTGACAGCAACACACGATATTAGTAAACAAAATAGGGACACACACACGTCATTTCTTGATAATATCGACGGAATTGAGCTCAGTCTTCATCAGAAGATTAGCTGGGACTGACTGCAGAGGGGTGAGGGGTGAAGGGGTTGTAGAAGGGGAAAGGTAAAAGGGAGGCCAGAGGGAAGAGGAGGTACGAGAGGAATGAGAGGGAGGATGTGGAAATAACTCACAAACGGAAAAGAAAACAGTTGATCCACAGATACTAGAAAATCTACAACCCAGGTGTCAACTTGCAAAGTCGTCCACAGAACTTAATATGTCAAAACCCACCCCGAACAAACAAAATATCTTACTATCCCGTATGAAAAAAATCCTCACCTATCCACTTCAACCCTCTGTAATTAGTGAACGGCTGTGAGACCCGGTTGTTGATAAGCCTATCAACATCCGGGTTTCATCTTGGCCATGTATAATGCCAGGTGACTGAGAAAGGTATCGGATAGATTATATTCTGGTTAGGCACAGGTTTAGGAACAGTGTGATAAATTTGCACAGCTTCTTGCGAGCGGATTCGGACTCTGACCACCATTTAATTTGCATGAAATTTAACTTCCGTTTAAAAAAGATAAGGCAGGGGCAGTGGGTGAGGAAATGGAATGTAGAAGCATTAAATGGATTAACAAGGAAGGAGTATCAGCAGGCTGTAGAGAAAATCATGGATGACGGTAAAGAGCTGAGTACTATCGAAGAAAAATGGATCAAGGAAGTGATATCGAAAGCCGCAAAAGAAACTATAGGAACCGTTAACGGGAAAAGGATAAGGAAACCATGGGTAACGGATGAGATAATTACAAAGATGGATGAGAGAAGAAGATGGAAGAATGTAAACACAGAGTTAGGCAAAATGAAGTACAAAGAGTTAAACAAGAAGGAAAAATCTGTGGTAACAGTCAGAGATAAGTGGGATAAGATAATAGTTGACTCAGAAAATATCCAAGATAGACGGAAGGAACATATAGAAGCACTTTATGGAAAGGAATATAGGCCAGCAAAGGTTAGACATAGAAGAGGAACATGACGTAGAGGAAGATAGCATAGGTCCAGGCACACTCGACGATGAAATAGGAAGTGCATTAAGAGTGAGGAAGCCAAATAAGGCGAAATAAGAAAAATAGAAAAGTCACTCAGGGTCAAATATGGTAATTATGTTGGATGTTTTAATTATTCGTGCTTTAATTTCACTACGTTTGCCTTCGAAACTGCGCAGGTGTTCACCCGTGCATTGTCTTGATGGAAGAAAATTTTTTTCTTCACCAAATGAGGGATTTTTTCTTAAGTACTCCCCTTAACTGGTGTAATAACGACGCATATTACTCTCCATTTATCATTGGTCCTTTTTTTAAGTAATCATTGCAGATGATTCCGCGTGAATACTAGAAACTCTGATCATCCCCTATCTCACCATTTCCACCTTCTTTCGAGACCTATCACCTTTAGATACCCACCGTCTCATGTTTAGACGGTTCCTTTGCCTCTCGAGTACAGTAGTGCATCAATGTTTTAACCACATTCATGCATTGACAGACAATCGTAAGGATTGCGATAGAAAAGAATCACATTAGCCTCCTAATCGACTACACGATTACGTCCATTCTCCACTGGGAGCATAACGGGGCAGCTATCTTGTCGGGACTTTCTTCTCAATAAATATTTCGTGCACAAATGAAAATAGCACTGAAAATAGTGATATCACTGTGGCCCCATTTGATTCGTCGGTCAATCAAGACCATATTTTGCCAATCATTTCGGATGAAATCATTTCCACTGGACGTCCTTAACCATATTCATCATTTTTGGATTTACGACCACATTTAATTTCATTTACTCCATTGCAAACAGTCGTACACGTAGGAGCAGTCGTACGATGGCCTTCGTCCAATTTGGCCTTGAACTCTTTCAGTGTTAAGCCTCTTAAATAGAGGTGTTTAATCACCGCACTCATTTTTTCTCTCACACTCATTTTTTACATTTTCCGACTAAACGAAAGTGGGTTGCTTTAATAGACTATGAAAAAGAAACCAAAAGGTGGATTTAGCTGAAACCTTAGCAAAAGTCTAGTGAGAGACTACTACTTACTAAAGCAAACCTTTTCCAGTGTTATGATTGCCACACCCTTGATTTTCCAAGTATTTATTGATAGAACCACATATTGAGTCCAATGAGCAGTAAGTAAATAAGTGAAATTAATTTTTGTGCATTTACTTTCCACTTTTTATCTCCTCTTTAACGCATATTTGAATCGACAACTTTGCAACAATAAATCCTTAGTTAATCCAAGAGAATATCATCAGAAGTTGGGGTATATCTCATTCTTACAGGCGTAAAAATATTTACTTCATAATAAAATTCGTAAAATTGACGGGAAAGAAACTGATAACTAGTTTAATTAAATGTCATAAATAACATTTTTACAGTATTCACATGTTTAGATAAATTTATTTTACATAACGATAAACGAAAATGATCAAAGTTTTAGCAATTTTAGTATGGCCTTGAAGCGTGAAAATAACAAGGGCAAATATCAAAGCTCTCTCTGGAATAAGAAATCCCATACACCTGGTGGGAATCGCAATCGCGGCGTTATCAGCCGAAGAATTTGGGACTAAGGCATAAATACTGAAATTAAGGAGCACCGCTATCGATTCACAAAAGTTCTCATGAGTGAATGGAGAGCAACTAAAGACAAAATAGTGCTTAAGGAGTGCTACGTCAAAATCAAAAGGATAAGAAAGGGTAGTTGGGCGAGAGGAATCAGAATGGCCAAAAAACGTCCAAAAATCCAGAGTGAGGTCAGGTGGGATGGGGGACAAAGGAAAGAGGGAAGCGGGGAGATTGAGAGAAGAGATGGCGAAAGCCGCGAACTAAGCAACGAAATGCTAGGGCGAAGGATGCGGAGGACGCGAACCAGAGGAGGGACGAATAGGAAGATAGGGTGCGGGACAAAGAGGAAGGGTGGGTATAGTGGAGTGAGAAAGGGGAGAGCCGGGAGGGAGAGGAGGCCGGAGGGAAGGGGTGGGAGACGGGGGTGGGAGACGGGGGGGGGGGGAGAGGGATAGGTAGATGGACCCATGTTTCCTCAAAAACGGAGTTCCGCTCTTGTACGCAGACATAACGGCGAGCGAACGGAGTATTCTGGATGGAAATTATCGCTCTCGTCTCTGCTCCAAACAAAAGAAAAGGGCGCCTTTCTCTCTCTCCCCCTCTCCTCTCCTCCTCCCCCACCCCTCTCTTTCTGGAGCCGCCGAGAGGGGGAGATGGGATGTGGACGGGGGTGGAGAGCATCTCCTCCCCCACCCCCGACCGCCCCTCCCCTTCTCCGGCGACACAGTTTCCGTCCGCTCCCGCTCCACGCCCACCCTCGGCGCCCCCGCCCCCCCCGGGAGCGCCGGCCTTTAATACTCACTTGCGCCCTCGCATCCGCCCCCAACCGTCGCGCCGTTCCACCTTTTCGCTCGGCAGGAACAACACGCCCGCCTCCGCGCTGAATCCGCCGCTTTCCATCCCTCGCCCGATTCGCACACAAAGAGGAAGGCCGCCTTCTGAGCCGCGCGAGGAGGTCGCGGGGGTGCTTCCCCCACCCCCTACCCCGTCACTCGCGCGTACGGGAATCGCGGAACGTAATGGCTCAAGTGTCGGAAGTGCACGAAGAGAAAGTTGAATAATCAGAGAGATAAGGAGGTCCCCAGTCTGGGAAATCGGGAATTTTGCTAATAGTAATTTAGCGCATAGTCTTCCCTCAACCGTCCCGAATACTAGTATGCTTTACTCCTCCTAACTCTCTGGGATGCCCCGCATAGTGAAATTCAACAAAGGGGGATCCTATTTATTTCATCTGAATAATTAAAACGCAAAATTGGAGAAGCATACATTGTTTTGCATTATTTTTATGCTAAAGCAATGTGTAAATTAAAGCCAATATACAACGATTGTATAAAAAGTATCAACAACAATTTTTTACCGACGTGTGCGTGGAGTGCTGAGTCAGACCGTCGGTTTAGTGTGCGCATGATCGCATATTGGCATTGATAAGAGGACAGTGCACTCACCATTGTCACTGAAATTTGGCGATGGGAAAAATCTACGCTAAACTCGTCCCGAGGGTTTTGACGGACGACCAAGAGCAGAGTCGAGTGTCTCTGCTTCTGAAGACCTTCCGCACCTATTATCCTATACCCCTATCCCCCTATATCCCAACAATTCCCTTAAAGTCCCGACTTCACACCAGCAGACCTATTCTCAAAAGGGAAAGCCTACCTCAAAGGACACCGGTATGGTACCCTAAGTGCCGTCAAAGAAGCTTGCACGCGTACCCTTAAGGACCTCCTTCCGGAATCCGCCTAAAAGGGCGCCTTCGAGTCGTGGAAAAGCCACTCCGGCGAAAGTGTTTAGGCGCACTCAAGGTATGTACTTTGAAAGAATTTCGAGGCGTTGTTGCAATATCTGATGAATACATCTATTTTTCCGATACTTCTTATACGAACCGTGTAAGTGCCATTGTTTTGGACTGCAGTATTACCTCACAAACGTATTTTGGCATATTCAGTCAGATTAAGGTTACGATGGATGCGATACGACACGCTGCGTTGACATTTTCTTTTGTACTGAACAGGTCTTCAGTCACGTCCTATGCAATGCTACAGTAGACTCATCGAGAGTACATTCGTCCCAATGAACTATAATTTGGTCTGAAATGTTTAAACAGAGGAGAGACTCAATTAATTACTCGGAGGAGGGTGGATCCGGAGGGTCCCACTCAAGTGCTCTTATTCAGGCTAGCATTTGACACCGCTGTTTCCATTGTGAGAGAGAAGATCGTCGAATAACCAAAAAAAACACGGAATTAAATATTTTAAATTCAATCGGGTGCCGCCCACACGTCGGCAACAGGAACATTGCACATGGTACGTGTTTTTTTAGGTTGTAGGCACTGATAATCCCGTCCCGAAATCGGACATTAAATACATGCCCTCCAAAACATTATCCATCGAGCTTTCCATTTACGCATGCGTTAAATTAGTGTGCGGTGGGTTCAAATAAACCGATAATCAAAGATACGAGTATGTTTAGTTTCCTCTGGGAAAGAAATAACTTTTTCACGAATCCAAGTTTTCGGTTAAGAATTTTAAAACTATCAGCAATCATACTTCAGTTTCAGAAACTTTTTATAAATTATTAACGATAACATTTATAAGAGTTATGTTAGGTCCATTTGGTCATCAAAAAAATATATTCCATAAAAGGAGTTTTTATTGGCGGTTTTAGTTCCCTGCGAACATACTTCACTTTTCCACTTAAACGCCACCCACTTTTAAGGACGTTTCGTGACGCTGCAAGGACTCATTTAATCCCTCGTCACAGAGACTTGCCGCCTGGGAATCGAGCCATTGGACAACGGCGGTTGTGCGTTCCTCGTCATCTTTAAACCACTGTTTCAAGTGAAAGAAGTGGAAATGGTCACCAGGTGCCAGGTGGGAACTTGAGAGAGCCATCCGAAACGACTCCTCTTATTGATCTGTTCTTTGTGTTGTCGGTACCCATCTTCGGCACCCATCTTGCGCACAACCTTAGATATCCGAGCTTTTCCGTAAGAAATGTGTAAGTACATAGCGGTGCGTCCAACAAGAGAAAATGCATCAACCAGAGTGCTAATCGTCCATCGGCGATCAGATGACAGTTCTTAGTCCACTTGTTGATCGATTTCATCGTTCTGGATGCTTGGCCTACCACTCCGTTATTCATCATGTACAACAGTGAGATTATTTTTGAAGTATCCACAACTTGACTTAACTTTTTCTCCACTCACTGCTGAGGGTCCATAAACTGATACCAATTACCGAAGAATTTTCGCAGGTAATGAACCTTTTGCACACAAAAATCGGATCACAGCACTCACTTCGCGCAACAATTTTCACGAACATTGTTTATCTGCATTAACCAATGGGCGAATGACTACTTTATCGAATCAACAACTTCAGTGGCTTTGGGAGCCATCAATAGATGGCACTGAATGAGAAAAACTTTACAATCACCCATAAATATTTAAATGTAAGAAAAAAACTGCCTACTTTTCGAATGAGCCTCGCACAGTCTGTATATTCCTTTTTTGTGTGGTATTGGAGCCATAGGATTACCTAATTAACGGGCCTTCTTCGTCGCTTCGAATCCGCAGTGCAAATGAAAAGGTGGGCGCTAGTTTCCAATGTCTCTATCTGGATAGCAGTGGTGGTCATTCCGTTCGAATTACAGGGTTCGTCCGGAAAATAAGTGTACTGAGCTCAGGAAAAAAATTATTACTCTTTTACATATCTTAAGCTAATACTCCTCAAAATAGGACCCTTGTGAGTCGATACACTTGTTCCAGCGGCGTTCCTATTCCTGGAACGCTCCCGCGAAGGCATCATCGGGAACCTCTCGAAGACACGTCGTCACGGCCTCTTTGACGGCGTCCAAAGTCCCGTATCGCGTTCCTTTCAAACTCCTCTTTATCTTCGGGAATAGAAACGTTCTCTAAAAAATGTGGATCATTTTTGCAGTGATCCGCAAGTTGTGTCGCGATTTCCAAACGATTGAGTCTTTGATCATCACTGAGCACTTTCGGCACCAACTTTGCACACATTTTTCGCATCTGTAATTGGTTCCTAATAATCTCGTGCACTATTGTTTTTGGCACATTACACTGCTCTGCTATCATCCGAACACTAAGACGACGATCAGAGTTCAGTACATCGCGAACTTTTTGCACATTTTCGTCGGTGAGTGTCGTTGATGGGCGTCCAGGCCGTGGTTCGTCGTCGACCTCTTCTCTGCCCTCCACGAATATCTTGTGCCACCGAAAGATCATGTTTCTGGACATGGCTGACTCCCCGTAAGCCTCGTTAATCATACCGACAGTTTTGGAAGACGATTTCCCAAGCTTTACCGCAAATTTGATGGAATAACGCTGCTCCAAAAACTTCGGCATCGCGTTCCGTGACGTGGGTCGAGCGTGGAGGTTCGCGTTAACAGAGCTCCTCACTATACCACAGCTCAGAGCCGACTGCCTTTTTCAGCGTCGCTTGCCAACATACCCCCCTCCAATCGCAGCCCGTCATAGCGGTGCTGGGCGCGCCTGGAGCGGCGGGAATAAATCAGTACAATTATTTTCCGGACGAGCCATGTATAACGTTCACTGGCGCCCTTGAAGATTTAACGCGTTCTTTATCCTCGAAGGGTGCGCTAGAAATATTGGATAGAACTAGGAATGGAATGGAACTTCTCCATGGATAGTACATCACCTTATTCCATTCAAATCTCTTTTTCCCAAGGCAAGAGATTAATGCATGTGCAATTATTTTAATTCATAGTTTTGACTCTGTGCAATTTTTACTTAATTTGTTTTTCTATCTTTTTATCTTTCTCCACATACCCTAAGTTTAGTGGATCTAATATATCTATATTATTATGCAGTCAAATAATAATTACATACCTGACGTCTTGGTAAGTCCGATTGGCTTATTCAGAGTATGGTTGGCTGAACCGGATAATTATGGTAAAATTCATACTCCAAGAGGCCACCTCCGGGTAATAAATTATTCTTTTTCAAAACACAGACTGGAGATAATAATTAGTGAATATTTCATTCATTGATTGAAGTACATATGTTTCTAAAACAGTTGGAGAAGCATACCAGCGCGTCAGTTTTACCTTCCGTTATGTCGAACTCCTTACGTCAAGTTCTCTCTTCACCAAATAGAGGCAATGTAATTCATGACTTATTAGCAAAGAAAACGCACCCAAAAATATCTTAGATATCTAAATTATTAAAGGAATGGGCCATCACAGAGTAGAAATCTTTAAAGCCATTTACGAAACTTGAAAGAAAGATTTCTTGCCCGAAAAAGGGAGTAAAACGGCTTACCATGAGCGTAAAAAGTTCATTTGATAATTTTCATCATATTTGCCGACTCGGAAATATTTCGGGAAAATGGAGTAATTTCATCAACACCATGCACTCAGCAGTCATGTACCTGATCGATTTATAAAAGACAACTCGGAACCTAAATGATACGACACAACACGGAAATTGCGAAATCGTTAATGCGTCAAAGAATATTTCACGCCAAGAGAAAAACTGGCGCAATGATGCTCCAAGGCGACGAACGAAATAAGATTTTCCAGAATTAAAAGATCTCAGGGGTGAGTGCCAAGGAAGAACTTTGAAAAGCGCTAAGCGAATTCGAAAGGGTGAAAATATTGAAAGCCTTAGCGAAAATCCTGAAGACTTTTGGTTACATTTGTCAGGAAGCTTCAGTATATTAAATCAACAGTTAACTCACTGATAAACAATTAAAGATGAAAGGATTGCCATGAAAAAAGTGAACTTATAATATTACTTCTTCGAAAGGTGTTAGCCAGGCACTCAACGAATATCTCCCTGAAGCTTACCTTATGTGTTCTCCATTCGATGATCAAAATTTGAATTTCATGTAGAACGTTTCGTGGATAGCATGAACCCAAATAAATCCTGCGCTATCGATCAAATAAATGAGAAGTTATCTCCTCAAACTAAAACATTGGGAGATCATATTCAATAACTCCCAATGACGGGAAAATAGCTGATAAAACACCTAGTCTATTAAGACTGGGCGTAAACGAGAAATTAAATATCAATTTGATCTTTAAGGCTCAACTTTGTAAAAATTTTATGTCACTACATAAGTAAACTTCGTATTTCTCCAGAAAAATATTATTACACTGCTAGCGTTTTCGACGCATAGGTGACACCATCAGGTATCATAAAGTATAGCAGTGTCATAAAGATGTGCGAAAGAATGCAACGATTACTTATTCAGTGAGAAATTACAGACCTCTCTTCCTCACGTCCGCATCATGCACGACCATTTAGCATACAATTTTCAGTTCGATAGTTTGTTTTAAAAGTTAAAAAACGAGTTTTTCCCCATTTATGAGGAAATTGAGACAACATTCCTGCGTCTACGCCTTTTTTATCGGAACCCATTTTAAAATCCCGTTCCTTGAGTGATCGATTAGTTTTTTACTAATCAGCGACAAAACTACCGCTGTAAAGTTTGATATTTTTAATGAGTACCCTTCCGCCAAATTGGTCGACGACAGACGGCCGCTCCCGTCAGCACTCCAGCAAACCATTTTGAGGTAGCCGCACAAACGTTTTGCCGCACCCTCTAAAATAGCAGAACATGCATGTAATGTGCCCCACTCATCAATCGATCGTTTCAAGGCATTCTACCTCTTACGTTAAGGAGCGCTTGGACGATCCCTAACCCTTTTCATTGTCCACTTATCGTCGTAACTTCCTCCTAAACTTCCTCCCTCCAATCATTTCCTTATTACTTCTCCGTTCGACTTCATCCTGCATCTAAAAGGCCTTTTCTTCCATCCTCCATGTGATTAAACACGTATCCTTTCTTCAAACATTCCACTACCTTCCAGCGTTTCCTCACATTTTCTGCTTTCCCTCAGTTACTCCCTCACTTTAGTGTTCGGAATATTATTACTGGAAAATTATTTAGCGTTTGCAACAATTGTCAACGAACTATGTGTCTGAAAAATGTAATCCACATTTTCTTATCAAATATTACATTTTGCTAACTTGCTCATTTATGCGTATTTCACACATGATCAACTCGTAAGTGTTCTATTCATTCTCGCAATTTCGTACAACTCTTCACTTCATGGAAATCTCGTAGCTTTCCTGACTTAAAAGAATAACGCATCGCTGTCATTGGGATACACGCCGTATATTGTTGCGCTGGAGTGAGCACGTTTGCACATTTATAAGAGTTTAGCTGGAATGGAACTCTAAAAATCCCTTCAAAATGAAGTGCGTCGGATTATGTAAGCATGCACATAGATTTGGATCTCAAGTGTCAAACCAGAGCGGGACACCATGATGATGCCTACGCGATGGACACTAGAGTGAGAACTTGACTCCCGAGGACTCCCTTACCCACGGCTGACGTCACGTGTGGTGCCTCCCTCGGGGTCGGTCCACTGCCTCCCAGCCGAGTTGCGTGGAGGGATAAATGCGTACGCGCCTATCCTCTCATCGGAGAACAGTCTTACGCGGAGACCAACTGCAGAATTAAATCCTGGGTAGTTATAATGAACCCGTTTTCGAATTTCGTCGCGAGAGATGTTGAGAGAGAGCGTTAGGGGAGTAGAGGGGGTCGTGGGCGCCTCCCTTTCCCCTTGAGACGTGCCCGTCCCATAGTCCCCGCCGCCCCCACCTCCGAGCACCCTCCTCCCTCTCCGCCCCACCCACCACCCTCCCGACCCCCTCTCGACCTTCCATCACCCATCATTTACTCAGAAACAAAAGGAAGAGGACAAGAGGGAATGGAGAAGAAAAATAATCACGACGGGGATAGGGATTAAAAAAATATTATTCCGAGATTTGAAGCGAGAGGGGAATCCTTCGTCTTCAGTTTTACCCGTCAATCCGTGTTTTCCCCTTTTAATATTTTTCCCTTTGTTTATTCCATTCGATAACACCTCTCCTCCGCCCGACCCATTTATGTACCGTCCGCATTAATAAATATGTATATGCTCTCGCAGACACTCGCACGAACGCACGCACGTGCCCGTATATGTTGCTCCTTCCCCTATTCTCTCGTCGCGTGGTCCCTTGTTCCTTTTTTCCTGAGGAACTGCAGGGGGGGGGGGCAGAGAGAGAAAGGGAGAGCGGTGGGGGGGGGGGGAGATGCGTTACACGGTGGCAGAATAGTAGCAGCCGCGCCATTTCGGATGCCGTGGGAAAAAGGCGAAACAGGAACAAAGAAGGGGGTCGGGCGTTGACGGGTGACGACGGAGAGTGTACGGGGGGCCGCGCGCACCCCGCGTTTGTGTGTGTGAGCATAAAACGGGGTGCTCTCACCCCTTCCTCCCCCACGCCCCTCCCCCGTTCGCTGCTCTCTCCGGCACAAAGACAGCCAGTGAGGAGCGGGGCGCTTTTCCGAGGAGGGGGAGGGGGGACCGCCACCCTCGTCCGTCGCCGAAATAAATGAAGGAGCAAAGCGCGTCGATGTGCGAGGACGATGCGCCTTGCCTTTGTTGCTTCCTTCCTTTTTTATTTTATTTGTATTTTTTTATGATCCTGCAACCACTCCTGCACTCTGCAGGGGCCATCCGACGACCCACCCCACCCCCGTTCGAGTCCCGCGCACGGTACATGGATGGCGCCGCCCGAAAGACGAACTCCCGCCGGCCATCCCCCCCTGCCACTCCATATGGTTTTCGCTGTACCCTCGGGAAGTTCGAACAGATCGCAGATCTAGTTTCGCGAAATTCAAATTGCTGCATTTCACTCACCGTCGCAGAAAAATATTTCCTTTGTCTCATTTTACTCTCTCAGTTTTCCAATAGTATAAACCGCAAAGCCGGCGCATGCATATACCAGTAATTTACTAAGAGATTTTTATTAGAGGAGAGTAAATTTAGAGGAAATAGTTACGAGATAAAAGCGCATCATAGTGCACTGGATTCGATCGGATTTGAGTGCCAATGAAGGTGGTAGAGTATAGATAGTGGCCAGTTAGTCAGTGTTATCCTGATACAACCAACTAACTACTTACCTCTAAATGGTGGGTTAGTTGAGTTGAATTTTAGACCACTCTGGACCATTCATACCAAAATGTTCGTCTGAAACCGGCGCCAGGTTTCCCTCAACACCCTACACAACCCTCTCTGAAAATTCTACCACCATAAAATCGTCCACGTCTAACGGCGTAAATGGCCTCAGTTGTCGGTCACCTTCCTCCATTACAATAATTGAAACTCATGCCTCATTAAAAAACACGATTTTATCAGCTTGGGAACCAACACCCAAAACTTTGCGAGTTTAAGCCATTTAAAATTTATTTACGAGTAATTCTTGTGTTTCATATATATATATATATATATATATATATATATATATATATATATATATATATATATATATATATATATATATGTGTGTGTGTGTGTGTGTGTGTATATATACACATATATATGTACACATTGTATATATATATATATTGTATATATGTACATTGAGATCTGTGATCTAATAAAGTGCCAAAGTGATCCGATAGATGTTGCCCGAGAGATTGTGTTATGGAGCTATTTCACCCACCAAAGGAGAAATAGACGGGACACAAGAAGGGGAAAGGATAGTAGAAAAGCATTCATACGATCTTATAAAGGATAGGAACGGTGCGTTTCATGGCACGCATAGCCAGAAGAAGAGACGAGCCACATTGGCCAAACGCATATTCAAACTTGAAAATCCCGCCACAAGGCGCACAAATATTCATTCAAACATAGAAATAGGTATAAGGAAAGGGGACAGGAAAACACATAAAAGGCGAACACAGGACATGTGGGAAAGGCGGTTTTTGAGCAGATCACGAAAGTAAAAATATTTCCTTATCCGGGATTTGAACCACGGACCTTCCACTTTCCGAGCGGATGCTCTATAAGACGCTTAATAAGATCGCAGATCTCAAAGTAAATCAGGTTTCCTTATTAGCTCAACTGGTAGAGCATCCGCCCGGAAAGTGGAAGGTCCGTGGTTCAAATCCCGGATAAGGAAATATTTTTCCTTTCGTGATCTACTCAAAAACCGCCTTCCCCACATGTCCTGTGTTTGCCTTTTATGTGTTTTCCTATCCCCTTTCCTTATGCCTATTTCTATGTTTGAATGAATATTTGTGTGCCGTATGGCGGGATTTTCAAGTTTGAATATATATATATATATATATATATATATATATATATATATATAAACCATAAACCATTGTGTGCTTCCTTATTCCCTTAATTCCGTCCAACATCCCTATCCTGTCCCTGCCCTTTCCTCGTTTGCAAAACATTCTCTCATACTTGATACGTACACTGCTCCACCTGCTGTTTTCTTTCCCCTATCGTATTTTAAATTTTTAGCTTAGCCTTTTCCTTTCTGGAAAATCCCATCACCTTTGTTTAATTAATATTGATTCTCATCCCATATCTACCGCCATGATTTTCCAATTCACTCAGCAATGCTTCTACATCGTCATCTACTTAATACGCCGCAAGGGCTTGTAGCTAGGGGTGTTGGGGCAGCACCCATAAATAAGAAAAAAAAGAAATTAAACGCATGCAAAAATCACAAATGTATACAGTCCGCAAACAAAACATGTTATACATTCATGCAAAAACCCTTTCACCCCACACACATACACAACTGCCAACAAACATACATTTGCACCTAAATTTAAACCTAATATCTTTGAAATTTTACATTTTTTCCGACTTGTAAATTAAGCGTTCTTAATATTTCTGAAGTGACTTTGGTTTCTTACTATTATGATTTCTGATTGTTTAGGGAAAGAATGAGTATTTGAATATATCTCCCTTATTTGATCGTTGTGGTCTAAGTAGCGTAGGGCCATTATAATTCCTTTAGTATGATCGTTAAACTCGTTGCTTCTGAATCTATCTAAAAGTCTGTCTCGCTTGTTCCCTTCGTACTTCAAGTGGCGCTCAGCCTAAATCCCCTAAGAGACCTCTTACACTTGTGTTCTTATTATAACTATTTTTAACGAATCTGGCGGATTTTCTCTGGACTGCCAACCGGCAAAACACATAAAAAAATACTTACCCGTTATTTCTTATTAACTTCGACAGAAATTAGCTCCGTCTTCCCCAGGGGAAACAGTAGAACTCAATATATATACGCACGGAGATTAAGTCTGTTTATGTTCAAGTCGAAGTCAATTTATCGAATCGTAATTCTTGCAAAATTTTTCTGCGTCAATGGATTTGACGTATCCTTGGCGCAAATAACTAAATATTAATGCTCTGGGTGACGATTTTATTTGGATGTCATGTTCTCCAGAGGATTAATACAGGACGAACGATAAACACCACACAATGCAAACAGGGTAATCAACATTCAAAAAAGCGTTCTTGGTAAAATTTGGCAAAATGTCATTCGGTGAGCATAATGGCCATATAATTTAACTCGCTATATCGTATTGTGCATTTCATCTTCAAAATTTGCAATAGGCTCCATTGGAAAAATAAAATAAAACATATTTTTATACTGAGAATATTTCATTTTTTTAAAGCCCATTTTTTAATTCCCAGAATTCCAATTTTCTAAACGAAAACTCTTTTTTTCTAATTCTCAATCACAAATTCAATTTTCTTATACAAAGTTATACATACAAAAAACAATTTTATCTTTCTTTACATTTGAGTTTCCCCTTTCGTGTAAATAATTATAAGTCAAATAAAGTTACAAAAAGCCTAGTGAGGATTTCGACGAATCTGTAATTATGATTCCTCTTTAACGGTTAATTTGACTCTTCGAATCAGATCAACATTTTCTTCTTAATTGGTGCACTCAATTAGGTATTTACTGCCCAATTACAAAATCATTGGATTCCGGCGTAAGCGCTCCTTGTTTTTGGTTTTTAATTCACCATGTGCAATGGCTCTAACAATTTACCGAAAAATACTTCAATCAAACACAATGTCATTCTATTTTATCCCAAGAATTAATATCTAAATTCTTTTTTACGTTCAAGCAACGCCTCCCCATGTTATTATGCCGAATACCTTTACCTCCAAAATAAACATTTCATTTTTTTTCCAGAGAAATAAAGTGAATTTCTCTTCTTCGGAAATGGGAAGAATGGGACACCTGAGGTGAGCCATTGTGAGGTTTGCTTGCATTGAAATATTTGAAAGGTATCGAAAAATAAAAATCAAGAGAATTGAGTGAAAAATATTAGCATACCATAAAACTATGACACACCATTATTTTATCAACACTGACGTTTTTATAAATCAAACCACTTTGCTTTTCCACATGAAATTGTTATTCTCACGACCCAGGTTCCGTTACAGAAGAGCATCATCAGGTCCCTATATTATGTATACTATAACGAAACCTGGGCCGTGAGAAAAAATTTTCATGTGGAAAAGCAAAGTGGTTTTAATTTTTAAAAACGTCAATATCTGCTGAACTGTAGAATTTCCACCAAGTTACGCCGGATACTGTTTCATTTACTTATATTATTATCTTAATTGGAACCAGCATGATGTCAAATGTGGACTTGAAATTATTTGCAGAGCTCTCACAAGGATTCGTTTATCGGAAATGACGAACTTCTCCGCGAGGGAGTGAGGATTGTCTGTCAATGTGCCACTGTCAGTCACGAAATTGCCTCTCTTTACTTTATGAAACTACATGGCCACTGTATTACATTTGCATAATCCTAAAGCTTTGAGTGCTCGACTTTCATAGACAAAATGAATCAATAAATGAAATTTTGCACAGAGCCTGGATGTTTAGTAATTCCGTCGCGTCGTCCAGTACCATTAATACAAAAACTTTTTTAATTCATCATTTTATCAAGAGAAAATGATGTTTAGAGTTACATTTCTCAGTAATTTATTACTTGGCAATGAATGGTTGAAATTTGTTTAACTTTTTTTCATTTTTTACTTCGTTAGTTTCTGCAGAAAAAGATGACTTTAAAAAATGGGATGGTTTCGTTAAGTTGAAGCAAAATAAGATAATGTATCCTTCTCAATTTTGGTAGACTACTTTGGAGTGTCGACAAATACTGTTACACTTATTATACTGGAATGAAAAAAAATTCATGTCATAGGTAATTAAATATTTAGTCTGAAAAGCGTAAACTATTGGAAACTTCGTTGCAATTTTCCACAGTTAAAACTTTATTGCCGACCATGGTTTCGATACACTGTATCATCTTCAGGTGAGGGAAAGTACAAGGAGAAGGGATATATATATACCAAGAAGGGGTGGCAGGGGAGGAGGGAGCGGGTGGGAAGGGGGGGTGGGGTTTTGTCATACAAAGAAAGGCAGGAAAACCAATGGAACCCCCGAAGTGCGGGCAGCTCACTCTTCGGGGGGGGGGGGGGGGGAAGGTGTCGCCATAATGGTCACTGAGGGAAGTTAATGGACAAAAGTGGGGAGGGGCAAGAGAGGAACTGAATGTCGTTAAGTAGCTCCATCTTCTGGTTTCTCCTCTTTGTACTTTCCCTCACCTGAAGGTAATACAGTGTATCGAAACCATGGTCGGCAATAAAGTTTTAACTGTGGAAAATTGCAACGAAGTTTTCATTATGTCTCGATTCCGCAATATCACGCCTGATTCTTCACTTTTCGTACGTAACGCTAGCATGGCAATACAGGCTAAGTTATGCCTCAAACTATTCATCAAGTACCGCATTGCTTCTCTTAATATCTACTTCAATAGTAAGTGCTTAAAACTTGGAGTCACCCCGAAATATGTGTCCATCAAGACAACCTGTACTTCGGCAGCCGCTCAACATGCAGTCTCTGTGGGGAAAAAACTGTGGGTCCAGAAGGAGCTGAAAGGATGGTATTGCAAACGTGATTCCATGTCCCATTATCTCTATCTTCTTCACGCGGAATTGTGCTCCAAACTTCACCCTGCTGAATTCCAGGTGTTCAATGAGAGGGTGAGATCCCTCACTTCAGACATCACGGAGAAAAAACGTGTAGTGATAACCCAAAAATTGATACGTCTCTCGAGTATTAACAGTGGCCCCACGCCTAAGAAAACACCTCCTAAAACTGTCTGTGACCACAACTTTGCCCCTAGAGTGGTTAATTTATCCTCCTGTGATCTTCCCTCCTCCGCTCTTCTGCTTTTGAACAAGGGTTTGAAATTTTCCCCGCCCCTCCCCATGTCCTCAAATCTCTATAAAAACTTGTCAGCGGATTGTGAAGTTGCACTAGTGAACCAACCAAGGGGGTTGAAACAGTTGGCCGCCAATATCATAGCAGCGGACATGAGGAGGACCTCTTCTTGTGGCTTTCACAACACAACGGATGGTGCCACCATGAAGAAACTTCGACATATGGTAGTGGAGAAGGGGCTTTCCATAAGCAGAGCTGATAAAGGTAATTGCGTAGTGATTTTGGACAAGGCGGTCTACGTTAAAAAGTGCTGTGATTTCATTTCCAACAATGAGTTAGATATCCTGCTTAAGGATCCTACATCTTCTTACCAGAAAATTATTAAAAACGCTGTGGCATCGTGTGTGTACCTTTTCAGAGACAAAGAAAAATTCTTCCTTAAAAATATGAATCCATTGCCCCCAAGAATGTATGGCTTACCCAAACTCCATAAGGAAGATGTACCGATTAGACCAGTTATATCTAGCATTAATGCTCCGGCACACAAGTTAGCCTTCAAACTCAATACAATTTTCCGTCAATTGTCAAATTTCAGCCCCAAGTATGCTATCAAAAATTCTGTGGACTTGACGGAACGCCTAAAAACTACAACGTTACCTCCGAACTCCAAATTAGTGTCCTTCGACGTATGCAGCTTATTTACTTCTATCCCGACCCAGGAAGCCTTAGAACACGCCAAGAACATACTGTGCAAGGCTGGAGCCAACCAACTCCTCATCCAAGAAATTTCTATGCTTCTCAACATATGTGTGGAACAAAATTACTTCCTTTTCAATGGTACATACTATAAGCAAAAAAACGGTCTTGCCATGGGCTCCCCTCTCTCTCCCCCGTTAGCCAAAGTCTTTATGGACTTTTATGAAGAAAAGCTGTTTGATTCCAACGAAAAACTTATTAAGAACATCGTCTATTGGTATAGGTATGTGGACGACATACTATGTTGTTGGTGTGGTAGTGAAAGGCAGTTGAGCCAATTTGTGCAGTTCTTAAACAACAGGCATAATTCAATTAATTTCACTATGGAAATGGGAGTGAACCAGTCAATAAATTTCTTGGACCTCGGGATTGAAATCAAAGAGAGCCAACATGTCTTTTCCATCTATAGGAAACCCACGTATACGGACCTAGTGATTCCTTCTGATTCTTGCCATCCCATTTCCCATAAGCTGGCAAGCTTCCACTGCATGCTTCACAGATTAATCAGCATTCCAATGCCTAAAACTTCCTTTGACCGAGAACTCACCACCATCAAGTTCATTGCAGAGAGGAATGGCTACAACGACGACCTCATTGATTCTCTATTAGGGAAAAAACTGAGAAAAGTGCCGTCGAGCCCCACACAACACTCCTGCCATACTCCAACCCCTCACGTAAATGGTGCAAAATCCCCTTCTCAAACTCTTTGTCCTATAGAATTGCCAACATTCTACCCAAGGATAAATTCCGTGTTTCATTTTACACCCCATTTTCCATATCCAAAGCACTCACAGAGCACACACTGCTTAAACAAAGATAAATTCGGCGTCGAAAAACAGTGTGGTGTTTATGAATTAAAGTGCCAATGTAATGCGACTTATGTGGGACAGACTGGACGAAATTTCGCCACACGCATCAATGAGCATCGGAAATGTTATGCGTTAGGCAACACCACATCCATCTTTGCCACCCACCTCTTGGAGAAGAACCATTCCCCGGATTTTGAATTTAAGCCGTTGCATAAATTCGAAAAGAGCAAGAAATTGGACGCTCTCGAGAGTTTAGAGATTATCCAACGGAGAAACCAGAAGATAGAGCTACTTATCCCATTCGGTTCCTCTCTTGCCCCTCCCCACTTTTGTCCATTAACTTCCCTCAGTGCCCTTTTATGACGACACCTCCCCCCCCCCCCCCGAAGAGTGAGCTGCCCGCACTTCGGGGGTTCCATTGGTTTTCCTGCCTTTCTTTGTATGACAAAACCCCACCCCCCCCTTCCCACCCGCTCCCTCCTCCCCTGCCACCCCTTCTTGGTATATATATATCCCTTTTCCTTGTACTTTCCCTCACCTGAAGATGATACAGTGTATCGAAACCATGGTCGGCAATAAAGTTTTAACTGTGGAAAATTGCAACGAAGTTTTCATTATGTCTCGATTCCACAATATCACGCCTGATTCTTCACTTTTCGTAAACTATTGGTATGATTTCCAATCCTTTCAAGGTGAAGTTGAAATGGTATTCAATCAATTAATTCTTTCAATCATGGCACGTAGAGAATGAGCACACTTATTAAACGACGTCTGCAGAAGCATTCTTGTAAAGAGTTTAGGCGTTATTCATCGAAACTGCAGTTCAACCGAAAGAGAAGTTCGTACCATATATACAGGGTTCGTCCGGAAAATAAGTGTACTGAGCTCAGGAAAAAAAACGTTATTACACTTTTACATATCTTAAGCTGCTGTTCAACGTATATGTGGAGGAAATGATTAAAGAGGCATGGGAAGAACTGGAGGTATGAATGAAAGTCGGAGGGGAGTTCGTAAAATCGGTTAGGTTTGCTGATGACCAAGCATTAGTTGCTCAGTCAGCCAAGGGGTTGCAAGCATTGCTGAGTGAATTGGAGGTTCAGTGCGATAAATATGGGATGAGAATCAATATTAATAAAACAAAGGTTATGCGATTTTCCAGTAAGAAAAAGGCTAAGATAAATATTAAAATAGGCGGGGAAAAAAAAGAGCAGGTAGAACAGTTTACATATCTCGGAAGTGTTTTGAACCAATACGGTCAAAGTGGTAGGGACGTAAGGAGAAGAATTGCGCTAGGCAAGGAGGCTTTCTCAAGGAGGAGGGAGTTGATGACGGGGACGTTGAGTAGAGATGTTAAGACAAGAGTCGTAAAAACTCTGATATGGAGCGTAGCTATCTATGTATGGTGCGGAAACGTGGTCACTGAAGCAGGAGGGTAGATGTAGATTAGAGGCTTTGGAAATGTGGATGTGGAGAAGAATGGAGAAGGTGAAGTGGACCGAAAGGAAAACAAATGAGGAAGTACTAGAGATGGTGGGTGAGGAGAGGCATTTCTTGAGAGAAATCCTATGGAGGCAGGAAAAATGGATGAAAGGCGTATTGAGCGGTAGTGGAATGTTGAAGAAGGTAATAGAGGGGAGAATGTTAGGCAAGCGAGGTAAGGGCAGGAACAGGATAGGGATGTTGGACGGGATGAAGGCAGGAAAGAAGTACACCGAGATGAAGAGGGACCTGATATAGATTAGTTTGATAGGTGGGGAGTCTCAAAATGTTTATTTGATAGTTGTGTCCATCCAAAAACCTACCTTAAACGGTAGATTACCTAATAATAATAATATCTTAAGCTAATATTCCTCAAAGTAGGACCCTTGTGATTCGATACACTTGTTCTAGCGGCGTTCCCATTCCTGGAACGCTCCCGCGAAGGCATCATCGGGAATCTCTCGAAGACACGTCGTCACGGCCTCTTTGATCCAAAGTCCCGTATCGCGTTCCTTTCAAACTCATCTTTATCTTCGGGAACAGAAAGAAGTCCGGTGGTGCCAAGTCCGGGCTGTAGGGCGGGTGCGGCAGCGTTGCCAGGCCGTGCTTGGCCAAGAAGTCCGACACGACAAGCGCGGTGTGAGACGGCGCATTGTCGCTCAGGTTGTCAGTCATAGGGTTGATCGCTGGCCGGGCGCGGGCGACTCGTTTTCGAAGCCTATTGAGCACTTGGACGTAAAATGCAGCATTTATAGTTTGTCGTTCAGGTACAAATTCGTAGTGGACGACTCCCCTTTTGTCAAAAAAGACAATGAGCATCATAAACTTATTTTCCGGACGAACCCTGTATCCCCGAAGAAACATTTACCCAGTAAATAACCCTTTGTGGTCGATAGAGTCGCCTAACGTAACTGCAATACTACCTTGATCAGAAAGTTCCCGGACTTTATTCAGAAAATTAAAAATACAAGTTTATTCATCTAAATCTATATTGTCCTTCAAAGTAATCCCCATCGACTGCAACACACTTATGCCAGCGCTTGATCCAATCCTCGAAACATTTTTTATATTCGGTTTTCGGTATGTCCATCAGTGCTTCCTGCTATTTTTCCATTACTTCCTCTCGGCTGCTAAAACGCGTTCCCCGTAATGGTTTTTTAACTCGATTGAACAGAAAGAAGTCACAGGGAGCCAAATCAGGTGAATTCGGTGGCTGTTGGATGGTATTTGTTGCATTTTTCGTCAAAAAATTACGAATAATGATAGCACTGTTCGACGGTCTCGACGCACTGTGCGACGATTTCTGGTCTCTTTCGGCGAATTGCTTCACGCAAACGTCTCATAACGCCCAAATAATACTCTTTGTTTACTGTCTGGCCTTCTGGCAAAAATTCATGATGCACTACACCGTTGTAATCCATGAAAACCGTCAGCATTGCCTTCTTTTTTGACTGAAAACGACGTGGTTTTTTTGGTCTCGGTTCATTTGGTGAACGCCATTCACTTGCCTGATGTCTGGATTGCGTGTCGTACTCATAAACCCACGTCTCGTCTCCAGTAATGATCCTTTTGATGAATGTGGGATCGGATTCAGCCTCGCAAATCATGTCTTTTGCGACGTCAACACGGTCTCTTTTTTGCATGAAAGTGAGGTCTTTTGGCACCAACCTTGCTGCTACACGACGGAAAACCCAAATCATTTACCACAATGTCTTGGGCGGATCCATAGGCAATGTTCAAGTCCTCCGCTATTTCTCTGATGGTTAATTTGCGGTTATTGACCAACATTTCTTTTACTTTATCAATTGTTTCACCGACTTTCGATGTCGATGGTCTGCCACTGCGTTCATCATCTTCGATTGACTCACGACCACTTCTGAACCGCTCGTGCCACTGGTAAACGACCGTTTTTTTTAGAGAATCGTTGCCGAAACACTTTTCCAACATTTCCAACGTCCGTGCGCCACTAAATCCGTTTTTTACGCAAAATTTAATACAAGTTCGCTGTTGCAAATTTAAATCCATTTCTGCAATTGTAAAAAATCGCCAACACACACAGAGATAGATGTACTCTTGGCTACGTAACTTTTGCAAATGTCAAGTTATGACACTAAGATTTAAAGGGAATATCAACAACAAATGTACCAATTTAACAAAAAAACAGAACTCAAATCGGAACGATGGGAGCGCCACACGGTGGTTATTCCGGGAACTTTTTGTTCAAGGTAGTATATACTATGTCACTGAAAAAATCTTTCCAGTTGAATTACGTAGTTAGGTAAATTGAGTTAATAGATATGTAGGTAGCATACTTCAAGTTAATGTCAGTGAGAGTTAGATGTATACGCGATAAAATTATGACACTTATGTATTTGTGCTGAAATGTTTCACAAAAAGAGCTTTTGCGTCGAAAATTACATTAAGATGAAGAATCTATGAGGATATGAAAGGCACTCCCAGTAGGATATAGTAAATGCTTTTATAATGAACTATAAATGGCCAAATGACTATAGGGTGAGGTGCTTAAGAATGTAAAATTAAGGCTTATAACTTCATAATGATCACATAACTTTGTATGATTATATTCCCAATGTTTCCTAATTGAAATGGAAAGCATTAACGCATATTTCGATTTCACTCAACGGATCTCTGAAACAATCAGTGTTTTTTAAGAAAAAGCACCATGAGAGAGTTGGCCTCGAGTAAAACTATAAAACTGTTCCTTTTTAAATCCTTTTCACTCATCTGTTTCCTCAAGAAATGGCAAATATCTCCACAATTTATTGTTCGCCAAATTAATCGAAACTTTTCGTGCGTTTTCAAATTTACGTGACTTAAGCGATACCGTGCACTGTCTATGGAATGAGAAGGTGTTTCTGGCTACCTGGCGTTCGTCAATTTTAAAATACTTCAACTACGAATTATTAATACTTTTGGTGAAAATGGATACTATTCGCTTATGTATATCAATTCTTGAGAACATTTCTCATAATATACGTCAACCATACAAGAAGTATATATTTCATTTATACTCCCCATTGTCAAAACGAATTGAAACAGTCACAGCTTTCAACAGAGATACATACTATTTACATAGTTGCACTTATGATTTCCAAACATTTTTTGTTCGTTAAACATCTCCTTAGTAAAAAATAAACACCTACTATATATATATATATATATATATATATATATATATATATATATATATATATATATATATATTCAAACTTAAAAATCCCGCCATACGGCGCACAAATATTCATTCAAACAGAAATAGGTATAAGGAAAGGGGATAGGAAAACACATAAAAGGCGAAGACAGGACATGTGGGGAAGGCGGTTTTTTGAGCAGATCACGAAAGTAAAAATATTTCCCTATCCGGGATAACCGGAAAACCGGAAAAACCGCCTTCCCCACATGTCCTGTCTTCGCCTTTTATGTGTTTTCCTATCCCCTTTCCTTATACCTATTTCTGTTTGAATGAATATATATATATATATATAATTATATGTATGTATATATATATATATATATATATATATATCGATGATGCGGAAGTACTCACGAGAGCAATATGACCTGAAGCGAGAGCAGTCTGACCTGAAGAAGGCCTCGGAGTATGCCGAAATCTTAAATCATCTTTTTGATCAAGGTAGAATACCTATTCACAGGAAATATACCCAGTTTCGTGCCCAGAAAGAATGCTACTTTCTGCGGAAAGTATTTAAAAAACACATTTTTTCCTTGTGGAACAATTTCTTCGAATCATATAAAATATGAATCAATCATAATGGCACTCTAACAAAAAATTGTTTCCATATTATTCCATTTTTGGTTTCACTTGGACTTGCAGGACGGCTGATGGGACTTCGCGTTACATTAGAAAGTACATTCTTGAATCAGTTTATTTTAAAAGACAACTCAGACGCTTGTTTGATACATGCCAATCTTCAATAGTATGTTTTCTTCGCTCTCTCCCTTCACCTTTTTCCTTGTAATACCTAAATTGCTTTCTGGACTGTGATGTTGAAGGATGAGCACGTATTCCTAAAAAAAGGCCATTTCTTCGAATTTGTTTTACTGGGCTTTGGGTGTACTTGGCTATTTATTCATCAGTCCACTACAGTAATAGTTATAATCCTGTCTTGAGGTTTAATGTTGCACATTAAACGTTGAGGTTTAATAAACATTTTAATAGCATTCTCTTCAGCTTTTGCAAAGAGTTTCATTTAAATAGTTATACTGACTGCGATTTAGCGCTATTTCTCCATATATTCTTTCATAATTAGAGCATTTTCCAATAAGAATCTTATGCATGCGTTTTTTGAAAAAATATATTTTTCTAAATGAACGAAAATTTTAGTTTATTTCCGAGTAATATTTAAGAGTTCAGTATAATATTTTCGGCTCTGTAAAATATTTACAAATTATTACATAAATCTGAAAATGTTAGTTGGTTTCATCCACCCTCACATCAAAACTAATGTGTAAGGTAAAATTCTATACAGGCAGAGAGGCACACGTTTTCAACACATAGACTTATTAAAAATTTAGCTTACGGTATACGTTTGTTCCCAGAAAGTTTTACATTTTCCAATTGTACGTTTTAATGGTCAAACCAAAGACTTTTAGTTTGGGACAATTTTAATTCTGACAATAAAATATGAAATAATTTAACTCGGAGGATGAGTCTAAAATAAAAATGCAGTTGAAAAAATATTCCAATAGAGTTAGGTTTGTCCTCATTTTTGTTCAACTTTCGAAAACTTTTCATTCAAAATTGAAATAAAATGATTTTCATTCATTGATCCGATATGTAACGCGTATTTTACTCCGATTTCAAATCAGTCGGTAATGTAATTGAGGATCGGGGAATCGCACACTTGGTGTGAAGGGCTGAGGGGGGGAGGATTAGAGTTTCATTTTTGAGTTCTATCTCCATTCTCGCCCTACTTCTGGCGCGTGTTTCCTGAAGGACTGAAAGGAATACAAGTACATTTTGCACTAGAGTAAAAAGGGTTCGATTCAACACCATATTCAGTATTTGTAAAGGAAGAAGAGTAAGGCAAATGAATACTTGGGGTATTACCAGTATGAGTTCATGAAGGGGAGAGACATGGCATGAAATATGGCAGGGATGCCATAGCAGCAATGAGGTCACCAATTGGGAACAGTTATGAAATACAATTAGGAGTTATCCGCGTCATAGATTTCGAAAAGACATTTGATGTTAGATTTTGATTTGACTAAAAATTTGAATATATTAGTCCCTAGTGTCCCTGGAAGATCAAGTTACCAAAAAATCAGCTTGGGTGGAGCTGCGGCTGCTCAAAGACGATTTCCCGGGAATCTAACCCGGACCCTTCGGTCAGTAGCCCATTGTTCTATCCATGGAAAACTGTGCCCCACAATTAATGAATGCTTTGCATAAAATAGGAGGAGATGAGGTTAATCAGCAGCATGTACATGTATCAGACTGCTCAGGTGCGAGTGGGGAACGGAGAGTCCGGATGGGCAGTGTTAGGAAGAGGGGTAGGGCAGGGTTGCCTTACTCCTCTTCCTAACCGTGTCACCGGTCTGTAAAGGTCCGTCTGTCTGTCTGTCACCGGTGCTGTTCAACGTATATGTAAAGGAAATGATTAAAGAGGCATGGGAAGAACTGGAGGTAGGAATGAAAGTCGGAGGGGAATTTGTAAAACCAGCCAGGTTTGCTGATGACCAAGCATTAGATTTCCAGTCAACCAACGGTTTACTGAGAGCATTAAAAAGCCAGTGTGATAAGTATGGGATGAGAATAAAGATAAATAAAGCAAAGGTTATGTGGTTTTCGGGAATTATTTCGAATGAGGAAGGCTAAGTTAAACATTGAGATAGGAATGCCCAGAAAGGTAATGTGGAAGTCCCATTAAGCAAACACATATCAGGTGATCGATGTTCACAGTGATTTCCCAAATTACGAAGTCTTGAAAAAGATAGTCCTAGAGAATAATGGCATTCGCTTGGCAATCCAGGCTCTACTTACGGCATTTCCTTCTCCCGTTTCCGTCACGACGATGTCAACTGGAGCGGCCGCGACCGACGGGTCGCGATTTCCGAAGGTTGTCTTCTTCCTTTTCTCCAGAAGGTGGTTGATGACGGCCCCGGATGGCCGCAGCTGAAGGTATCCCTCGAGCGGATGAGGTCCATGGAATGGCGGCGACGACACACCAGATGGGCCAACGTGGTAGGCCCGAATGAGACGGCGAAAGGGAATCACGGGGCAGCACACAGCCCTCTTTCCGTTCACCTGGGGAGGCGAGGCCCTCCGAGCGGCGAGCGGAACTTCCCGGGCGTCAGCTCGCTCAGGTCAAAGTGGATTCGTTCGCCATCTCTCCATTCCACTCGCTTGAATTGGATTTGGCGGGAGACTACGTTTCTTGCCTTCCGCTTCTTTGGCCTTCGTTCGCTCGCCCCCTTCCGGCGTCCGAGTGTTCTCTCGGCTGTGGGATGAAGGGCACCCGACGACGAGCACGGGCAGCCGGATGGTCTAAGGCAACCGACTTGGCCATTGGCCAGGCATTAAGTGCCACCATGCAAACATAGGGAAGAATGAGTCGAAAGGGTATACAGTCAGTTTAAGGGAGTAATTGCGTTTGTTCCTGCAGGGAAAGATTTGATAGTGCTGGTGGATTGAAACTCGAGTAGTAGTAGTATTTAGGGGAGGCGACAGACAACTAAGGGCATTTGTGCGATTAGGGATGGACAGAAAAGGAAAAAGGGTGGAAAGAAACCCGAAGATTTACTCGAAACGAAAGGCCCCAAGGGGTTCGCAGCTTAACGTCCCATCCGACAGACGGTGCACTCACTCAAAGTGCCCTCCACAAAGCACCTCAATTATGGAATGGGATACCACTAAAAAATGTTCGACGCCGCCAAGCTTCGAATTCCTGGCTGGAAAGTCATTACGATAGCCACCGCACCATCTTGATCCCCTTGGAACCTCGATGGTAGGCACTGGAAGAGATGGTATGGGATGAGATGGTCAATTATGTATGGGAATCACGGTTTAGGGAAAATAAATGCCCGCGGAGAGTAAGCGATTATTCCTACGTGAGATAAAGGCTATTTACAACTAATGCATGGTTTAGACGCCACAAAATAAGTTGTTACATACAGAGATGCCCGCGATCGATGTCCTCGACTTTGGACACCAGGAATATGACGTATATAAGGATAGCCTTGGTCCAGTCATCCTCGACAGTGAGATGGAAATGAAACCAAGGGAATTGATATCAAACAAGGCCGTGGGGGTCTGCAACATTTCTGCTGAATTACTTTAATGTTTAGGAAATGGTGGAAAGCAGAGTATTCATGGAAGTATTCGTAGCATTTACGATGCAGGGATTGGGCCGGGCCGGGAGACTCGGTCCAATCAGTGATAGTTTCCATTCCAAAAAAGGGAAAGACAGCCATTAGGGAGGACCGCAGAGCAATAAGTTTGATTGCACACGTAGTTAGGGTAATCTCAGGATCAAAAAATAAGGGAATGGAGAGCAGGGCAAACCTTTATTTGCAGGAGCATCCATTTCGTTTCAGGAAGGGAAGCGGCACCTTACGTCAGTCTTACGTCAGTCTTACGTCATCGCAGTAATAAGGTCACTTATACAGAGGAAGAAAGAATCAAATAAGGATATAATTTCCTATTTCGTAGGTTTCGAAAAGTCTCCTGATTACGTAAAATTAATGAACGTATTGCAGAAAATAGAAGTAGATAGGGTGATAGGAAGCACGCAACCTGTGCACGTCTCTCGCTGTTTTACTATGAGTGTCGGATGGGGAACTAAGATGGCCAGTGCTAGGAAGAGGTGTAAGGCCATCATCACCTATGGTCTTCAACGTATATGTGGGTAAAATGGTAATAGAGGCATGGGATGAAATGGAGATAGGAATAAAAGTCAGTTGATAATTTAAAAAATCAGTTTGGCCTGATGTTGGCCAAGCTTTAGTTTGCTGGCCAGCCTAGGGGTTGCAAGCACTGCAGAGTGATTTGGAAAGTGAGTTCGTAGTGCGATAGATGTGAGATGAGCGTGAACATTCCATTGCATTCATGAACATTCCACCACTCGCTGACTTGTTAACTAAATTATGATATCAGCTAAACTGCAAATTATACTATCATGTAAAACTAGTGCCTCTGCTTTGGAGGCTCTAGGGTGCAGCTCCTTCTTAGGTTAAAAAATATATGCTAATACTATTCCGTGCCGTTTCGTATTTTATATTGATGAGTTTTCCCTTTAGGAATCATTAGTTCAATCTCATAACAATTTGAACCCTGGAACATCTTTTATGTAAACAAAATCTTCATTTCTAAGGAATATTAATAATAAATAATAAATTTTAACACGAATCCAGATCAATTCATGGTAAACGATTATTATTAAATAAAAATATAAATGTCAATGATTCTTGCCAAAAAAACGGATTTTATTTTTCATCAATAAAATATCATTTAATCTCAAATCAGTAAAAATATTGATGAAAATTATTGTGAATAATGTCGGGTTCTGGCACGTCCTCTGAATATTTTTTTAAAGTTTTGTGTTCTTAATTCAAACTTTTGTTCTCTTCCTTGAAGTGCTGAAGATCTATGATTCCAATTGATGTAAAAAGCTTCTGATTCATTGGACGACTGCTATCACTATGTAATGAATTTTTAACCACGCTAAATTATGAGAAATACTCCGTTGATGACAGGAGTACCTAATGACGTGTGCTCCATAACATTACTTTTTTTGCCTCCCGCCAAACTGCCTTAATACCCTGATTCACAGTCAACAATTTTTGAATTATCTCGTTGCAAAGGAAAACTTTTGAATATATTTTTATTCTCGATAAGGGAACGGTTTTTCCCGTGTATCTCTGTCGACAAAAGACTGTAATTCCTCTCGTTAAAACTCATCGGCGTGACAACAAGTGGGAGGAGAATGAATGGTCGGTCGGTCGCCTGCACTAAGAGCGCATGGGTAGCGTAGTTGGCCAAAGGGAGCTAGAAGTCTCCACTTCATCGCTGTTCCTAGGGATAGCCTCAACGCAGAACGTCCGCCCTCCTCCGGCGAGCATTCGAAGCGTGGCGTCTCTCCCGAGATACCGTGTCTTGGAGACAGACTCGAGTGCATCGCCACGCGACCCTCGGGGCTCCTTCGTGAGCACCATTCGCCTGATTGGCTCGCTGTCTCGGACTTCAGAGGCAGGCGCACATTTCGTGGTGGTTCACCTATAAAATTTCGAATACCTTACTAAATAAACACGTCGTTCTCTGCATGCATGTGCAGTAGTATTAATATTTAGGGGAGGCGACTGACAGCTGAGGTCATTTGAGCCATAAGGGGTGGACAGGAAAGGATAAAGGGTGGAGAGAAACCCGGTGTGGGCATTAGGTTAATGTTAGCGAAAGGCGCCAAGGAATCCACAGATTGATGTCCCATCCGACGGACGGCGAACTCACTTTAAGTGTTCTCCACAATGCACCTCGAGAAGGAATCGGGATACCACTGAAAAGATCAGCCGCCTCCAGGATTCGAAACCAGACCCTCTAGGTGGGAAGCCAATACGCTAGCCACAACAATATCCTGATTCTTTAGGAGAATGCTACAGCCATTTTTCAGAATCGAGATGGGCTCCATCCCTGCGTTCCTTCCGTGGAGATTAGAAGTTTTGTCGCGTTGTCTTATCTTCGCGTCCGAAGCCAGGCTCTCCTCATTGGCTGATGTCTATCTTTTAAAGTTATACCATTTTAAATAATTGATTAAAAATATTTATCCCTTAAGTAAATAATTCATAATCTCTTACAGTATGTAAATATTCTTCTCGGGACTTACTTCGCGTTCCTTGGTTTGGGTAGACAACAGATTTGCGAACATTCCAACTGGAGATCCTCACAATTCAGTACTCGTAATACTAGTATTGAAGCTTAATATTCACTTGTTTTTTTTATATTTCTTAGAACTAATTATTTGATGTAAATATCCATGGGACTGCACAAAAAATTAATCAACACGCGTGTTTCCATTCCGGGGACTCTCGGCACCCTCCGACGATGTGAAGTGAGGAAGAGAGGGCGGCGAGGGAGGGAGGAGGACGCCAAAGGGAAGAAGGGACCGCACCAGCACCGAGGCTGGCGGCGGAGGCAAAGTGCGGCAAACATTGGCCGATGACGAAATTAACGGTCTCGAAGTTTGCTCAAATTTCTAGATGTTCGGAATGGTGAATCTCGCGTCGATCATTATTTCATTGCAACAGGTCAAGAACAATTTAACTGATGCGTCCATAAGTCAAGCAAAGTTTTCTTAATTCTTTTATGCTGCAAATTATTTCTAAATCTAGTAACATTCTTGCTTCCTTACAAGTTACATTTTTGGTAGTTTTTTCTTACATATTGGAAATATCACAATAATAATATTTAAAAAGTTTAGCTTAAATAAAAATAAATTTTCGTCTTTGTTTAAAAAACCTTCGGGAATATTTTAACAATAGTATTTGTGGTAAGTTGTACTCATCGAAAATGAATTATTTTTGTGTCTTTTATGCAAAAACATCCAGGATAAATATGTCGAAGCAGCTTTTCCCAGTTCAAAAGCATGAATGTATCCATCACGCAGGGAATTGGGTCTCTGGCAATTATTAACTTTATAAAGCAATTATTTATCTTTTAAACTATTAAATCTTTATGTGGAATGTTATGTAATAATCGAGAGGAATCCAATTAAGCAATGTTTACAAATAGACGTCATTAGTAAGGAGAAGCCTAAGTTCGAGCACGGGGAGAATGCCGGGTGCAAAAGGGACGGGAATCGCGTGCGGGGGCGGGAATCTCTCTCCGCCTCACGCCCATTCTTCTTTTCCCGCAGCAGAGGGCCTTCGCCCCCCACCCCCAAAAGGGAGCGGGGGGGCGAGAGAATCGCCCCCGGGGCCCGAAAGAAAAGAAACGTCGCCGCACTCTGCGGCCCCCGGCGCCGCAGAAGCAGAGAAAGAAAGGACAATCTCACGATCGAGTACACAGCCTTCCACTTACTCTTTTCCGGTAAGGGGCGAGGGGGTTGAATGGGGACGGAGACGCGCGTAAAACGTAATGTCCGCGCCCCCTCCAGGCCCAACCCTCTCCCTCCCAGCCCCATTGGACGGAGCGTATGAGGTTTCGCCATACACTCGCACGCACGGAGATTCCCCCCCTCCCTTCCGGACGGGAGTGTGGGGGCGCTTGGCTCGAGGGAGGACGTGTTTGGGGCGGGAGGGGGAGAGGCGGGGTTGTGGATGGGACCTGATGCTTTTCCGCGAGAGGGCGTCGGATATCGCCGCCCCACCATTGTTGTCGGATATGGAGTGCCGCTCTATGTAGGGAGGGGGTACCGCCGTCGCGAGTGGGCCACCCCCGAGGGTGTGGGACTCGGCGGGGGGCCACGCAAGTCTTATTGGTGCCTCGGAAAGGGATCAGCGTCACTAGGGCCCTTTAAGATCCTTGCATTTCTCTGCCGTTCTCCCGGCGGTGGTGAAATGGGTGACCTCTCGGTGCGTCGGCGTGCAGACAACAAAGTTTTTTCGTGCGACGCTTTCCATTGCTTTTTTTATTGAATTTTAGATGGATAAGTAGAGCAAAATGCACGCAAAAATAATTCAAAGGATCTGATTGAGGATACGTGTTTGAACAACAGAGTGTTTTGAAGTAAAGATATTGTGCTACAATGAAAAGGTGATAAGTTATTATTCGTATGACTGATGCATTTGAGCATGGCCTACCTGGACGGCGTTTCTGCTTGTAGTTGGAGTAAATGAGGAAGCATGAATAATTGGAGTCATTGAAAGACGATATTTTTGTGCTGAAAAGGGTAAATTTGATGTAATAATTGAAATGTCTCTTTCTATTTTTAAAGTTGATTAATTTAAAGAAAAACTGGATAGTAGTTCCGTAACCTCCGGCATGATCCAGAAACCACGCCAAGGGGAAGACATAGTACCTAGGAGAAGACATTTTCTATTAGGTCCGCACCATTTTATCCCGGAATCACTTTTTAAAAAGTTTTGCCCTGGACTAGTAAATAAGCTCTTGGATGTGGCAAAACGTTCGTGTAATTCTGGCGATTTTGCACAATCAATGAAACCACGAGACGCAAACTAAACGTACCTGAATCAAGGTCTCAAATTATTTCTGTCGGTACAGATATGAATTGATGTGCCAACACTAAATGTATTCAATAAAATTTCAAAGTTGAAAGGTAATTGTTTCATACTGGGTGCAGGTTTTATCAGCCGGGTTCGAGTCGGATGCTCTCTACTAGTTGGGGGCGCCGGGAAGCGGAATACCGTCAACGCATAATTAGGGAGAGGAACACACAGAAGCATGCACAATAAACGGACCGAAGGCTAATAATATAGTTAAAAAAACGACCATAACGTTAAGACCCTACGATTAAATAAAGAATTTAGGAATAAATGTAAAATAGTTATACTAATGCTTTCCAGTAAATGGGTGCGTACATCAAATCATTCCAAGTATAAATTCAATTCCCCCTCTCAACCATTGCCAAAGAAATGCTTACCACCTCTAAATGCACTGGTTCTACGACTGCATCATCGTCGTACATTTTCTCTCGTTTAAGTTTTATCGTAAGATTTTGCTCTAATTTTCGAAGATACTCCACTTCGCAGCGATCGTCTTTAAAATACGAGGGCAGTCCGATAAGTCCTTAGCCCACAAAAGAAAAAATGAAAATTTTGGAAAAGTGGCGATTTATTTCTCAACATAGTCTCCTTTTGGCTCGACTCACTTGACCCAGCGATGCTCCAACTATTTTAACCCGTCTGAAAAATACGTTTTCTGGAGGTCAGCAAAATAGGCCTACGTAGAGGGTTAACTCCTCAGAAATAACAGTTTGAGTCGAGGTCATAATGGAGTTCGATAATTGATGGCTAAGGCTATTAAATCTGCTAATAGGCATACCACTAAAGAGGTGGTACAGATATTTTAGTACCCTGTAAGCAAACGCTAGGGTGTGTGGCAGGGGGTTAATACAAGTAGACACCAGACTAATTTTTACCCGACCATGACCCTACCGCGATGGGGCAATGTCATTATGATTCCCTATTGTTCGTGGAAAAAATGACATCTTGAATCTACCTGTTCTACCCTTAATCTCTTTAATTTTACTGGCGTGATCTCTCCCACCGTAGTACGATGGAGGTAATATTATACTTTCATCATCATCACTGCCAAAGAGAGGCCCTTCCAATTAATATGCAAGAGATTTAATCTGTAGTAATTTAACCTTCGCTCCCATGAGTCATTCCCAGCCTAGATACTTTAATATTTTGGATACGCTACTAAGTCTGCGTCATAACAACGTTTTCCCAATCTAGTTTCTCTGCGCCCGCGGCGATCCAATTCGGAAATCAATCCAAATGCATGGGGGTCCCATTCATACTAGCAGCCCATTCCAAATGAGGCATGAACAGCGAAAGATAACATAAGGATGATGTGCTCTTATTAAGGTTTTGACAATTTTGGTGAATTGGAGTAGCCTTTTCAGAAAAAGAATGCTGAAGGAAAGCACTTCGTCCTTATATTGGAATTGACTTTGTTATTCCACACATTTTAATTTTTTTTCTTAATTTTTCTTCTCGATGCTAATTCGCATGAGGTCACCTTCATTGATAAGGGAAAGTAATTTCTCATCAATGCTTTACGTGAACTCAAACAAACTATAACACAGGCCTACAAAAAAATTTTTTTTGGTGTCGGGAATCTTTGTATTGATTTTAACTATATTTGTAGAGCTGAATCCAAATATGAAATCCGTTTTTATTTAACAGCTCTACTTTTTTAGATGTGGCACATTTTACGATTAGTTGTTTTAATATTTGATATATTCCGGAAAATAATTTTCAAAGTTAAATAAATCTATAAGTATGCATGGGAATATATGGTAAAAGAAAATAGGAAAAATATTACAGAATTTGTTAAAGGTGCATACTTGGGATATTTTGGTGTTAAGCTTGGTGACCAAGATAAAACATGGGCACCGCATTTTGTGTGTAAAACATGTACTGAACATCTGCGGCAATGGACAAAAGGACAAAGGAAAAGTCTAAAATTTGGTGTGCCAATGGTGTGGAGAGAACCTGTGAACCATATTGACGACTGTTAATTTTGCATAGTAAATGTTTCGGGAATTAATCGAAAAAATCGCCACAAATGGACATATCCAGATTTGCCTTCAGCTAGACGCCCGGTACCCCGTTCATAAGAAATACCGATCCCAATATTTCAGACGTCACCAGATATATCTAAGGAAGAATTTGAGTTATTTGAAAACCTTTCTCATTCTATTGACGATAATGGCAGTGACTACGAGGGGGTATCAACAATTCCTCAACTATTTAATCAAGATAAACTAACCGACCTTGCTAGAGAACTGAACTTATCGAAGGAAGAATCCGAACTACTAGCATCAAGACTGCATGAAAAGAATTTACTGCAACCCGGTACAAAAATAAGTTTTTATCGCACAAGGGAAAAGGATATGCCACCCTTCTTTACTCAAGAAGACAATCTTACATTTTGTTTAGACGTTAAGGGTCTTTTGGAAAAAATGGGACTACTATCACAATATGATGCTAGTGATTGGCGTTTGTTTATTGATAGCTCCAAGCGTAGTTTAAAATGTGTACTTCTTCACAATGGTAATAGGTTTGGCGCAATACCAATCGCTCATTCAACTAAAATGAAAGAAGAATACGATACAATAGCATTGGTCTTACAGAAGATAAAATACCAGGAACATCAATGGGTGATTTGTGTAGATTTAAAAATGGTGAACTTTCTTCTTGGGCAGCAAAGTGGCTACACAAAATATCCTTGTTTCTTGTGCCTCTGGGATAGCAGGTACAGACAAAACCACTGGATTAAGAAGGAGTGGCCTAAGAGAGAAAACTTGGTTGTTGGGAAAGAAAACATCATTGCTGAATCTTTAGTTGAAATAGAGAAAATCATCTTACCACCTCTACATATAGTATTAAACTAGACCTAATGAAGCAATTTGTAAAGGCTCTTGACAAGGAAGGACCATGCTTCGGCTACTGAAGACTAAAGATGCCCCATATAAGTATTGAAAAACTTAAAGCTGGTATTTTTGAGGGGCCACAAATCAGACAACTTACAAAGGATCCTGCTTTTGTCCAGTCAATGAATGAAATTGAAAAAATTAGTTGGATGTCATTTGTTGAGGTCATAAAAAATTTTCTAGGAAATCACAAAAGTAAAAATTATATTGAGCTGGTAAACATTATGCTCAGTAACTTCAAATCACTTGGATGTAATATGAGCACAAAAGTTCACTATCTACAAAGCCACTTAGACAATTTTCTTGGAAATTTAGGAGACACAAGTGAAGAACAAGGTGAAAGATTTCACCAGGATGTAAAAACAATGGAAGCTCGCTACCGAGGAAGATGGGATAACCATATGATGGCAGATTACTGCTGGTGCTTAAAACGAGACTGTTTGAACAAAGTGCACTCAAGAAAATCGCGCAAAAGAAGCTTCCGATGTGTTGAGTGATGTTTTTATGTATTTTTTTCTTTTCAATTTGTTTTATTACAGTAAAAAAAATTAGTATTTGTGTTCAATTGTATTGTAAAATTCTATTGTGTTTGTGGGTGATTTAACAGTCCTAGAAATAAATCAATTCTTTATATTTAGTGGGTTTTATTATTAATATAATATTCCCATATCATCATGTAGAAGATTTTTTTACGTAAGTAACAACATATCTATAACTTGAAAACTATAGCTGATAGGAAAAAACTAGCGTCATAATTGGATTCAGCACCCAAATTGTTCTTTAAATCAACATTAAAAGCTCCGGCACCAAAACCACTGTTGGCCTGTGTAATCTGTTATACTACAGTCTTCAGAATTATGTGACACTGGAGTTTGTACTAGAGCGTCAGGGCAGTAACCTTGTTGGTTTCCAGAACGCGATCCCTAATGGGTACAGATGAGTCCTTCACTGGACAATAAACGGACTGAATTTTCTATTTGGTTGGATATTGTTGTTGTGTAATATGCTTTATCTCTCTTGTTTGGTCACTGGCAAGTCCCGAGGATTTTTTTTCTTTGTTAGTTCTGAAGAAACCTAGAGATTTAAAGTGTGAATGTTTGTGTACGAGCGTACGCCATGAATGCAAACAAATATATTCAAAGTTAAGTAATTTCATCTAAATTACTTATATATACATATATAAACATGACAACATGAACAACCCAAGTTCAACTCATTTGCTTAATGTTTACATTGAAGAAGAAAATTATTGTGAACGCACGAATAAATAGATAAATCCATACTCTGATTGCGAACATTCCATATACTCGTAAGTATGAGGGCTGACTTGAAAGTAACTTACGTTTCGGCCTAGCGTGGTAGTAGGCATAGCTTGAGCCACCATCTTGATGCCTAAATGTCCCTGCACTCAGTACACATCTTACTGTGGTAGTTTGCAAACTGTGGCCCTTCTACTTTGCTCTCCGCGAACTGTTTAAACGTGCGCTGCGTTAGAAAATCACGTGAGTTTTAAAGTGCGATCTGTGATTAGGTTTTTACTGACAAAAAACTACAAGCAAGTTGGAATTCATATGCAATTTTGTGAAGTGTGTAAGGAGACGGAATAATTAGTGAAGGCGGAGTGACGCAGTGGTATATATCTGTTTCAAAATGGCCAAAGGACCAATGTTCACGTCGAAGACCGCAGTGGCCGGCCCATCCAACTGAAAAATGAACTGACGGTGAAAATAAACGAAGGAATGCGTTCAAATTTGCCGATTTACCTCTTTCCAGCGATGATAACGTGGCTTGCAATACAATAGCGCTTTGACAGTGACGCAGAATTGCCTGCTGGTGTAAACAAGTTGTCGAAAAATAAGGCGGCAGATTTCTTGAGAGACGGAATTGAAAAGATTGCGTATCGTTATGATAGATGCCTCAATACGATTGGTGACCAGGTAGAGAAATATTTAAGATGTACCTTATTATAAGTTTATACATAATAAACCTTTGTCTTGTCACTGGGTTCACATTTTATTCCAAAACGTAAATTACTTTCTGGACATCCGTCGTATTTCCTTGCGAATTGCACTTGTTCAAATAGGCGCCGGCGAGGGAGTGGGCAGGGCAGTGTTAATTGCTCGGAAGTCCTCACCAATGGCACCACTCGCCGCGCGCTGCTCTTCCTCCCCCGGTGCACGTCACTCCGTCCGCGTTTTTGTCGCAAGTGTGACCCTCAGCCGCCGTCAGTGCAATCCGGGCTCCAAGCAGGGGAGTCTCCGGGTGGGTGCGGGGCGAGCGCATTGGAAGGGGGACGACCCTCCATGTCCCCAATCTTGCCCCCCCTCCCCCCCGAGGCACCAAGGGGAAAGAAGGAAGTGGCGAAATCGACGGAAAGAAGCGGGGGGGGGGCGTAATTAAATCGCCCCACCCCCATGGTGAGTCCTTTCATCATCCCCCCTTCCTCCTTAAACAGCCACCCCTCGGGCGAGGGGACAATGGGCGGCGCTCTCAAACGACCCTCCCAGCCACGTCGCAAACACGCGACCACCCCTCCCCTCCCGCACACCCCCTGCCGCATTTACTCCGTACTATGGGAAAATTCCTGCTCGGATGACCGCAAGGGATTCCTCTTCTCTCCACGGAGAGAGAGGGCGCTCCTCTCCAATTCCGGCGACTCTGCTCGCCAAGAGTTGTGAGGGCCGGGACCCCTGGTCGGGAGGGGGTCGGAGAGGGGTGCTAGGGTTAATCAAGGTTGGGTGTAGATGAGAGGAAGGGGGCGTGGATAAAAAGCGAAAGACGAGGAAGAGAGCGCCGCTGCCGAGGAACGTGGGCAGAGGAGACGTCAGATGCCTATCGACGGCTTGGAAAATTCGACCGTTTTCTCGCAACATTCTCTTCCTCTCATTATGCCTTCCACTGAGCATAAATATCTTGTCTATAACTTACAAGACTCCCATATTTACTTGTGGAAGCGCTAGCCTTCCGAATATTTTCTTTTAGATGACTGGGGAAATTATCATACCGTGAAATAACATTTATGATTTTTTCTCTCTTTTAAAACTCCAAATATCTGCTGTCGTCGTTTCCCCATTAATTCGTCGTAGTGTCTTCGAAGTTTGTCATTCATGGCGTGGTGTGGCACCGTCCGTTCTCTTGAGCCTACTTTGTGCCTTGATTCTAGAGAAGTATGCTAGCATGTTGAATACAGAAAATCCCCAGGCTTATTGTTGAGAATCGGACGCCCCTTAAAGAGTCAAAGGGGGATCCGGACCGACGCTGCACCAGATATTCGTTGCATTTCTTTTCTTGTTGAGGAATCTATCCTTATGTTTTAACTCATCCAACTATCGATGCTGTTTTTTTGTTACTCCACGGAGTCGTCCATCTTTCTCCCTGCATCCCTGCAGGCGAGTCGCTCTCAGAGGCCAAGAGAATTGCGGTCGGGGACGGCAAACTGCTTCTTGACTAAAATCTACCCTTTTGCAACTTTTATATGCAAAGAATCAATGCAAATTTAAATATTTTTATTTTATATGAAATGATTTGCAACGTCGCTATCAGATGCTCGATAGTGTACGGTGTTTGGTCGGTGCTCTACCGCATCCCTTTTGACTCCTGAGCGTGGCAGATGAGTTCCAAGGGGCACCTTCCCTTTCGCATTGCCGCTGTCCCTGGAAGACAGGAGTGTCCGAAAGGAAATTCAGGGGTGGCACCCAATCAAAGTCCTCTTGCGAAGTATGTTGATGGACTGCCCAACTAAAGGTCAACTCTACCATTACGTTTTCATCATAGTATATCATCTGTTAATCCATTTCAGCGCACATGCACTTAGAATTAGATTGCCATTACAAAGCGTGCTACATTAGTTTAACGCGTCGACACATTTCATCGTATTGGCATTATTAGGCGAACATTGATTGGCAGCGCCGTAGGGTCGATACCGTTGACTAACCCCATGGCCGTTGACCTTCAATTTAAACTCATATCTTAATCGTCTCAGCAAATTATGTGATATTAGGTTATGCTGCGGAATTCCTCACATAATTAAATAATTTGGCTAATTCAGCCAAAAAAAAACAATATTTTTCACATGATATATTCACAAAAAATTGAAAAAAGGAACGAAAAAATGACCAGTCGGATAAGAAAGACTGCTTCAAAAGCACGCATCATCCTAAATTCCACTAATGGCGTCACTCGGAAGGACCAGCTTTGGATTGTATTGCAATAGTTTCGAAGACACAATTGGTCAACCATTATTTTTAAATTTGGTCAAATTTGTAACCTTGCGCGTAGGTACCGTCCCATAATAAAAGATATTAGGCGTGTATGAGCATATCTAATTGGTTATTGATCATGCGAAGGTTTGAGTTTCCGACAGAATACATGCATGTGGTGCCTTGCAGGGTACTTGAATAAGAAACGTGATGGGGTAGAAGATGAATGTGCTAAGCCCAAGTTTTATTTAAAGCGTCGCAATCCGGCACGTTAAATGTCAGTTAATCCGCTCCGCTGCTCGTTTTAGGCGTTGTAAGCGAATCCCTTTGTGCTCACGCCTTCCTTTGGTCTGCTCGCTTTGGACCAGCACCTACGCTCGGATTCCTGGACCTCTGGGATTGAATCTTACGATAAATACTGTATTTTAACAACTATTTTCTACTACGTCTTTCATTTCTGTTAATCAGTATCTAAGCTTTGTGAAAAGGATTTGTTTGTCACTTGTTGAGTGGTTTGGTAGTGATAAATTTATTAGAATGTGAGAGCATGAAAACAGTAGATGATTTGTACATTCCTCCCATTTTATCAATTTTCTATTTTCTTAAATGACCTCTTTTCACCTCATTGGCATTTCTATCAGCATGCGAACAGAGTGCCGTTCACTACCCATTTCGGAGTAAGCGCAAACCACTGTGAGGAGACTGGTAACGTGCAAATGCGTCACCATGTGGCCCGAAGCCGCCATCCACGGTCAATGAGTGTTTTTGTGTTGAGCGAAGTGTTGAAGAGATGATTTATGTCAAAAATGTCTGAGTGACTTCCTCTAGGCTTCAGCCCAACCCTCTGCACACGGCTAATTACCACTCTCTCCTCAACGCATTCGAAGACGAAGGCCAGATTCCTCGAAATGGCGTGATCACCGCTGGAGGGAGAGGTCGGCGAAGGGCAATAGCAGGAAAGGGAGGACAAACGCGTACACGAGAGCAGAGAAACAGCAGGAGATCCGCGGAGATCCTTTCACTTATTTCGACGAAGGCCACCGCAGAACTTGAAAACAATTATCGGCGAAAGTGAATGAAGCTGTATTCTCCCGCACTTATCTCGAGGAGACGTCGGTCACACTTCAGGATGATTTCGTATTCCCAGAGAAATGAGATTGCCTTCGTTGGTCGGAAAAAAGGGTCCACCACCGTCCTTCCCTCCGCAACGGTCCTCTCAAAAACCCTTTCTCCGACTACAAAGGAGTGCGGGTCATTCCCCGCTGATGAACGGCCAAACCGTCATTGTCTGCCACCCTTCCTGAGTGTCCTGGTCAATCCTAATGCCTCCCTTCCATTTCGCGACCAAAGACTCAAGATCTAGGAGCGGTTCACTCAACATCGGGAGGGGAGATACAGGGGGCTCAAGGGTGGTTCCAGGTCGAAAAGGAAATTGAGCGAGGCACATGTGAGTATTGAGACGTGCCTGGAGGAGTCCTATCCGCCCTCTTGGCTGAAGACGGCATGCCCGACATTATTATGAGTATTTCGGAGAAGACGGCTCTCACGATTGACCACTTAGCATATGCGGCGAGTATTGGTTAAATGACTTTTCCGGCATAAGAAACGGTTACGCTATTATAGTTTGCCAAAAATACGACATGAAACAAAAGTACCAGAGGATTTACGTGACAAATGTAGGAAGAACCGGTAAACTCATAGGGTTTTTTTATTACTATGTTGTGCTTAAAGAGTTTCATGATACATATCGTATATGCATACGTGTTGAAATATATTATATATATATATATTTTTTTTTCAAGGAAATTATATATATATATATATATATATATATATATATATATATATCCTTGAAATTGACGCTCTCCGACGACGCACAAACACACAAACACTCGGAAAAAAATATTCAACACACAGAAATATAAATGAATGACACTTACCGTTGATATTGAGGTACCGCCGTCGAGATATATATATATATATATATATATTATTAGGTAATCTATCGGTTAAGGCCGGTTTTTAGATGGACACAACTATCAAATAAACATTTTGTAAGTCCAAACATAACCCAATCCAGCAACCTAATCTACATCAGGTCCTTCTTCATCTCTGTGTACTTCTTTCCTCCCTTCATCCCGTCCAACATCCCTATCCTGTTCCTGCCCTTACCTCGCTTCCCCAACATTCTCCCCTCTATTACCTTCTTCAACATTCCACTACGGCTCAGTACGCCTTGCATCCATTTTTCCTGCCTCCATAGGATTTCTCTCAACAAACCCCTCTCCTCACCCACCATCTCTAGTACTTCCTCATTTGTTTTCCTTTCGGTCCATTTCACCTTCTCCATTCTTCTCCACACCTACATTTCAAAAGCCTCCAATCTAAGTCTATCCTCCTGCTCCAGTGACCACCTTTACGCACCGCATATAGCTACGCTCCATATCAGCGTTTCTACGAGTCTTGTCTTAACATCTCTACTCAACGTCCCCGTCATCAACTCCCTCCTCCTTGAGAAAGCCTCCTTGCCTAGCGCAATTCTTCTCCTTACGTCCCTACCACTTTGACCGTATTGGTTCAAAACACTTCCGAGATATGTAAACTGCTCTACCTGCTCTATTCTTTATCCGCCTATTTTAATATTTAGCTTAGCCTTTTTCTTTCTGGAAAATCGCATAACCTTTGTTTTATTAATATTGATTCTCACCCCATATTTATCGCACTGAACCTCCAATTCACTCAGCAATGCTTGCAACCCCTTGGGTGACTGAGCAACTAATGCTTGGTCATCAGCAAACCTAACCGATTTTACCAATTCCCCTCCGACTTTCATTCATACCTCCAGTTCTCCCTATGCCTTCTGTGTTGTACGGCGCCGCGGCGACGAATCGCGCCGACGCTTTTCGCCGCCCATCATTCCTGCTCCTCAGCGATGTTCTTCTCGGCTCGCTCGGAGGTACCAGAAAGTCACCCCCACTGTCTTACCATTTCGGAGCTGAAAAACATCGACGAAAGTTCCGACGATTCACATCCGTTTTCCCGGAGGCTGGTCCTCTGCGAGCCCGATACCGGCACGTGGACGGGGATGGTTATCCCACGGAAAAACCAGGACATCAGTGATGCCGCGGATTTCTCCATGGGAAGAGGAAGCAGCCCGCTCCCGGAAGGTGACGCACCGCTCCAGCCAACCGAGACGCAGCGTCGCCCGAAGGTTCTTCCTGTCCGCCTTGCAGAGCGTTTCATGCGCCCCAGCACACATGATGCCGCACCACGCGGGAGCAGCATACATGAGGACAGGGTGAAGCACCGCCGCGAACAGGTGGAGACGTCGCCGAAGTGGAACGCTGGGGTTTCCGAGGATGGGCGCGAGGAGATGTCGCGTCGTCGCTGTGGTATTGGCCACTCGACTGACGTGGTTGCGCAGCTTAAGGTGCTTATCAAGCACCACACCGAGGTAAACGACCGATCTCTGCCAAGGAACTTCGGTCACACCGACGAGAATTTCGCCGGGCTCCTTCGGTCCCTTGGAAAGACGATCGCCTGCGTTTTTTTCTCGTTAACGCCGAAGCGCCAGCGAGAAAACCACGTCAGGAGCACGTCAATTGCACGATTTAATCATTTCCTCCATATATACGTTGAGCAGCACCGGTGACAATGGGCACCCCTGCCTTACACCTCTTCCAAACACTGCCCATCCGGACTCTCCGTTCCCAACTCGCACCTGAGCAGTCTGAGACATGTACAGGTTGCGGATCAGTCTCCTGTCCCTCCAATCCATTCCTATTTTCTGCAATACACGCATTAATTTTTCACAATTCACTCTATCAAACGCTTTTTCGAAATCTACAAAACAGGCAAAAACGTCCTGGTTGTATTCTATATTCCTCTCAATTATGATCTCATTACTGCCATGGCATCACGCGTACCTCTTCCCTTCCTAAACCCAAACTGATTATCCCCTAAGTAATCATTTGCCTTACTCTCTATTCTTTTGTTGATGATCCTGAGAATAACTTTAGCTGCGAGGGATATCAAACTTATTGTTCTGTAATCCTCACTTGAGGAAGCCTTTGCCTTTTTTGGAATAGAAACTAACACCGATCTCACAAAATCTTCCGGCCAGATTCCTTCTTCATACATTCTACGAATCAGGCCATATAGGACCTTCTTCCCGCATTTTCCTAAACATTTCAACAGTTCTACCGGGATGTTGTCCACCCTCACGGCCTTATTTGCTTTCATCTCCTTTAATGCCCTTTCTATTTCATCGTCGAGTATGCCTGGACCTAAGCTATCTTCTTCTACGTCATGTTCCTTTTCTATGTCTAACCATGTAGGCCTAAGTTCTTTACCATAGTGTTTCTATATATTCCTTCCATCTCTCTTGGATTTTTCCTGGTTCAACTATTATCTTACCCCACTTCTCTTTGACTGATAGCACAGATCTTGCCTTCTTACTTCCCGATAATAACTTAACCTTGCTGTATAGAGCACCAATTTCACCCTTCTTCTGTAAACTTTCCATATCCTCGAGTTGAGTTTTGCACCATTCTTCCTTTGCTTTATTTGTGGCCCTTCTTAATTTATTGTTTAACTCTTTGTACTTCCTTTTGCCTAACTCTGTGTTTACATTTTCCATCTTCTTCTCTCATCCATCTTTGCAATCATCTCATCCGTGACCCATGGTTTCCTTATTATTTTCCCGTTAACAGTTCCTATATTGTCTTTTGCGGCCCCGATATCCCTTGCTTGATACATTCCCATTCTTCTTCGATAGTACTCAATTCTTTACCGTCATCCATCATGACATTGATATATATATATATATATATATATATGTATATCAATGTCCTTTCCCCTTCTTGTGTCCCGTCTATTTCTCCTTTGGTGGGTGAAACAGGTCCATAACGCCATCTCTCGGGCAATATGTATCGGAGCACTTTGGCGCTTTATAAGATCGCAGATCTCAGGGTAAATCAGGTTTCCTTATTAGCTTAGGTGGTAGAGCATCCGCCCGGCAAAGTGGAAGGCCCGTGGTTCAAATCCCGGATAAGGAAATATTTTTACTATTCTGATCTGCTCAAAAACCGCCTTCCCCACATGTCCTGTGTTCGCCTTTTATGTGTTTTCCTATCCCCTTTCCTTATACCTATTTCTATGTTTGAATGAATATATATATATATATATATATATATATATATATATATATATATATATATATATATATATTTCCATTTATATATATATTAAAATGCAAAATTAGCAGCGTGTAAAAATTATTCGCCTTGACCGGGATGTTGATATTTATAATGATTGAATGATTTTTATACTCTGAAATTGTTGCATTTTAATGTTCATTTAACGGATGATTCTGTTAAAAGTTACTGGCGCGACATCTCCCGCTGATTCTTGATATTGTGTCCTTATGCCTCCTATCCGCTGTATCTGTTGCTTTTATCTTTCAAGTGAAGTTCGTGTGCTTTTACTCGAAGCAAATCAACATGTTGTCAACTATGCATTCTATTCACACACTTAAAAAGAACTCTTATCTTTAAATTTCGCTCTGAACGCACGCAATTCGCATCACGTATACAAACACGTATATTCGAAAAATATCATCAAATGCCGACCAAGAAACAAATATTTCCCATTCGATTCTAGCCTTATCGTGAAAACAATACTTTTTCTTTCATTACGCGAGGGGAGGAAAAAAATTCCGAGAGTATACCATTTTCCTGATTCCGCCGCTGTTGGTGTTGAATCATTCGGTTTGAATGGCATCGTGGAAGACCGGCAGGGCGGGCGAGGCGCCTTCGCGCGCCACCCGTGGGCGTGGAGGCGTCAGCCCTCGATTCCTCGCAGGTGGTGTTGGGAGGGGGGGAGCGACCGCCGGAGAAGGAAGGGCTAGGGGGGTGGGGCCGAGCGTCTTTGGTGGAGGCGGGAGGGGATGGGGCGGTCCGGGGCATTTCTTCGGCAATTCTTCCGCTCCGCGTCTGTGGTTGACGTGGCGAGGGGAGGGTAGAGGGGCGGATGGCGATCGTGGGCCCGACCCCCTTCGCGTCACCCGCCACGACCCCATCTAATTCCCCCCCGCTGTAAATCAACCATTTTCCCTTTTCCACACCAAACTCGACGCTGGAAACTCAATGAAATTACGCTTAAAAAACAAATGTTTACATCTCTTATTTTACAAAATTGCATTTGAAATTCAGCCCCTCTTCATGCACGCAGTATGTTACACAGATCTTCAACACCGTCTCCCTTTCTGTGCGCGTGCTTTCTTGCGGTTGGTGTTTATACTAATATATTCAACGTGACAACAAGTGTAGAAACTTTTGTCGGTCACCGAATTTTTTCCACAATATAACGTCTATTGTAAGCATTGATAGTCCAGTAAATAGAGCACCAGAGGAACTGACCCGAGACGCCCGGGTTCAAATCCAGGTGACGTCTCTAGACACCCTCAGCTCTAGTCCAGTTCTCCCTGTTAAAATCACATTTGGCATAAAGAGAAAAGGAAGCGAAGAAGGCCTCATTAATCTACTCATGTGCAAATATCATTCCCCATTTGGTTTAGCAGGTGTGCTCTTCGGCCACTTATAATCCTCGATTAGTTACTGAGAAAAAGATATTTTGATTATCATTCTAATAAACTGATTAATGAAAAACACGAGACATTGTAGACATTAAACCGATATGTGTTATTTTGTAATTGGTCGCCGTCCGTCGTTAATTACTTGCGATATCATACCTCTTCACTCATGGTTTCACACTTCATAATATAAAAAGAGACGTTTCAGGCGTGATATGGTCACCGGAAGATGATGTAGATACATTGAAACCGGTCGAATTAACAAAAACTTTATTTTTGTGGAAAATTGCCAATTTTAATTAAAACTTCATATTATGTTTTCGCGCTCCTTTTATGCCTTCCTTCAAATGAATAGCGGATAACACATTTATGACAACAAGTAACTTGAAATTACTCTATCGGATTTTATACACACTAAACATCAGTACCGTTTCCGATTCTTTCATAGAAAACATACATGCGTAAAAAAGTCTATAGAGTATATAGGGTTTGTTCCGAAAGTAATGCAATTATTTTTTTTTATTGTTGAACAGATTTGCGAAACCTAGTGGTCGCGGTAGTCCAGGGGGTAGAGCGTTGGACTGCTGACCAGAGGGTCCGGGTGCGATTCCAGGTCAAGGCACTCTGGGCACCTGCAGAGGAGGATTTCCTTTCCAATAATCCGCTGACCCCTCTTGTGGCTCATTTATATTGATGACATATTTCTACTCTGGCCATATTGCGTAGACTCCCTCAATTCCTTCATCTCCCAACTTAATGATTCCTCATCTCTTTCTTTCACTTCCAACATCTCATCATCACAGATCACTTTCCTCGATGTAAATATTTCCCTAACCAATAACAAATTTCGGACCTCGGTTCATACTAAACCTACTAACAAACAACAATACCTTCATTTTAACAGCTGCCACCCCTACCACACCAAACGCTCCCTCCCTTACTCCCTCTCTATCTGCGGGCACCGCATTTGCAACCATCCCGAATCCCTCAACAAATACCTCAACAACCTTCACCATTCCCTCCTCCAACGGGGATACCCAGATTCTCTCCTCAATAAAAATATCCTAAAAAATTCCTACACCCCCAAGCCTCCCTTAACCACAGACTCCCACCCTCTCCCTATATGCACCACCTACTTTCCTGGCACTCAGTCCCTCAAATTCATCCTTAAAGACCTGTACCCATCCTCAAAAACCACAACGTTCCGTCCAACCTTCTTCCCAAGTGCCCCTCTGTCACCTTCAAACGGCCCGCCAACCTATCAGATCTCCTCAAATCCATCAAGCCTCTCTCAAAACCCCTCCCACTCCCAGAGCCACACTCACTCTTTGCCATCGAGGGGGTGTGCAAAACTAGTCCTATTTTCCCCACTCCACCCCTCTCCATCCCACCTTTTAACTCTCTCCCGCCCTTCCCCCTCTCCTCCTGTACATCCAAGAATGTCGTCTATCTTCTGACATGCGAACTCTGTCCGGCATTTTACATAGGCCAGTGCACCCTCCACACCCCTGAACCTCAGGATAAATAATCATCGCGCCTCGCGCAATTCCTCCTTCCCATCTGCGGGTCTCCCCATCCCAAAACCTGCCTCCCATCACAAAAGCCCCTTCAATCAGTGTTTCCTTTATGGCGTCCTTTCCCCCAACTGATAATCCTATAAAGTGAAAAACTATGGAAATGGCATTTAAATGGCTTTGCGAAGCCTATCAACATCCGGGTCTCAATGTCGCTCACTAATCATAGAGGGTTGAAGTGAATAGGTGTGGAATTTACTCATAACGGAGAGAAAGATACTTTTTTCATCCGCATGTATTTTGTTGTTCGTGGCCATGGTTTGGACTTACTGAGCGTACTTTTGACGCACTGAAGTCCTGACGACGACTTTGTAAGATGACACCTGGGTCTTGGATGTTGTTGTATGTGTAGTTAAATAAATTGTTTTCTTTTCCGGTCGTGTATTACATCCACCTCCTCTCTCTCACTCCTTTCCGCACCCCTCTCTTCTCCCTTTCCCCTTCCTCGACCCTTTCTTTCATCCCGCCTCCCCCATTCTCCCCTTCCCCGTCCCCTTCTCTCCCTCTCTCATACCTTCCCCCCCTATACCAGCGGGCAGTACTACTGTATCTTCTGAGGAACTTATTCCGTCGAAATTATTCAGAAATAACGTGTGAGTGTCCTTTTTATGTGGTATTGTGTGTATATATATTTATTTTTCAGCTCATGTCTTTCGTAAGAATCACATTACAGTATGTTTGTACCATAAGACTCATATTTCAGTTAAAAACGCTTTTCATTTCGATTGAACCACTGAAGCAGAGAGGCTTTTGTCTTATTTAATACTATGATTAATCTATCTCTGCAAAGTGCTACCAAACAACACAAAATATGTTATTTCATATTATTTAAATGTAACGCAATTTATTAACATTTCTGATTTTTTAACATTCCTGTACTCGAGCTTATTCCTTAATCATCTGCCCCAAAAGTACACATCCATATTTATTTATTAAATGTTAAATTAATTCCAAATATTTTGTGCTTCCATTATTTTGTTTACTATTTTGATTTTGCACAATGCACGTATATATTACATACGTGCATATATTTGAATACATGTACTCAAATATATTGTTTGTCTTTGGAGGATGAACGAAACACTTGTATTCCAAATTCATCTCATTATGTGTTCATTATTATTTCTTTTATGTTTGCATATCTATTATATGTACGTATCTCGGAAGTGTTTTGGACCAACACGGTCAGAGTGGTATTGGGGACGTGAGGAGAAGAATTGCAATGCTAGGCAAGGAGGCTTTCTCAAGGAGGAGGGAGTTGATGACGGGGACGTTGAGTAGAGATGTTAAGACAAGACTCGTACAAACTCTGATATGGAGCGTAGCTATGTACGGCGCGGAAACGTGGTCGCTGAAGCAGGAGAATAGACGTAGATTGGAGGCTTTTGAAATGTGGGTGTGGAGAAGAATGGAGAAGGTAAAATGGACCAAAAGGGAAACAAATGAGGAAGTACTAGAAATGGTGGGGGAGGAGAGGGGTTTTGTTGAGAGAAATCCTATGGAGGCAGGAAAAATGGATGAAAGGCGTATTGAGCGGAAGTGGGATGTTGAAGAAGGTAATAGAGGGGAGAATGTTATGCAAATGAGGTAAGGGCAGGAACAGGATAGGGATATTGAACGGGATGAAGGGAGGAAGGAAATGCATGGAGATGAAGAGGGACTTGATGTAGAGTAGATTGCTGGATTGTGTTTTGTTAGGAGTCACATAATATTTATTTGATTGTTGAGTCCATCCAAAAACTTACTTTAACCGGTACATTACCTTATAATAATCTATTATATTGCTTATCCTTCAGTCTTACATGGATATAATTTTATTGAATATTATTTGAAACAATTGCCACACCTCAATCCCGGGAGCAAGGGATTAGAAGGGAGAAAGGATTGAAAAGTCTCAGTTTCTCTCGAAAACCGTCTCTCCAAGCCAATCATCTCTCTATCTTCTCCGGCACGTATTTTTCTTCTCGAATCCGTTCCTCCCCTATCTCCGCCACCTGCAGTTTCCCGCCGGCGGACGCATCGTGCGAAGAGGGTAGACTCGGGCAAAGAGTCTGAAGCACGTTCCGGAGTGACTGGGGCCTTAGCTGCGGAAGGGCACGCGCGGCCCGTGATATGCCATCGGGCGTTTCCTCACCTTATTCCACGCATCTAACATAGGTCTTGGAACATCGCATTTGGTCTCATTCGAATAGGGAATGATTATGTTGTCATATCACCCTCCGTTCTTCGTGAATAATTTCAACCTTCGTGCGAAAAAGTGTGAACGTGACTAGGATTTGTGATGAAGGAATTGAAATAGGAGATCCCCATAATCCATCGAGGAGAACACAGGCAAGCATAAAAAGCCTATTGGAGAGGTGTGCAGAACGCCAAATATTACCCGTAACTCCGTATAAATTATTAAGGTTCCACTTCACAGCGAAAGATGGGACAAAAGAAATATGATATGAGAGAAATATATATAGATTATAAATGGCAGGCTCCAGTGGTCGCATATTTGATTTTTATAGCGTGGGTTCGTCGACGGTTAAAGTAATTGTTTGGTACTCCTTCAAATGTTGATCATAGCTACAAATATTTGTTGTCGTGTAAATTAAATTGAAATACAGGCTATACCTTTGAAATGCACCCCTTGGCTGACTGATTAACTAAATATTGTTATTCGAATTCTTTCCGACATAACGAAGGCCCCATCCATTATTATTCCTAAATTCTTTCCATGCCTCTTTGTTTATCTCTTTTGCGCATACGTACGTTAAATGGTGGAAATGGACACACCTATCTCACCCCTCTTCCTCAACCTGCCCGTACCGATTCAACATTTGCCACTCGCACCTACCTTTAACACTCATACTAGGTTGTAGATATGAAGCCCATTCTTCCAGTCTACCATTATATACTGCAATGCAATTATTTATTCTACCAATCTATCAAATCCCTTCTCTAAATGTACGAAACAAATTCATCCTGATTGTATTCCTTATTCATCTGTATTGCATATTCATCTTAGCAGTGATCTCACCACTGCTAAGGCAACACGGATGCCTCTCCCCTTTCTGAACCCAAAGTGATCTTTCCCCAAGTAATCACTGGTCCTGCACTCTATCCTTTTATTTATGATTCTGAGTGTTTTACCTGCATGCAAAACCAAACGCATTATTCTGTAAATCCTTAGGCTTTCACGACGTCTACCCATGCTGCTTCCAATAATTACCGAGGTCGAAGCGTAGACGACCTGAAGACGCCTCCATGACTGGGGGCGAAACAGTGGTCCATCAACTCACCAACGCGACGGTAATTCCCGGAAGCAGCATTTATTCATCACGCATTAATCTGTCTTTACGTTTGGCTTCCTTTCCATTTTTAGACTTGGAACTAACAGTGATCGTACAAAGTCTACCGACCAAATTCCTCCCTAATAAATGGTACGAATCTGTCCATAAAAATCTTCCTCCATGATTCCCTTGATCTATGTTCATTACACTTCTTCCTTCTTTATTCAGGTCGAGGTATTGCTACCCCTTGTTGGTTCTGTTCCCATCCGCTGTATACATGTACGAGTATTACTCTACAACAGTCGCTCCAGTGTTCCCCGCTATCCTTCTTTCTAGCCTCGCATAGACCTAAAAAGTTTATGCATATGTCCTTCCTAAGGTGCCAAACTTATGGACAATATCGACTTTTTATGCAAATTTATATCAGATTTTTGTTCAAGGTGACCATCAGCAGGAGAGATGTTGTGACCCCGGGGAAAAAACAATGAGGAAATACCGCCCGTGGCCAAGCTCCCGAGCAGAGTGGAGGTGAGGGGTGGAGGTGACTGGTTTCTTGAGGGGGGAGGTGATTGCTTTGGTGGGTGTTGATCGGGGATTGGTTATTTTTCCTTTGGCAGTTCTGGATGCGGTTGGTTTGATGAACTTTGCTGAGTGAAGTTTGGTTAGGTTGGTTTTGTGTAGGGACGAAGGAAGTGAGAATCGAAGAAGAAACGCAAGTCCATCGATGCTAATGTCTCAACTTTCTTAGAAAATGAGCGCGATTCTCTGTGGAACATGGAAACGCAGAAGATATTTCAGTCGGTACGTCATGATGAAAGAAGACAGTTTGCTTCCCCACATAGAAAAGCAAAGTATCTTCTTTCATCATGAAGGATTTCCACCGAGTTACGCCTGAATTTGTGTCCTTTGTCGGCATGTCATACCGAATTCTCTTCATCGTTGAATCTCCCAAAACGTTTCCTTCCTTTCCTCCGAGAGCGCCTTGAGGCGGAGGCAGTGCTCCTGTCCTTCCTTCTCTTATCGCTGGATATTTTAATGCACCTACCTCAGTAATAATTAATGCAACTCTTACTAGCCTACGAGTATTACACTGTTTGCAGTATTCAGATATTGCGTGCCATCTTCGAATATATTCGACTTCGATTGTCAATGCCGAGGGAAAGAAACTGTTAATTGGCCGTATTCTTTCACATTTTACGTCTAATTGTTTTGGTTATGGTAGAAATATGAACCAATAAGTAGGTTGAATGAACTAAAATTAAAATAATTAAGATAATGTGCGAGTTAAATTGGGCACAGTGCAATCCATCTTTCATCATCACAGATTAATAATCCGAGAATTATTTTGTAGGAATTAATTCTAAGAAAACTCTCCTGCACCCATTTTATGTCTTCAGTATCTTATTAACTAATGGAACCAATATATCATATCACCCACTTCTCTTAATAGTTCATCCTAGGACTTTCCCTGTTATTCCTCCCCTCCATCTTTTCTCCAATCATGGTCTCCACTAGATCCTATCGTCCAAATCTCAGTCCGTCGAAAAGTAGACTCCGTATAGACGCTTGAATCCCTTTAATAAGTCACTTCCCTACGACCGTGCTACTGCTATTTTCCGTTATATGCTGTTTCTTACGCAATAGAGACCTACTTTGTCATTCCTATTCTGCTCACTGTATCCTACTCTTCCTTCTTCTGTCGCTAGTGTCCCCGTTGATTATCTTACAAAACTCATCCATATGCTGTTATTCCCCACCTCAATGCTAAAATTGGTCAAATTTAAACTTTCATTTTCACACCTCCTTCCCTACAGAGGATAGTATTACATTATTATAGATGGTATTGTAAGATCTTCGTTCCTCTTTGAATGAATGCTCTTGCTATTCATATGGATACGCTCTTCATTCGTTACTCTATTCATTTTATTTTCATTGTTTAATCTTTTTTGTTTCATTTTTTCTACAAAAAAATGTTCCAGAGATTACGCATGACACTTGATTCTATGAAGGACGCTCACTGCGGTTCTGGGCCTATTTCCATTCCGGTACCCTACATCCTCGAGCGATGAATGAGGTTACCTTTCAGGCAATGCGAGGATCCTAAAGGGACTATTTCCATGAAAAAACAACGCAAAGAATGGCTTTAATGGAGAAGAAAAATTCTCTCTCTCCGAGGAAATAAAATGGTAGTGAGACGACATGGTGATTGCACCTTGCCCGCCGAATGCAAAATTGGAATGATATTTAGGAGGTGGGAGGGGGGCGGGTTAAAGGGGGTGGGAGGAACAGGGGTTGCTTGGTGAGGCCTCGCCACTCATTCCGCCCCGCCCACAATCCATCCCCCACCCCCGAGATCTTATAAGCGACCACTGCACACGTAGACGCCTCCCCGGCACCCTCCCCACGCCACCTCACCCCCGACCGCACCCATTCATATTTGTCACTCCGGCGCACGCCGGCACCCGTGGGTGTGCGGAGAGAACAGGGGGGTCGGGAGCGGGTGGAAGAGGGGGGGGGGTGAGAATATTATTTCCCCTTTTTCACGCTCAGAGGGCGCCACGGCATCCCTTCATGCATCACGGCAAAACTCAAAAACACGTCCACGGCGCCTCGCCCTTTGCCCTTCGCCTCCCCACCCTCCCCCGCCTCGGGGGGCAATCAATTTCTGGGAGAGGAGGGTGAATGGGGTTGGGGGGGCGCAGTGGGAGGTCGGAAGGGGGATGGCCTCGGGGTTGGCGTCTGCTGAGGGAGGGATTGGCGTGCTCGTCGCGGCAAGGTCGCCTGTCACTCGTGGGTGATAGAAAATCCACACCCGCTTGTTCGATTGCGTCGCGGATTGCACTGGCAAACGTGAATTCTGGGTGGTTGCAGCATTCAATTCTGTAGAGTGAGTGTGCTTGATCATTAATCCACTCGATGTACTTAGCTTAAATCGCCAAAACCTTTTCAGCCAACCTTTTATCGTTCAGATTAATCCTGAGAGAGAAATATTTTATCCTAATAAATGTGTATGATTCATGGAATTTAGTATTTCTATTTCAGGCAAACCCGGTTACCTCCTCCGAATCCAATATATATTTTTGAACATACTTTACTCTAGTGAACACCGAAGAAATTAGAGAGACGAAGAGACATGAAAATGTTTGTTATTCGCCTCTAACTGTATTACGGTGATGGTATGAGGTGTACTTCATCAAATTTTTTTTTCAACAATTATTTCACTTGATCGTTGTTTTTCGAAAGTTTTTCTGGATCAATTAAAGATAATTTTACAACAATTGTGGGCTAAATAATTTTTAAGAGCTTCAAAACTATATTTAGGAACCAGTATTATAGTTGAAATAACTTACATACGATATTCATGAAGACGCTGACAATAGGTCAGTAAAGTATATCTATCAAAATAAATAAGTCTAATTTTAAATACGTCACAAAAATGGACATTAAGTATTAAAATTTAGAAATTTAAAAATAATTACAAAATTTACATGTACTTCATGATAATAGACTTGTCGTCTAAATTTCGTTGTCTTTTTAGTCAAAATGGCAATGGCTACTCCATTCATGATAATCTTCAGGTAAGTTTTGTTCTCAAATATGCACTGGAATTATTTTGAAGTGATGTCGAATATCATTTCTGAGGACTTATTCCAGAAGACCAGTCGACCGTAAGACTCCTTTTTCAATGATAGCGCTGTGCCCTTCCGCCTGGCGTTCCTACTTGCTCGCTCTAAGGTTATCCATCGACGTTGTCTTCCTCGTGACGCCTTCCCTTCTAAATTCCATTCTTTAGTATTCTCCAATAACTAGTTCATTGTGATAAAATGTGAATGATAAAAATAAAATGATAAAACAAGATGTAATAAAAAACCTATCTGGCCCTTTTTAACCTTATAGTGCTCCAAATTTACCTTTCTGCCCAAGTCTTCCGTATACAGTTTTACCCTTTCTTTAAGATTGCCAACTTATCTGCAGTATCCACCTTTAGGACCACGAATCGAAGACTTCTATGTTCTACTTCGTGATCCCTGAGAATGATCCTTTCCTTAAGAGGGTCATAACCCTCTAGTAGTTTCTGTTAATTTTGTTGGCAATTTATAGAAAAACTACATTGGACAACCCACGGACTGGTTTCATACACTACACCTTCAACTAAGTACCATAACGACATTTTCAATTTATACAAAAACAGGGTACATGGAGCAGTTCTTTACCCCTAGTCCCACCAACAGTTTCCCAGGGAGATCTGTACAGTGAAATATTTAAAAAAGTATGGGAAGAATCAACCCTACAGGTAACCCTCTTGCAGGGAAGAGTACGGTTGCGCTTGATTCTTCCCATGATATTCATGCGGTCGTTGTTACCGTTCGAATAGCTCAGCTGAAGGCGAGTAATCCCAGAAATGCCACCGGGAATCGAACCCAGACCCCTGGGTGTAGAAATCCAAAGGAAGTCACGATTTCGACGCATGCCCTTGGAAATGCGTGGTTTTAATTTAGCTCCCGCTACGGAGAGGAGAGTTATCGCTTAATAGCCTATGAGCACTCTGGGGTCGGGGAGGCAGGTGCGTGGTTCAGCTGCGCTCACTTACTCAGCCTGGAGGTTCTCTGCGAACTGACAAACACGAATGCTTCTGCCGAGTCATCACCGGGGCGGGGGTGCAAAAGGGGGGAGGGGATCGACAGGGGTCTGCTTCCCTTTTTTACCCCTCCTAACGCCTGCCCGCTCGGGCGCTACGGTCCCGCACTCGTGTGCTCCCGACGTGTGCCTCCGAGAGGAGGGGGTGACTTCCCCCTCGGGGTCCCGCCGCGCGATATTTCAGGGCAACCCTCCTCCCCCATGATCCCTCCCCACTGGACACCTGTTTTGGAGAGCCACCAACTCAGTTAACCCCTCTCCCTCCCCCGCCCTTATTCCCACGAGCCTGGATATAAGTTCTCATATTCTTCAGTTCTTGAATAGGTTTATGTATATATATGTATACATAAACTTTATATTTATATATTTATTTTATATATTTTATATATTTATTTTATATATTTTATATATTTATTTTATAAACTTTATATATGAATATTTATGCATATATATATATATATATATATATATGTATGGTCTTAGTACTGGGTGAACTCTACCATCACTTGCTAAACCGATATTAGGGTTGATTACTGTGTTTATGATGCATATTATTATTATTATTAAAACTTACATGTGAAGATAGAGAATGTCAGGTGGCACACAATTCCCAAGTATCACAATCAAACTTGCCTTGGAAAGAAACATGACATGAATCAATATCACAAGATATAATAAATGAAATCAGTCAGGAAAAAAATATACACTTAAAGAAAACTTCCAAACACAAAACTTTAACCCAAAAAAAGAGAAGGAAATCCCCGTATGATTGACATCAGTTTCCCAATCATGAAGAAAGAATGAAAAATTAAACTGTCTCATGCAACATGAAGTTTTTTTAAAAAGCAAACTACATTGCTTTTTGACATAAACTTTTTATTCTCACGACCCAGGTTCAAGGCAAATAGTCGAGCACAAATAACGAATAAAAAAATTCTTGTCTTAATAAAACAATTATCGATTTTTACAGTTTACCTGCAAAACTATCCGAGCCCTTTCCTAAGCGGGTGAATGTTTTAAGAAAAGATGCAAAAAATGTCTGTAATAATTTGAATAATGTCTTGCGCTAAATTGTATGAAACAAATAAAACAGTTTCTGGCGTAGCACATGTGGATGTATATCGGGTACATTTGTATTTGAGAGAGCCAATTAGCCATACTCGGCAATAGCTGTATATCAGTGAGCATGACAGGTGGATATGATATTTTTCTATTAAAATATTACCTTGAATCTTTAATTTGCACAGAATACCTGAGTCTGAATTTGAAGAAGTGCGCGTGGTCCATTCCTCCCCACAAACGAGATGGTTATGGGAACTTCTCGTTAGCTGTACCACTATAATCTACAGCATTTTTAGCCTGGCCAAATTCCCCAGCTCTGCAAAATGGGCAAATTTTCAGACTGATTCAAAGAACTCACGAAAGATTCAAAAAAGAAATGAAACTTACGCGCTGCCCAATTCCTCAAAGAAACAATTTATTCCATAACAACCGATGACTTGCTCCTCTATGCCTCTCCTGACCACCTCCTTCACCCCACGAACGTTTTTCCTTTAGATAATTCACAATCTGATGGCGTACATCCATGCGTTCTTCATTCCCCCTCAATGTAGCCATTTAGATCGCGGCTCATTCATTTTCCCTCGCCCTCTTTTCGGTTCCCCACGCGCTCCTCACACCATCCTCCATCCCCTTTCGTTTTGTTCCAACAGCTCCTCCATTCCAGATTCGCTTTCTCCCGACTGCGAACGTGGGTTGCAAAACCCCTTTGCCGGATGAAGATGCTTCGGAAAATGTTTTGGTATCAGAGTTCTTCATTTACCCGCAAAGCTTTTCCATCCCTACCTCACTATCCTGCACTCCACCGATCGTTTCCCATCCACTCCTCTTCTTGTTCCCAGTCCAAAGCCAGTCCTCTGCCACGTTAACCCCAGGACGGCGTGGTGTCACCAACCCGTTCAGAGTTCTGGAAGACATTCTTTGCGCCTTTACTTCACCAAACATCATCAAGAGCCCTTCCCTGAACTGTAGTGCTTCTCTATCGTGCACTTCCACGGTCATTTCGAGGTGGTCCATTTCATGCAGTAATTACGGTGCTTTCCTAAGGGATACACACAGCAATTTCATGTTCCACAGATGAGCGAGGCCCACTCTGCAGTGGATTCCCTTCCCATCTTCTCGCTCACAACCCTTCCAACTCATCTCTCGCCGTTCGCCCCTCGGCGTTATTCTCTCTCTGAACTTAATTACAACAAAAGATAGTTGAGCCACACGTTCACTGGAAATAATGGAGAAGGTCCAAAATATTAATATTTAAATAATAAAGTTTTTAAAAAGTATCTGTGATCTACTCACTCATTTGTCTTGTATTGCTAATAAAATGGGCATTTTCTCTATGAATTTTGAGGACTATCATGAGGCGTACGTCATTATATATAAGGTAATATACCGGTTAAAGTAGGTTTTGCATGGACAAAACTACCTACTCTACATCAGTTCCCTCTTCATCTCTATTTAGTTCTTTCCTCCGTTCATCCCGTCCAAAATCCCTATCATGTTCCTGCTCTTTCCTCATTTACCTAACATTCTCCCCTCTATTACAGTCTTCAACAAACATTCCACTGCCGAACAATACGCCCTTTATCCATTTTTCTTGCCTCCAAAGGATTTCTCTCAACAAACCCCTCTCCTCCCCCTCCATTTCTAGTACTTCCTCATTTGTTTTCCTTTCGGTCCATTTCACCTTCTTCATTCTTCTCCACACCCACATTTCAAAACCCTCCAATCTACGTCTATCCTCCAGCTTCAGTGACCACGTTTCCGCGCCGTACATAGCTACGCTCCATATCAGAGTTTTTACGAGTCTTGTCTTAACATCCCTACTCAACGTGCCCGTCATCAACTCCCTCCTCCTTGAGAAAGCCTCCTTGCCTAGCGCAATTCTTCTCCTTACGTCCCTACCATTTTGACCGTATTGGTCCAAAACACATCTACATCTACATCTACATAATACCCCGCAAGCCGCCGCAAGGGCGTGTGGCGGGGGGTGTTAGGCCACCACCCAAAAAAAGGAAAAAAGAAAAAGGAAAAAAGAAACACCGCATTCAAAACCAACACACATAAGCAAACCCCAATCCACAACAGTGCACACATTCATTGCAACACCCCATCATTCGACGCGCATGCAACCACACATCTACCTATCCTCACTCCAAAAGCATGCAAGTACATACGCTTACCTACAACAAATAATTCCACCCTAGGATGCAGCAAGAAACCTATCACGAACGTGCCAGCTAGTTTATAGCAAGTAGCCAGGCGAAACACCACCACCACAAGAGCGTTCCACACAAAACTCTCTCCCACCCAAGGTGAGGAATCTGGCCCAACGCTGCAGGTGGGAGGAGGGCACACCCGCGGAGAGGGACAAGGGATGGAAGGGTGAAGCATGAAGTTCGTAAAGACGCTCGGGCATGCGGGAAGGGTTCTGACACAACACACAGGAGGCTAGTGAAAGTGCATGCAATTGAGTTCAACTAATTGTTACCTAGACGCGGAGGGTGGCAAGTGGCATTTTTGTTATCTCCGAGTGTAACCCTAGAGTTGTTATCCCGTATTGTCCGTGGGAAGAAGGAGTCCTTGAGTCTGCTAGTCCTGGCATCTATTTCCCGAATTTTGTACACATGATCCAAGCGACCTATATATGTTGGAGAGCGAATAATTTTCGAGACCTCGGTGCTGAAACATGCGGATCCGAATTTATTTAGTAAGTTTAACCTAGCATTGAGTCGTCTTTCTTCCAATGATTCCCATCCCAACTCCATAAGCATTTCAGTGACGCTTTTCGTTTTATCGTAACAGTTTTTCACGAAACGAGCTGCCCGGCGTTGGACCTTCTCAATTTCCCGAATGAGGCCTTTTTCACACGGATCCCATACGCTACATGCATATTCTAAATGGGGCCTTACAAGAGCGTGATAACAACGTTCCTTGACCTTGGAGTCACTTCTACCGACAATGCGTCTAATAAATCCTAATTTTTTATATGCTTGCCCGCAGACTTTACGTATATGGGTCCCTCAAGTTAAGTCTTTAGTGAATGTAACACCTAGGTATTTCACCGTATCAACTACTTCAAGGTCAACTCCAGCTAATTTGTGAACTAATCCCGTGGATCTTTTAAAGAAATTTACCACCGAACATTTATTAAGATTTAAAGGCAATCCCCATTTTGAACACCATTCATTAATGCTATTTAAATCACGTGCTAGAATTAAAACGATCCTCATCCCAGATATCTCCCGATAAATCACTGTGTCATCCGCGAACATCCTTATCTTACTTTTCACTTTGCGGTTCAGATCGTTAACAAAAATCAAGAATAGTAACGGTCCGATAACACTTCCCTGAGGAACCCCCGAGGTGACTCGCACGCTGATAGAACTAGCGCCGTCAAGGACTACCCTCTGTTCCCGGTCTGAAAGGAAGTCTTCAACCCAATTTATTGCCCCTTGTGTATACCTGCGCCCTTTAATTTATGGATGAGTTTACCATGCGGAACCTTATCAAATGCCTTTTGAAAGTCTAAAAAGATCGCATCCACTTGCCTACCACTTTCACCCGATAAAAGTAAGTCATGTGTGAACAATCCTAATTGGGTCTCACATGAGCGGGTTTTTCTGAATCCGTGTTGATTGTCCCTTAAAAAGTTAATGTTATCAAGATGTCTCATTATTGGACTGACAATTATGTGCTCTAAAATTTTGCAACTTATTGAAGTGAGAGAAATGGGTCTGTAATTGCTCGGGTCCTCCCTGTCACCACTTTTAAAAATAGGCGTTATTTGCGCGGTTTTCCAATTCTTAGGGACTTTGCACTCAGTGAGTGATTTGTTAAATATAAATTCGAGATACGGGGCGATGTTAGGAGCTAAGTGTTTTAGCACCCGAGCTGGTATATTTTCGGGACCCAGGGATTTGTTTGGTTTGATGTCTTTGAGCAATTTGGCAATTCCTTGCTCGTCCACTGTTATTTTTGTCATGGGTTCAGTACATATTGTTTCTTGGAGATACGCGGTGGCTACATCGTTCGTGAAGACGCTCTGGAAGAATTCGTTTAGAATGTTGGCTTTAGCCTCACAGGTAACACTTCCGAGGTATGTAAACTGCTCTACCTTCTCTATTTTTTCCCCGCCTATTTTAATATTAAGCTTAGCCTTTTTCTTCCTGTAAAATCGCATAACCTTTGTTTTATTAATACTGATTATCATCCCATATTTATCGCACTGAACCTCCAATTCACTCAGCAATGCTTGCAACCCCTTGGCTGACTGAGCAACTAATGCTTGGTCATCAGCAAACCTAACCGATTTTACGAATTCCCCTCCGACTTTCATTCATACCTCCAGTTCTTCCCATGCCTCTTTAATCATTTCCTCCACTTATACGTGGAACAGCACCGGTGGCAATGGGCAATCCTGACTTACAACTCTTTCTAACACTACCCATCCGGACTCTCTGTTCCCCACTCGCACCTAAGCAGTCTGAGACATATACAGGTTGCGGATTAGCCTCCTATTCCTCCAATTCTGTTATCACATTAGTTTTTCCCAATTCACTCTATCAAACACCTTTTCAAAATCTACAAAACAGGCAAAAACTTCCTGATTGTATTCTATATTCCTCTCGATTAGTGATCTCATTACTGCAATGGAATCACGCGTACCTCTCCCCTTCCTAAACCCAAACTCACCATCCTCTAAGTAACCATTTGCTCTACTTTCTATCCTTATGTTGATGATCCTGAGAATAACTTTAGCTGTGTGGGATATCAGACTTATTGATCTGTAGTCCTCACATGATGTAGCCTTTACCTTTTTAAGAATAGGAACTATGACAGAACTCACAAGGTCTTTTGGCCAGATTCCTTCCTCAGAAATACTACGAATCAGACCATATAGAGCCTTCTTCCCACATTTTCCTAAAGATTTCAGTGGGTCCGCAGGAATGTTGTCTACCCCCACGTCTTATTTGGTTTCATCTCCCTTAATTGCCCTTTCTATTTCATCGTCGAGTATGTCTGGACCTAAGTTATCTTCCTCCACGTCATGTTCCTTTTCTATGTCTAACCCTGTTGGCCTAAGTTCTTTACCATATAGTGTTTCTACATATTCCTTTCATCTCTCTTGGATCTTTTTTGTGTCAATCATTATCTTACCCCCGTTTATCTTTCACTGTTGTCATGTAATTCAACTTTGATGTTATCGGATAAGGTTGTGGAAATGGATAGTACCCATGCAGATCTATCTTTGAATTAAGGAAAACGAAGAAGGAAGACTTGTTATGGGGACCTTGCAGCATGATTGAGGGCGGAATTCAACCGGAAGACTTCGGTAGATTGAATCTGATGCACATTCCAAAAATGGGAAAAGCAGTAGTATTGCATCTGTATCTACATAGTACCCCCGCTAGCCTCCGCAAAGGCATGTGGCAGGTTGTATTAGGTAACCGCCCGTAATTAAGAATAAAACCGCATACAAAACTCAAATATTCATGCCAATTACACACGCATGATCGTAAATATTCATGCGAAATCCTTTACAACTTGCACAAATAAAAATACATACATTATCAACTAGCAACACCTACGAATATGCATTATGTCTACGTAACGTTTAATCTTCTCCTGACTTGTAAAAAAATATCTTTAATATTTTTATGGAGACTTTGGTTTATTACTCTAATGATTCCTGATTGTTCTGGGAAAGAGCGAGTATTTGTATCTTTATGTTTTGGAATCTATCTCCCATATTTTATCTTTGTGATCTGTTCTACTTAAGTAGTACGGTGTCATAATAAGGTCTTTAGTGTCGTCGTTAAACTCGTTTGTTCTGAATCTTTCTAAAATTCTCAGTCTCGCTTGTTCTCTTCGTACCTCAAGCGGCTCCCACTTCAAATGGCTCCCTCAGGAGCTATAGAACAATGACTTAAATTTCGCCTAATGGAAAGTTATTGCTTAGGATCATCATCAAAAGATGGGTTATGAAATGGCAATGGGATTAAGAAATGGCAATTTTCACCACACTATAATTAACACTTTATCACATGCGTAGATGCGTTCCCTTGAGGAAGATGCGATAGAGTAAGGCGAAACTTGGAATCCAACGAAGCCTAGAAAGTACGGCATTCGATACCAATAAGTAATATATTTAATACGCCTACAAATTTACATTCGATTCTGGGGATTTTATTTCCAAAATAGGGTTAATATGATTACATAAATTCAAAAAATATTTTGCAATGCTGCATAAAGAAAATAAATGCACGAAGATTAAATTTTGGACCCATTGAGACAATGAATTGAAATAAGGGTTGACGAAATTTAAACAACAAGGAATGCGGTTTGGGACACTACTGCTGAATGCGGCAATGATCATTTTTATTTCGTTTTCTCTGACAGAAAAGCAGTCATTGATAAAAATTGACAATTTTCCATAAAATAAAATTTTAATAGACCGGTTTTACGGACCAGAAGTCCGTAACCGGTCGTATTAAAATTTTATTTTGTGGAAAATTGCCAAATTTTATTAATCATGATATCTCACCATATCACGTCTGAAACGTCTCTTTTTATAGAAAAGCAGTCATTACAATTTGTGCACTTACTTCAGACTCGAGCATTACATTTCGCCAGCATCGCTGCAAATTCCATCATCGATTACCTGCCAACTTAAAAACGAATTTTATTAGGTATTTATTAGCTCTTGATTGATTGATTCTCATAGTTGTAGTTTCTTTCAAAATGTTTTGTCGAAAGGCACAACGTGCAGATTTGGGCCAGCTATGAATCCCAAGGCGCTGGTGTATTCGCGGCTGAAATGAATGCCAAGGGAACGATTGTAAACGGCAGAAAACGTTCCAATTTCAGCCATTGACGTAATACCCAGCCACCCATGCGACTGTTCCGTGGTTACATTATTGACGAGGAGTAATAATGTTGAAGTGAAATGACTGGCGCTCATTGATATCTGTTTCCCTCCTCCAAGATCTCCCAAGGGAAACCCTCTCGTGTCCCTCCCTCCGATATTCAATGGCACTCCACGCATAGCAATAGTATAAATGATGCTGCGGATTTCAATGGGAGGTACGTTCCCGCAAGAATGGAAAAACTCCTCCCCCCATCTCGGATGTACACTTATCAATGGATCCATCCGTAGATGATGGGACCCGCTCTCTTCTCCTGGAAATCTCCGAAGTCATCCCCCTCCCGGATAAGTCCAAGCTCAAACAAAGAGCGATGGGCTGGTGGAGACAGTGGGAAGGAATACGAGAGGAAGCAGGCGGGGGAGGAGGGAAGTGGGGAGGCATTTCAAGAAGAAGAAGAAAAATAATAAATGCCGAGGTTTTCTTTAACCGAGGATTCTTCGAGAGAGTGGGATTGGAGGGGCACCCTTCGGTGTGCCCCGGGGGTGGGGGAATGGAAGGGGTTTCGGGACGAACGTTCCCGTCAGACTGATACGAATGACCTTTCCACAACATAATTAATTGTACCTCTACAAGATCGGACTTATAATTTTTATCATGACAGATGTATAACCGCAAGGAAAAATTTCATCTAAATAGAAGAGTGTTATTTAATGGTAGCCGTACCATGGGAATTAAAATCGCACAATTCGATTCGTGCCTATTAAGAATTGGTTGTTTCAATCGAATTAACCCTGTGATTAATATACAGAAATGATGGAAGCACACTGTTATTTCACAAAGTCAATGCCATTGTTGCTATCGCCATCCCAAACTTTCACCGATGTTTTAACGGAAGTGGACGATTATCGATAGTCGGATCGATATTTGATCGTAGCGAGTGGTATTCTAAAAAATGTGCCCAATGGCGAGTGTATGTCCAGATTTGGACAGGATTGCTTCTGGATCCCGCTGAGGCATTCCTAGTGTCGCTAGTGCGCTAATATTTGTGTTTATTTTCCCAGATAAAACGAATATGACTCCAAAACGGTGAATCCGGATGAATGGATACCTAAATTTAAGAATGAATGAATGCAAACTTGTGTCGAATTCTCGGAACTGCGATTTTGATTTAAATTCTCGCGCAAAAAATAAGTTAAGGTTTTACATGAACCAAAGAAAGTCTGCGAAGGGGTAGCAGGAACGTGGAACAGCACTTTACGGTAAAATATAGAGTTCTTCGACAGTAAACGGAGAACACATAAAAAGGGAGGCGAGGAGAAGACTAGAGTCGACCATTGAGGAGAGCCTGGCTCCGAACGCGAAGATAAGAAACCGCGACAAGACTTCTAATCTCCACGGAAGTGACGCAGGGATGAAGGAACCCATCTCGATTCTGGACAATGGCTTTGGCACTCTCGGGATGTTGCCGTGGCTAGCGTACAGGCTTCCCAACGAGAGGCTCTGCGTTCGAATCCTTGAGGTGGTAGAATTTTTCCGGTGATATCCCTACTTGAGGTGCTTTGTGGAGAGTACTTTTTGAGAATACGCTGTCTTGAGAATACGATGGGCCATTAAACTGTTTGACCACTTGGCGCCTTTCTTTAATAGTAGGTTAATGCCGTTGCCGGGTTTCTCTCCACCCTTCCTAGTTCTTTCCCATCCATCCCTAATGGAGCAATCAGGGACCTCCGGGGTCGGTTTCCTCCCCTATAGCTTCCATTACTAGCACTATCCAGTAATGGCCTCATCCAGTGATCTTCAGGGAACCTGTGCTCATCCCAGAGATCGCGCTGCCAGTGGCAGTGTTATCAGTGGTATAGAATACTCGAGTTCTTCTTAGAGACAGCGATCCAAGTAGCCATTGTAATCCAGACAACGTTGCCACTCTTCTTGCTTTCAGCTATCCTCTCTATTTCCGTTTTTTCCTCCCTCGTTTCTCTCTTACTGATTCCCTCTGCCTGACAGTGGCTCTCTCCATTTAGCCACGCCGGCCCAATACCTCACCCGATGGAAATATTAAGAGGCATTCCGCCCCCGCTGCTCTCTGCGCAGAATCATTTTACGTCTCAATAAACCCCGAAGAGGAACTGCTTCTTAGAAAGGGGATTCCGGGATATTATTTTTCTTACATAGTTTATTTCATCCCTGCTTATGTGTATACAATGCAACTGCTGAATAAAATTCCTTTAAAATAAACTAGCACTCAACTGAGCACTCAGCGTCCTGAGGATGATGTCAGAGTAAGCCACCGAAACGTCAGAAACGACTCCACCGTACCTGGTGTAGAGCCCGAGAGAAATCCTCCTCCATACAAATAAGAGAATAAGCATGCACTTGCAGACCGCTGCTACCCAAGTGTACTCAAGTATATTAGAAGTAGTTTGCCGTCAGGTAGTTTTTTTCTGATTTAGGGCGCGTGAAAGAAGAAACGTGACATTAGTAAATAATTATTTGCCATGAATTTGATGTGTAGAGTGAAAAATATGCCACCCTTAAAATTGCGTATTTCTTTCAAGAAAAAGAGGAAAACTAATGTTGTTTTTGTGCCATTGTCACAATAAAAATCTGTTGATATTACAATAAAAAATGTTTATCGGAATTTCCCTGGCGCATTTTAGCTTATTTGTATGCTTGATGATATAATGCTTAAATATTGGTTTGTAATGAACAAACATAGGTTTTCCTCAAGGCCTGTGAATGAAAATTAATTAAAATATGCATTTATTGAGGGAAAGAATGATTATCCAAAGCGTATGAGTACAATTGAGCATGCAAAATAGTTGATATGAATAAATAAATATGGCGAAGATTCCCCAATCAAAAGTAATCAAGTAGACCTTGACGAGCAAAGGGTGTATTATGAGAAAACTCGCTTCAGTGAAATGCGTTCCTTCGTCATTTGGAATCAGTATATTATGAATAAGCAATGAAATAGAAATGGGTGAAATATAACAGTTCCAGCATATGAGTTGATGCATAAAACTTTGAGGTTTTTCATATGTACTTATGAAAACACAGCTGAACCATTACCTGCATCTTCTGCAGTAAAAGAATTTCCTTCGAACTTTACGATAGGAGTAACAAAGGCATGTAAAACAGCCGTTTGTAGTTTACAGGTCGACTCCTAACGGCATAAAGCATTGGATGGAATGAAGTACATTGATGAGACGGATATGGAAAGACTTTTGGGTGCCGATTGAAATAAGGTCAGAAAAATTATCGTTTATTTTACTGTAAAATATAAATGACGAGTATTTATCATTGGCAATAATATTTTATCTTTGAGTGGTTTTTCGATAAACCCTGGGGCCCTTTACTGTAGTACCCTTTACCTCTGATTGACCCAAAATATTCATTCTACTACACTAATACCTATGCTATTTCGTTAAGCACTCCACATTAGGTCAGTAAAATTTTCCTTAGGAGGTGTTAATTGGTGTTAAACTACATTAATGAATTTACGTTGGGGTATAGTAACCGGGTAAATATTTCTAAAAAATGATCCAGGTGGAAATTTAAAATATTATTTGGTTTTCTTGGGACTTCTCTACACATTCACCATCCATAGTTATGACATTTCTCCCGGTGTTCCTTGACCTTTCGAAGACTGCCATTATAGAACTCAGCAGATTGGGTTAAAAGCCATTTTTCCACCTCTCTTCGATGACGTCATTCGTTTTTTCAAATCTCTGACCACGGGGAGGTTCTATTGAACTCTGGGATAAAGAAAAAGTCGCTGGGGTAAGATTGGGTAAGAGGATAGGGTGGATGTGGCGACAAATTGAAAGCCCACATCGCTTTGATTGCAGGTCGCGCCGTGTTTGCTTCTGAAAAGTAGTCGGTAGTCGTGGAACCCTGCGTGCTGACATCTTTGGCATGTGCAGTTCCTCTTGAATAATTCTGCACACATTGCCGTCGTAACTAATACGATCCATCCCATTCATGATCATTTCGATGGTCGCTCTTCGATCTAATACGTACGATAAAGCCCTACGTATTCAAGCCCTAAACTTACTTCACTGTGGCAGCATCGTCCCTAAGTGATTGTCTTGCACTTTCTGATTTGTCTCTGATGAACCAGGTGGCTGCCAGTTAGAAAATTCCTTTCCCACCTCATAACTGTGTCATATGACGAACTATCAATTTTATTAAAATTTATCATTTTATCGTGGATTTGCCGGATACTGGAACCTCTCAAATGAAGGAACTTTATCATACTCTGAGTTCCTGTCTTCTCCATACTGCGAGTTACTTCAATCTGCGGTTTCCCGAATCAAAACAATTGAAAATGAATTGTTGTAATTTGCAGCATTATGTAAATAAGGATCATTCAATGTGCATAATAAACGTTTTCCAGATATTTCGGTGTTTTTTAGTGACAATGACTTAAAAACGATACCCCCACGTACATTCTCAGATAAGAAAACCTAGTTATTAAAAATATATTTCTTTAACTTTTACCCTTAAGAATTCCGCGATTTCGAACTGGACGAATAAAAACGAGAAAACTGTAGGACGGGGCAAAGAGGGGCGGCGCTCACAGAGTCTGAGGGGAAAAAATTATAAAAAGTGCAGCGGGGAGTAACTGCAAGAGATCCAAACATTAACCTAACCCCGTGACGTTTAAAACATAAATAGCGGTTCGGTCGTACTTCTTAAACCCATCTTGCATTTCACGGTCTTTTTAAACTCTGGAACGAACACATACCACCCAGATTTTAATTATCAATGCACACTACCTACGGAATTCCTCTCAACGATTTACTGGAACCAATTTAATGGCCTGCGGATGGATAAATGGCGGCCATTATTCATCAGCGGTTGATATCTCGCAAGGTGTGCGCGCGGGAGCCGAGGAGGCATCGTCTCGAGGCGGGCGTGGGGAAAGAGCCAAGCTCCCCCCCCCCAGAATATCACCACAAAGGCCCCCTCGTGAGGAACTGAGCGGGCCGCCTCACGCATAATCACCAAGGGGGAGTAATTGGTCCCCTCGGCACCGGGGATTTATCGCGTCCCAAGCCGTGGAAATGGGCGCCGGGGGTATTCCACCCCCGGCGTCGGAGACTCCACTTGTTTAATATTTGATTTGAATTATGCGGCGGGTGGCGCGTGGGTCGGGGAGATAGCGAAAGGCGACGGAGACCTTCCGAGGGCCTTCTGAGAGGTGAGACGAGCCCCTAAGGCCCCTCGCTCTCTTGCACCCGCTCGTTTGTGTGTGTGTTTGCGACTCGGCTCCCCGTGCTCTGCGCCTTCCCCCTTCATGTGCCGGTTCCTAGGAGAAGAAGCAAGAAGAAGGAAGAGCAAGAAGAAGGAGAGCCCTCATATCGACTCATTATCTTCGCGCAGGCCTCCTCTTGCCTAAAGGGCGCGACCGGCGCCCCGCCGACCATCCTCGCCGCGGTGCATGCCCTGGGGGAGAGCGGGGGGGGATATTCCCAATAATTGGATTGCCTGCGGCTCCCCCTCGTCCGTGTCCGCGCGTGAGTTTGCAAAACATCTCCTCCTTCCGCCCTCTGCCTTAGAAACCCTACCGGAACAATCATTTGCTCGCGAATGCCGAAGAATAAGTGAGACCGCCAAGGGCAGAAGCGGCTACGAACGTTCTTTCATGTTGGGAGTCAATATTTCGCTTTACTAATTTGCAAATGTTTGCATACTGAACACACGTTTAATAGTTGAGCATCACGGACTTGATTTTACATTCAGCTCTTCCTTTGGTTTAATGTGACTGTTGCGATGGTTACGGAGACTCCCCTTTCGCTGCCCCCCCTCCCTGCTTCCATAAAGTGCCTTTTCTCTCACTTTCTCTTCTTTCCTCTCCTCTTCTGCCTTTTTTTCTATACTCCTTGCAACCTTGCCTCTTCTCCCGCCATTTCAAAACCCTCGTGCCCGCTCCCTGCCCAGCTTGCCACCTACATCCTTCTCCATACTCACACCTCATCGAAGCTTTTCCTAATCGAGGAATCTTTTTCTTTACCTAAAACGTCTTTTTTTCGTAAAATTTACTGTATTTAGCAGGTTTATTAATAAATAATTAGCCTACTTGTTATTGCAAAGCTTTTCTTGCTGATCATTAAATTTTGTACGCAGGGGAAACATGGTCACTGAAAATAAATGCTTAGATTAGAATGGAGGCTTTTGAGACATGGGTGTGGAGAGGGATGGAAAAGGTGGAATCAACAGGAAAGAAAACAAAAGAGGAAGTGCAAGGCGTGGTGGGGGAGGGGAGGGCGTTTTGGTGAGGACTTCAAAGGAGGCAGAACCGATGGATTTAGACTGGATGTTGTAGGCTGATAGTTTGTGGGACGTTAGGCGAGTGAGTGTGGGGAGAGGCCTGTCGAACGGAATGAAGGGAGGAAAGAAGGACGCATGTGGAACTGAAGAACAGTTTTATTTCATGTGGGTTATCAGGCCCAAGCAGATGGCTACTTTGTTAGAAATGGTAGCCTATACTACCTAAAAAAACTATATAAGGGCGATTTCTCTTAATGGATTCAGGAGAAGTCCACATACTTATGGCTTCGACTCGTAATATTGGGGGCGGGGGGGGGGGGCAGAAAGGCCATGATTGGCCTTGCGCGGCCCCCAACGCCACCCGAGGGGCGCGAATCGGTGAGCCCTCTCAATCGGCGATCGGTTCGGCGTGAAAGGGAAATAATGCATTCATTGCACTGTCCATTTTATCGACCGGACGTGTTGCGTGCTCTATTGATTTCGCAACCCTCCAGCGATGCCCCAGGGGGGGGGAAACGCGTGTGCTCTGCTCTCGCCATTGCCGCCATCGACTGCAACTCAGGGGCGCTTTTTCCCTCGTCTTTTGAGGGGGGGACGCAGACGGCAGCTGGGAGCAGGACCCGCTTCCCCCAAAGCCCCTCGAGTCAGGGCCCGCGCATTGGAACGCCGGCTTCCTACAAAACTTTCCTGAGAGAGAGGGGCGGAGTGTTCACTTTTAATGTCGAGGATGGATAGAATATCTCTGTAACCTCTCCGTCTTCCGTAGCACCCAAGGAGTTTTGGTGAGAAAATTAGGATTCGGGAAAGAGCCACGACGAAACATTCTTCCCAAACCAAAATGTCCAATGTTTTCCTCGTCTCTAGTCCTTAGTCAGAGCGACTGCTCCCGCCCCCCGTATGCTTGCCCGCGGTCATCTGCCTGCCCTCCCACGCACATCCCGTTCTATCTCCCCCACCCCCCACACGCACACGCCCTTGCACGACTCACTCTGTAAAATGTATTCTCGTGCATAGCTTTAGATCACGTAATCGGACTATTTGCCTTCCGTACTTGTGAATTTCCTTTGCATTGAGTCTTTTGGCGCGTAACTTATGAATCGAGTGAATGAGATGCAATTCAATCCAATTGCATATTACATGTGCGCTGATTAAATAAAACGCCTGGAAACCATGCGATGGAGTCAAATATTTCTATAATAAATGTTCAATTTTCAAAAACTTTGAATGATTAATTACTAGATGCAGAGGAAGGAATCTAGATCTACATAAATTCTCTGCGAGCCACCAAAAAAGGTGTGTGGCGGGGGGTGTAGCACTATGAGGGAAGGGTAAGGGATGAGTGGGTTGAGTTTATCAAATAGGTGAGGAAAAGTGGGGGGAACCTGTAAGAAAAAAATATATATATATACAAATACATATATATATATATATATATATATATATATATATATATATATATATATATATATATATGTAATATATACATATCCTCGCGCGGTCCCTAAACTGTGCGTTAATACTTATTGTAATGAACTATGTCCTGGGGAATTTCAACTACAAGCATTCTAGCCCCTTATCGTTCTTGGAAAAAATGACATTTTAAACCTGTCAGTCTTGCAGTCTATCTCTCTAGTCTTATATTCGTGATCCCTTCGACCGTAATACGTTGGGGTTCGTATTATATCCTTGATTTCATCGGAAAAGGGCCCATCTATAAATTTTTTCATTAAGTTTAATCTATGTATTGTAAACGCCGCTGTGTAAGAGAATCCCATCCTAAATTGTCTAGAAAAGTGGATACGCTGCAGCGTTGGTCATAATAATGTTTGACAAATCTAGCCTCCCTCCGCTGACCTCGATCTAATTCCGAAATCAAATTTATATTATTAGGATCCCATATACTGGCAGCATACTTTAGATGGGGCCTGACCAAGGCAAGGAAACATTGTTCTTTCACTTTTTCGTCGCATTTACCTAGCACTCTTTTCACAAATCCCAATTTTTTATTAGCACGACCGCATATTTCTCGTATGTGTTTTCCCCAGGACAGATCGTGAGTAATTGTTACACCCAAGTATTTAAAGGAATCTACCCTCGCGATTTTGGTTTGTTTCACTTTGTAACTGTAAGGGAGGGAATTATTCTTTTCCCAAAAATGTATTACTACGCATTTTTTTAAATTTAATTCCAATTGCCATGTATCGCACCAATTTTGAATTGCATCTAGGTCGTTGGCTAACACGACTTTGTCTTTATGACTTCGAATGTCCCCATAAATTACTGCATCATCGGCGAAAAGACGGAGCTTGCTATTAACTACGGTACTGAAGTCCTTTATGTAAATAAGGAATAGAAGGGGGCCTATGACACTTCCTTGTGGTACACCCGACGTGACCTTGACAGTATCGGATGATACACCGTCCAGGACGACCGTTTGGACACGATCACTTAAGAATTGTTTAATCCAGTTAATAATACTCTCGTGTAATCCATAAGTTTCCAATTTTGCGAGTAATTTGCAATGAGGAACTTTATCGAAAGCTTTCTTAAAATCTAGGAATATCGAACCAACTGGAATATTAGTTTCACCGGAGTTCAATATACATGTATTATTATTAGGTAATCTACCGGTTAAGGTAGGTTTTTTTGGATGGACACAACTATCAAATAAACATTTTGTGACTCCCCACCTAGCAAACTAATCTATATCAGGTCCCTCTTCATCTCGGTGTACTTCTTTCCTCCCTTCATCCCGTCCAATATCCCTATCCTGTTCCTACCCTTACCTCGCTTGCCCAACATTCTCCCCTCTATTACCCTCTTCAACATTCCACTACCGCTCAATACGCCTTTCATCCATTTTTCCTGCCTGCACAGGATTTCTCTCAACAAACCCCTCTCCTCCCCCACCATTTCTAGTACTTCCTCATTTGTTTTCCTTTCGGTCCATTTCACCTTCTCCATTCTTCTCCACACCCACATTTCAAAAGCCTCCAATCTACGTCTATCCTCCTGCTTCAGCGACCACGTTTCCGCGCCGTACATAGCTACGCTCCATATCAGCGTTTTTACGAGTCTTGTCTTAACATCCGTACTCAACGTCCCCGTCATCAACTCCCTCCTCCTTGAGAAAGCCTCCTTGCCTAGCGCAATTCTTCTCCTTACGTCCCTACCACTTTGACCGTGTTGGTCCAAAACACTCCCGAGATATGTAAACTGTTCTACCTGCTCTATTTTTTCCCCGCCTATTTTAATATTTAGCTTAGCCTTTTTCATTCTGGAAAATCGCATAACCTTTGTTTTACTTATATTGATTCTCATCCCATATTTATCGCACTGAACCTCCAATTCACTCAGCAATGCTTGCAACCCCTTAGCTGACTGAGCAACTAATGCTTGGTCATCAGCAAACCTAACCGATTTTACGAATTCCCCTCCGACTTTCATTCCTACCTCCAGTTCTTCCCATGCCTCTTTAATCATTTCCTCTACATATATGTTGAACAGTACCGGTGACAATGGGCAACCCTGCCTTACACCTCTTCCTAACACTGCCCATTCGGACTCTCCGTTCCCCACTCGCACCTGAGCAGTCTGAGACATGTACAGGTTTCGGATCAGTCTCCTGTCCCTCCAATCCATTCCTATTTTCTGCAATACACGCATTAATTTTTCCCAATTCACTCTATCAAACGCTTTTTCGAAATCTACAAAACAGGCAAAAACGTCCTGATTGTGTTATATTCCTCTCGACTAGTGATCTCATTACTGCAATGGCATCACGCGTACCTCTTCCTTTCCTGAACCCAAACTGATCATCCCCTAAGTAATCATTTGCCTTATTCTCTATCCTTTTGTTGATGATCCTGAGAATAACTTTAGCTGCGTGGGATATCAAACTTATTGTTCTGTAATCCTCACATGACGAAGCCTTTGCCTTTTTTGGAATAGGAACTAACACCGATCTCACAAAATCTTCCGGCCAGATTCCTTCCTCATAGATACTACGAATCAGTCCATATATGGCCTTCTTCCCACCTTTTCCTAACCATTTCAACATTTCTACAGGAATATTGTCCACCCCCACAGCCTTATTTGCTTTCATCTCCTTTAATGCCCTTTCTATTTCATCGTCGAGTATGCCTGGACCTATGCTATCTTCTTCTACGTCATGTTCCTTTTCTATGTCTAACCTTGTCGGCCTAAGTTCTTTACCATACAGTGTTTCTATATATTCCTTCCATCTCTCTTGGATTTTTTCTGGTTCAACTGTTATCTTACCCCATTTATCTTTAACTGTTAGCACAGATCTTGCCTTCTTACTTCCCGATAATAACTTAACCTTGCTGTATAAAGCACCAATTTCACCCTTCTTCTGTAAACTTTCCATATCCTCGCATTGCGTTTTCCACCATTCTTCTTTTGCTTTATTTGTGGCCCTTCTCAATTTATTGTTTAACTCTTTGTACTTCATTTTGCCTAACTCTGTGTTTACATTTTTCCATCTTCTTCTCTCATCCATCTTTGCAATCATCTCATCCGTTACCCATGGTTTCCTTATCCTTTTCCCGTTAACGGTTCCTATAGTGTCTTTAGCGGCTTCCAATAACCCATTCTTGATACATTCCCATTTTTCTTCGATAGCACTCAGTTCTTTACCGTCATCCATCATTTTCTCAACAGCCTCCTGATACTCCTTCCTCGTTAATTCATTTACTGCTTCTAAATTCCATTTTTTAACCCGCCGCCCTTGCCTTATCTTCTTGAAACGAACATTACATTTCATAACAACTAAATTGTGGTCAGAGTCCGCATCCGCTCCTGGGAAACTGTGCGAATTTATCACACTGTTCCTAAACCTGTGCCTAACCATAATTTAATCTAACTGATACCTTTCTGAGTCACCTGGCATTTTCCATGTATACCTACGCCTTTTGTGGTGTCTAAACCATGTGTTAGTAATGACTAACCCCTGTCTCCTGCAGAATTCAATTGCTTTCTCCCCGCGTTCATTCCTCGTGGTTAACCCATAGTCCCCCACCTCACCACCATCTCTTCCTTCGCCTACCGTCGCATTCCAATCCCCCATCACTATCAAATGTTTCCCTGCAGGAACACTCGCGATGATATCCTCTAACTCATCATACATCCTATCGACTTCTTCCTCCTTGTAGTTGCTCGGTGGCATGTATACCTGAATAATGACCAAGTTAATATACATGTATCATGTACAAAAAGTGCGAGTTGAGTTTCGCAGGATCTACCCTTACGGAAGCCGTGTTGGTTATTAATCAATAAATCTTGACTATCGAGGTACCTCATTATGGAACTAAGAATGATGTGTTCAAGAATCTTACAGGAGATGGAGGTGAGCGATATTGGCCAATAAATACTGGGGTCCTCCCTGTCTCCGTTTTTAAATATGGGTGTTACCGAAGCTACCTTCCACTTTTTTTCCGCTTTTCTCTGCGTTGATTCATTTCATCTTGTACCGTTTCATTCTCTCTGCACGGCGTATCAACGGAAATACAGCGGCCGGCAGAGGACGTGGTGAGAAAAAATGTGGGGAAGCCAAACATTTAATCATTTATTACGTCCTATTTCAACTGAATTTTTGCACCCTCTGTATTACAATATGACATGATGTTTCCGTTTCTTCTTTCTTGATAGAACTCTCGAGTGTAATCTCGCCAGTTTCATTCGAATCCCTCTTCAGTATCCCTAGGCTAATTTTAATGTTTACGGTGACGAAGAAACAGAGTTGAAAATTAAGTTGAATGCATCAGCATTCTCCGGAGTGAAATTAGAGGTAAGTGCTCCATCCTTCACTCACAGACCACAAATTGTCCTCGGGCGATCGTTTGAATTTTAGGGCGGCTAACGAACGCGTCAATACTCTATGGCGGCAAATGAATGTATGCATGCAGGGAGAAGGTGAGGACAGGACGAATGAATATTTATCCACGACTAATGATGCTAATTGCCACTAAGTGCCCATTGCATATTCACTACGTGCCAAAATAACAACACACTCCTTCTTATTTCTGTCGATTTCCCGATCCGTGTTACATTCTCGCGTAGACAATAATATCTCCTTTCCAAAGGTGGTTGAACAAATAGTTTCCGGCATGAAACGGCAGTCTTCTTTCCGGGTATTTACTATTCGCTTGCTTATAAAAAACTTCATAAATCACCTTATTAATCGTAAGCTGTGTTTTTGGAAAAAAACACTATGCATTTATATTTTCATCTCTTTATCATAATTGCTCTTAAAAACACATTATTTAATCAATCTTCTTGCTTATCTATGAGAAACTAGGTCATCCGTTAAATGAAATTTGGAAATCATGATTTAGGGTTAATTATCTCAAAACTAGTGAGTAGTATGGAGTCGATTGTACTCGGAAATTAAATTTCTTACTTAATTACTAAATTATATATTGATTCGAAGACCACATTTTTTTAATAAAGGATGACTACAAAGTCTTGCAAATTTGCCACTGTTTCGGTCACAGGCAGAAGTTTCACCAACGACTACTTGACAAATTGCAGACTTTTCTCTAAGGACACTTCGCTATTGTAACCTCAACTTTCAGTGAAATACTCATTTGTAGTATGAGCCGCCCTAATTGGTTTGAGGTTAAGGTTCTTGAATCATATCTTACCCCAATAGTAAAAATTCATTTTAGAACAAAGCATTTTACTGACAATCCTTTCCGGGTGTACCTGATAGCCCGGTGGTTTTGTCTCTTAATACAGTTTAACGGAGGTCGTTTCAAGAGTATAGCCATTTTTTCTTATATTTAAATATTAGCAGATGAGTAAAAAGTGGTACGCACACAGCACCATCTTTTGTACTCGAAATAACTGAAGCTATTGCTTGTCGGTGGATACAAGTAACAAATGCCCGCGAAAACCGTTGCTTCCGCCAGTTGCGAAGAGCGTGCTGCGATTCGATTTTTATGTACCGAAAGATCCTCAGCTGCACAGATCCATTGTGCCCGAGTTGCGCTATTTTAAGGCCTTCACTCACCTACAGTTATGAGTGAAGGAAGGATTTAATAATGTTGACGTGGCTTCAGCAATAGCCACATAAATTTGAATGATGGAGAGCGGAGTGGCAGGCGCAGTGTCAAGACCGATAAAATCGTTCAACAAATGGACCAAGAACTACGATCTAATCAAATATTGACGGCGAGTACTCTGGCTGATGAATTTCCCCTTGTTGGACGCACCGCTATGAACTTACACGATTGTTACGGATAATCTCGGATATCAGAAATTGTGTGCAAGGTAGGCACCGATAATTCTTGCCAAAAACACAAAGAGAAAAGAATGTTGAGTAAGCGAGCGTTTTTTGACCTCTATCTCCGGCCTCGCACACAGTAACTACGTTCTTCCCTCCTCTCGCACTTGAAACATGGGCTTGGTGGACAATGGGAAACGAGGAGCCAGAGGACGCCGTTGTCACCTGGTTCAATTCCCAACTTCCATGCTGAGGGATTAAAGAAGCTTGTGCAGCGTTAAGAAAAGTACTTGAGAGGAGAAATTTAATTATGTAGAAACATGAAGTATATTTTTGGCAAACTAAACCGCCAATAAAATCTTTTTCCAATAAATATATATTGCAAGACCCTACAACCCTCACTCTTTGAAAAGCCAAAGGGAAATACCATCTAAGCATCGCCTACGCATTCTAAGGAATCTGGAAAGCTACAAATTTCTTTTCGACACGCTGATGAAAAGGGTATAAATCTCTGGAATCCATTAAGTGGCGTATGGGAAGATGAAGCTTCCCTAGTTGGAAGTAACTCCTGTAAACCAGCCTAATATTTTGCCGACAAACTTGGCACGCTACTTGAAATAGTTACAGAATTTTTATCTAGGCTTATAAACTCTGTACTAGGGATTAAAAGCTATCGGTAGTGACCGGAAACATCAATGGGCGTAGAGAAATGCCGCCACAGTTAAAGCTTTCATTTTAATGAGGACACCTTTGCGTTTGACTGGATTTATTTTTAACGTTTCTGGCTCAACTTTGTGGAATCTTTCCATATTGAAGAGAAATGATAAATAACAATTATGATTTCCACCATAGTATTTTTATTCCCGCGACCCTGGTTTCAACACTTTGTGTGATCATCAGGTTAAAGTTACAAGCATGTTGGCAAATATAAACCCTTGTTAATGAGAGAAAGTGGAGGGAGATGGGGAGTTTTGGCGAGGTGGAGACTGATTGGTCAGGTGAAAGGAAGATTGGTTAGGTGTTGCTCTTCCTCCTAGCCAATCATTCTCCACCCACCGAAACACCCCAACCTCCTCCCCTCCCCCAAGGGTTCCCCTCCAAAAATCCGGTTGTTTGAATAAAAAGAATATACGTAATGGAAATCACAATTGCTAATTTCATTTATCTCCAGCTTACTTTTATTTAAATCAAATTGTTTAAGGCTTAGAGTAGACATTTCAGATCAAATTAAGCGAGACAGAAAGTATGCAAAGCTAAAAAATGAATCATTGTAAAAGTTAGTTTGGGACTTAAGAATATTTTATGATGGACCAATATTCATTCATCTGCAATCACTTTTCCACACCAAATTTCTCATCCAACAAAGATACTCACCCTCTCTCCATCTGGACGTGCCTGCTTCCCCGCGATACCTTGTTTTCAATCCATCCTTAACGACCTTTTGCCAAACCTCAAAAGACGCGCGGTGACCCCGACATTTCCCTTTAAAAGTCCCTCCGTTTGACACGCATAGGCATCTCGGCGACCTTCCCAACCTACTCCAATCCACCAGGCCTCCCTCTAAATGCCCACCTGAACGAGCAGCGGGGGCCCGATGCCGCACCTCCCCCACCCACTCGTGCACTCTCCCTCTCTTTTTCGCCCTCCTCCCGTTCCGACTATCTGCTCTCCGCTGAAATCTCACCACTGCTTCATTTTCGCCGCACATGGGACTACCCGCCACACCGCTTGACGTCTGCAGCAATCTTGCTGCCTCCCAAACGTCTTTCCCATTAGCTGCCCTCCCAATCCTAAAACAAGCCTCCCCAGTAATACCCCATTCGATAAAAATTACTGTCTATTTAGATGGATGTCTCTTTAGCAGTGATGTTGAAAATGTATTATAAGCCCCATCTTACTACGGTAGGAGAGTGCATGTCAATAAAATAGAGAGTCTAAATGCAGATCAGATAGATTTAAGATATTTTTTCAACGAAAAATAAAGGATCAGAATAACATTGTCCGAACGCAGTTATATCACCTTCGGGTCAAAATTATTCCAGTGTGTATTCATTCCCTGCCACACACCCAAGCGGCGGCTTTCAGGGAACTAAAGTATTAAAATAAAATGTATAATTGCTTCACTCCCACTCACAGTCTCACTGATCCAACCTGAGGAAGCCTGGTCATGGCTCTTTGAAGCATACCGACGCCAATCACTCAATTTTATTCATTAGGAACACTGCCATCTCCCTTTACTTTCTTCTGCTACCCCTCTTTCGCTGGTCCAATCAAATCCCTTCCTCCCCCACCCCCTCTACCGTCTTCCTCGCTCTCCTCCCCTCCGCCGAGGAAAGTGCTCGCTCACACCACCGAGTAGTCAATCCCCGGGCGAGTTTCTCTTTTTTGTGACCGCTATGCTTTTTTTCACTTGTGTGTGGCCCCCCTGTGTCATCCAAATGCTAAATTTTGCTTTGCGAGCTCCTCCGTATTAATTCCTTTTTTGATGTCGACCATATGGTACACATTTATATACTTGACATTAACCAACGGAACGAGAATAGACCATAGCTATTTTGTTCGTATAGGCGGAGAAATATCCACAATTGAAAACTTCAAATATCCAATGCTCATGTTTTGATTGTACAAACAGAATTGATTGGAAAACAGATTACAAAAGCAAGACACCTAAAGAGGCGACCGACAGTGGCTTTTTTTTATTTGATAAAAAATTACGGAGCGAAGATAAATGTAAAAAAATGCGTGCATGTGCATAAATTTCAAGTTCTCTTAGCATTTATGTTGAAAATGTATTATATTACCCCCATCGTACTACGGTAGGAGACATCATCTCAATGATAATAGACAGATTAAAGAGAACATGTAGATTTGAGATGTAATTTTTTCCACGAAGCATAGGGGATCATAATAACGTTTTCCGACCGCGATAGAAGTAAAAATATTCGGCTATAAGATATTCTGGTTCAACTCCTGCCACACACCATATCTGTGGCTTGCAGGGTACTAAAAAACAATAATAATAATCCTCACTTGCATTCTATCGTGTAAGTTAGGTTTCGGATCGACAGAGACAGTGTAAAGTTAAAACGATGCATCCCCTTGCCTCTCCAAACAAATCGCAACCAGGCATCCGAACCTACGATAAACAAAGGTGCCTCGCACTTCCTTATTTGCTTCCCTCTATGTCCACTTCACCTTTTCCGTCCTCCTCCGCACCCTCACAGCTCAGAAGTCACACCCTCATAGTCTCCACCTACACCACATTTTGCCTAACACTTGAAGAAGTTCCGCGGGCATGTTGTTCGCCTCCAACGCCTCATTTCATTTCAATTCCAATTCGATTCTCTTTTTGTAACAGCTAGGCGTTCCATCTTTGTAGACTTGTGTTAATAAAACAGCTGATGCAATGCACCTGCGCTAGGATTTTCACGCTTCCTTTGAGGCTTCACGGTGGTACGGTAAGAACTTTATTTCCCCAACCACCCTTTCTCAATTCTTCGGATTTAATTAAAAATATTAATAGAATTTTGTTTTCGTGAATTGAAAGCATTTCATAGAATTATTTGTCAAAAAAAAATTACGATTACAGCGATCGATGTGTTTTCTCTCGTGTGTGGAATGCCGCGCATTTATTTTTTGCACATTGTGTTTCCGAGCACGCGCTGGCCAAAAGGGATATTTTAAAATGGTACGGTGGCTAATATACACTGACTTCCAACTTCGAGGGCCCGGGTTCGCATCCTAGAGTCGGTGATTTTTTTCAGTGGTATGCCTGCTTGAGTTGCTTTGTGGGGAGTATTTTGAATGAGTATGCCGTCTGTCCGACGGGACGTTAAACTGCGGACCCCTTGGCGCCTTTCTTTAACCGCATGAAAGTGCGTGGTCAGAAGCTATCGTTGATATCCGGATTTTGGCGATGGACTTGAGTATTTGGGGGGGGCAACTTTGTCTCCTCGTGCCGCTACGTTGCCGGAAGGACACCGTCGTTTAGAATTTAAAAATGCCTAGAACTCAACTTTGTAGCAAAAGTAGCGCCTATTGATGTATAATTTGAATGAGTCTGGAGGGGTTAGCTTCAAACGTCATGCCACCCCAAATCAATACATTACTAGGGGCGTAAACGTATTGCGAACAAAATTACTACCGTTTTTTGTAGACTCGCCGATTTTACTCCCAAATCATTCAAACTTCATTCTACAATTGTTTTACTTTCCCTCGATATGCTGAAGAGGGTAACCTAATGTCCGAAAAAGCATTCATGCTTGCATTACTCGTGGTTATTATAAGCCATTTTTTGTATTTGCAGTAGTATTTTTTGTATTTACTGCTTCATGCTTGCGGATCTTAAATCTCGATCCCTTAAAAACTCTCAGAAATACGTAGTTGGGGTAGGAGGTAGCTGGGCGATGGCTGGACGTGCTTCATTCCCCGACTGTTGTGAGAACCAAGAGTGAGAAGGCCGCACTGCTGCTGGAGAAAGCTCTTGTGGAGAAAAACATTCAATAGGCTTCCTCGCCAGAAATTGATAAACAAATATATCATTGTTCCCATTAAAAAGTGATAAACTGGATTGAAGTGAACAAAAAACAGTCAACTCATAGTCTTGAATGTGGAATGACAACGACCCCTAGGAGCCTTGGGGACGGACAAATCACTTTTCGCAGTGTGAAAACGGACCCCTATAGAACCATAGCAAGAAATCAAGAGCTCTACCTTTATGTTAAAATAAGAAGGGGAAAAAATTCCAATGATCGTAAAAAAACAGTCGCAACCGGCGGGTCTGACGAGAGTTGCGACTGTTTTTTACGGCCATTGGAGTTTTTCCCCCCTTCTTACCCTATAGAACCGTTCTCCACTGCCTTGGAACCTTCGAGCTAGCTTAGTTTCATAAACAACATAAGGTAAAAGGAGGATTATGCCGAATATTAGCAGGAGTCGATTTCTCGTGTCAACTACGCCCTCTGTGGTGTCTAAACAACCACGTGTTCGTTATGATTGGCCTTTATCTTGCGTCGGAATAATCGCATACTCTCCGCGGTCATTTTTTTCCTAAACCTCATTTCCCATTATTGCTGCCATCTCTTCCCTTGCCTACGGTCGAGTTACAATCCACCAGCACTATCAAATGTTTCCCTGCAGGAACAAACGCAATTACTCCCTTAAACTGACTGTATATCCTTTCGACTCATTCCTCCCTATGTTTGCATGGTGGCACTTAATGCCTGGCCAATGGCCAAGTCGGTTGCCTTAGACCATCCGGCTGCCCGTGCTCGTCGTCGGGTGCCCTTCATCCCACAGCCGAGAGAACACTCGGACGCCGGAAGGGGGCGAGCGAACGAAGGCCAAAGAAGCGGAAGGCAAGAAACGTAGTCTCCCGCCAAATCCAATTCAAGCGAGTGGAATGGAGAGATGGCGAACGAATCCACTTTGACCTGAGCGAGCTGACGCCCGGGAAGTTCCGCTCGCCGCACGGAGGGCCTCGCCTCCCCAGGTGAACGGAAAGAGGGCTGTGTGCTGCCCCGTGATTCCCTTTCGCCGTCTCATTCGGGCCTACCACGTTGACCCATCTGGTGTGTCGTCGCCGCCATTCCATGGACCTCATCCGCTCGAGGGATACCTTCAGCTGCGGCCATCCGGGGCCGTCATCAACCACCTTCTGGAGAAAAGGAAGAAGACAACCTTCGGAAATCGCGACCCGTCGGTCGCGGCCGCTCCAGTTGACATCGTCGTGACGGAAACGGGAGAAGGAAATGCCGTAAGTAGAGCCTGGATTGCCAAGCGAATGCCATTATTCTCTAGGACTATCTTTTTCAAGACCTCGTAATTTGGGAAATCACTGTGAACATCGATCACCCGATATGTGTTTGCTTAATGGGACTTTCACTCTGCCATTCTTGGCGCCTTAATTTAGACTGTCAATTGAATGACAAATTGCGGGCTATGTACCTAATTAATTTGAGGTGCCCCATTCTTTTCACCCCGGTCATTTTTTCTGACCTTTGGCAACGGAAGAATAGTTTCCAGGCATTTACTCCGCCTGATGCCTTCGTCTTCTCTTCTCTCACTGAAGTTCTTCCCTTGGCTCTCAACAAATATTTGACGGCTAGCATTGGCTTTCGCTGCAACGGCCGGCTCTTCGGCCTTCCTCGGTTGCAACTAGTACTCCGGCCACCTTGCAAAACTCCGCTTGTGCCCTGAACCCCTCCCACCCTTTGGCCAGTTGCAGAGACAGTCCTTCACAAATGGTGAGGTGACTTTAATCAAGGTCTGCCGCCTGTCAGACGCCGTCTTCACGGTGGCCTCCCGCCCGATGCGGGAAATGCTTTGAGGAGTTCCTCTCGAAATTATCATTTCATTAATGTCCAAAATGTATTTATATAATAAATAAATTTATGGTATTTTGCATAAAAATTAATGACAGGTTCGAATATTTCATTAAGTCAACTGAGCAGAACGGCAAATGTGAAATAAACGGCCTTACTCGGCGTAATAACCGTCAGAAACACTCCACAACTCCCGGTGCCATATCGTATGGACTAAATATTACATTTTTCAAAGTGCTATTACTCCCTCGGTACACTTTCGGTGATTATGGGGCGGTTATTCAATGAACTGGATAAAGGAAGGTGGATTGGTTTGGCGCTGAAAGAAGGCAATAGGAGGAAATATTATTCCTTGAAGGCCATGTTCGAATCGTTTATCTTGGCCAGCCTGTCATCTCTTTGCTGCTTATTTTAAAATTGAGTCGCAGAGATATGAAGAAAGCGATGACCAAAAGGAAGATTATTGAACTCTAAACTGTTTCTGAGGCATGGCGGGAGAAATAGTGAGGGCACGGCACGTCTTCCCATTCCACGGATATTCATTCCCGCGGGCAGTTGGAAAGAAACGACTGAAGCGATAGGAACATACGTATTGTGATTTAAGGGCCCACGCGAGGGATGGGATGAGTGCAGAACCCCTCTTCACGCCCTCCGGCGTCGCATAGCCAGGGGTCCATTTTCTTGTCCGATCCAAGCCCTTTGGCGGGCGATGGACCTACCTGGCCCCACCCACTCGTCTACTAGCCATCGGATGTGACAGAATGTCCGCCTTTCCCTGTTTCCTTACAAATATAGTAACTATTTACATCGCATGTGAATATGGAAAATATGGACTATGGAAATTTGAGAGCTAAGTCAAGAAAAGTACCCCAATTAGAGTCATTTTCCAAACCGCATTCTTGAAAAACATAAGTATTGTCGATAAGGATTACGCTGAATGGCGCAATTAAATCCCAAGGAACAAAATGTGGAGGGGGCACAGTATTGAATCCATCTCAATGGCTGGCTATGTTTCCATCGCCGCTGGCAGGAGTGCTATGCTTAACGTTCTCCTGTCACAAGGTCCCCATGGATTAATTGAACTGCATTTAGGGCTGATTTATGCAAAACCCTAACACCCGATAAAACGAATTTCATTTCATTACATTCATATTAACTTTTATTTTAATACTTCAGTTAAATTAATAATTATATTTTTCTCGCAAGAAATTCAATTGTAAAAATGTCCTTTTCTCCAGTCAAAATGTAACATGGAGCCTGCAAAGGATGTCCCATCTCTCTCGGAGTGGGTTTTGCTGAGGACCTTTCGCTCTCTCACTTCAAACTGTTAGCAACTTGAAGTTATTTTATTTAAGATCCTTCTCCGGCAAAATAATTTGCTCATAAAGCCTCATATCACCTGCAATGGTCCCCCGCGAAATTGGGACGCGGCGTCGAACTTCGCGCACGAAGCCGCCGCAAGGGAATATCTTATCGTTCAGAACAGTGATTTAATTCGCGTCGGTTATTGGACCTGACGACTAGGTACTTGAAAAACTTGTTTTAGTATGTATTCAACTCGTAAATGAGATTAAAGAGGATAGGAAACGGGACGTATGTTTTCATTCAATGTTACGTTTCAGAATTTAGATTATTATTTTAATGAAAGTGAAATAAAAAAATACGAGATGAGAAATTAACATTAAAAGTGAGCCTGAATGCAAAAAGCAAGTTCTTATATTTTGAAATATTTTTATTATTAAAAGAGTGATTCTCAATAGAACGAATACTTTGAATCACCTTAAGTTCGGGTTTTCCAAATTTCTCGAGCAACAACTTCGCAGAACAGTCGCCCACAGTCGCTCTAGACGCTCAATACCTTAGATAATCGGATTCTAGTTGAATCCTCTGATTTCGATTCACGCACATTAATCGATTCAGCCTATTCATATTTACCGTGAAAAATAACAGTTTATCCAAAACGAACACCCACGATACGGGAAAAAACATTTTTTTAAATTCTTTGTATCCTTGAGTGTTCTAATAGTTTCATCATAGCCTTAATTTACTGTTCTTTTTGTTGCTCCCCGTCTTTGATGCGTGGAGACATTTGTGCACTTAGATACCGGCGTTCGTGTAGCCGTAGTTTACATATATTCCATTATTTAAACTAATTTACATTTTAATTGGTGACCAACTTGTCAGCAAAACAATAATTTCATTGCATTCCTGGTGTGGAGTCATCCCGACTCACGCCCGTAGTGGTGGCTTGCAGAGTATCATGTGTCAATAATGTAGATTCCAAACAAGGATGTTTGAAGGATCGGCATATAAATATTCGGCGTGTAATAGTGCTTATACAGTAGAGCTGTGTGCGACTAGTCTATTTGAAAAAGGGATGACGTGAGGGAGAGCTGTGGATGAAGGGAAGTGTGAAATGCCATGAAATAAAATACGACAGACAAAAATAGAACAATTTTTCCTTCCGCTACACCTTGCCGACACCAAGTGCATTAATTCCTTGCAATGCGTGCGTTGCAAAATGCTGTGGCGCATGTTAATTTCCCCCCGAATTGAAGACAGAGTATATTTCTCCTTGACTAATTATGAAGGGAATGTATTGTTCGTCATTTAGAGAGTTCGAGCATTTTCCTTGTTTAATGAGAATCCTAGCTTTTCTCACGAAAGTTGCTCCAAATTAAAACCCTTTTGGAGACCATTATTTTAAGGGGCTTCCTTTAATCAAGTAGCTCACGTGTCACTGAATAGGTAAACTAAGTAATGAATACAGGTGACCCAGAGAATGTTACGAAGCATGGTAGGTCGTGATTCCGTCAACTGGAACGCACCTCGAAGTTTGACGGAATTTTGAAATCCGCCAGATTCGTCACAAACTGTTACAGCAAGAACATAAGTGTGGCAGGTCTCTTAGGGGATCTAGGTTTCTAAACACTTAAAATACGAAGAGAACAAACGAGACTTAGGCTTTTAGAAAGGTTCAGGACAAACGAGTTTAACGATGACACGAAAAGAATTATGACTACACTACTTAGGTAGATCAGACCACAAATATAAGATAAGGGAGATAAATTCCAGTACGGATAGATTCAAATACTCATTATTTCCCAGAACAATCTGAAATAATAATAGTTAGAATCCGTAATCCATTTAGAAATATTAAAAACATTTAATTTATAAGTAGGAACACAATTAAAAATTGCAAAGACAGCAGGTGTATCTGTTGATGCACGTGTATGTTAGTTGATAATATATTTATTTGTGCATGGGTAAGTTATTTGGGTTTTTGCATGAGTATATACGACTTTGCGAATGTAGGTTGGTTTGAATTTGTAGGTTTTGCATGAGGTTTCATTCTCTATTACGGGTGGTGACCTAACACCTCCCGCCACACGCCCTTGCGGCGGCTTGCGGGGCACAACGTAGATGTAGATGTAGAATCGTAGAATTTAGCGATCTCAAGTGGTTCAATTCGGCAAGCCAGCTCACGCTGCGGTCGGTTTTTTCAACATTTTTATCTTTCGTGAATCTTAGCCTGAGTCGATTCCTCCTGACATAGTTGGCTGTGCATTTATGCGTGGGGATCTATGTAAATGTGTGTATGTGTGTGTGCATTTGCTTGTTGCATAAGATCCTGATAGGGTGAGAAGTAGAAGGGAGAGGGGCCCTTGAGCAATAATAGTTCACAAACAGAGGTTTTTCTGCAATAACGCGACAGAGGCGAAAGAAGTATTCGACAGCCATATTCCAGTATGGAAGGAATTAGTAATATGAAGTAATTTTCCCGTCATGACCAGAAATAAGCCTCTTTCTTATTTGTCCGGTGGGAATGGACCGCCGCGGGGGTGTAGTCGCACCCCATACATTCTCATGAACGAGCGCGGTAAGCTGGAACAAGGCGAGGAGACAATCTTTCTCCGTTGGAATGGCGAAATATTTCAGGGTTTCTATCTGAGGTACGTAACTTTTTGCTATTCGGGAAGAGGAAATATGCCCTCCCCTGGTGCTAATTTCCCTTTTCCGATGGAACCCTGCGACATGCACGCCCCCCCCTGCCCTTTACGGATGGCCTGCTTAACCCTTCTCTTTTTCGCGCGTGTCTGATCAATTACTCAGAAACAATCACATTCTTGATCTCACATCCCATTGGTATATAGTGGAATCATTTTCCTCGAGTCACCAATAATTAACTAACACGTGCATTTCCAATAATGTTGAACTTTCATCTGTAATATTGTGCCTAAACGATTAATTTCCTCGATGTATATTTTTCACAAGGTAATAGGACCGAGTAGTGTCGTTAAAGATTAATGTTACCCATATAAGCCGTTAATCACACAGATTTTGCAGAATGAGTCATCTTCGTTATGTCACGAGCGGATAAAAAAACGTTCGGTGTTAATGGAGTCGATCGCCAATATTTTTTTCGTCCAAGTGGCGTTGCATCCTGAACAAACTTTTCCTTTAAAAAGTAATTCAAATGGCATGTTCACCCCATCACTTCCGCCGTGGAAATTCCTCGTCAAAGACATCTCAACCGCCCGCGCCTATCGCGAGAAAGAGCCTTATCGCAGTACATACTTACAGCTTCGAAGAGGCATTTCAGTGGAAAACTTCGTAATTTTACCAGTTGGGGCCCAACTCCGTGGAAAATACGTCATTTCCTGGGATATTGAAACACTGACCCCTGGTCAACACGATCCTTCGTCAAGATGTCGAGATTGCATTGAAGTCCTTTTTAAAAATACCACTCACTGAAATCGATGCGTTCGTGCCAACCAAAGTCAGTAACAAAAGTGAAGACCCACGTTGGTATTTGAGCAGAATGGCCAGAGCACCATGGCTACCTAAGACAAGAGAAAGTGCATCCTCATTCTAAAATGCAGCCCTTTCTAATTGCAAATCACGCAAGGTATTAACTGGGGCAAATATTCCAACCAATGCAGAAAAATTGGTAGGATTTTTCGATCAATTCAAAGTTCATTTAATTTTTCAAAAAAAATGAGAATAACTGGAAAAGTAATTATACACTGGGGAATTACAGGAATATATGTATTAAGCCTAACCGTTGGGAAAAGTAATTTTAGGTAAACTCAGTCAATACAAACATTTTAAGAAATTTTGTGATGTCGAGGGCATTGACCCCTGAAGCCTGGGCCGAGAATGGCGGAATCGGAAGGGCATTATCAAAGCATAGTCTTCGTAGTTTTCCCTTAGGACTCCATTTGGAAGGCGCTCCTAAAGCGCAGGGAACGGCACGCGGTGGCGCGTGGCCTACACCGAGTTTTCCCCTCCGGCCGGGATCCCTGAGTAACACCACATCTCATACCAGCTCGTCCCCCCGGTTCGAAACTAAAAGAAAGTGGAGGAGTTAAGATACGTAAATCCCTTCATTGGATAAATTCAACTACATCGCTCAACCGCTCATTAGCCATTACTTTGAATTTATAGCGAAATGAAAACCAGTGTCCAACGTTTAGCTTATGAATTTGGATAAGAGGCCTCAGGAAAAGGGAGAGCCGTGTATTATAGGACGTTTAAATGGACTTCCCTTAATACCCGATGGAGTTGAGTGAGGGGTGGTCGGCTCAACCGCCGAGGTCGAAGAGGCCCCCTCCACCCCTCGAGGGGAAGGGGGCCTCTTCGACCGCGGGGGTTGAGCCATTTTCCTTCCTCCACCAGTGTCGCCGGGGGAGATTTCTGAAGGTGTTCGTGGGCTGGCGGGTCGTGAGATAAAGGGGCGAGTCGGGGGAGGGGGGCGAATGGATGAGGAAGGGGTTGAAGGAAGGGGATGCAGGGCTGGTTTTGAGGCGCAAAGCTTTCGGAAGGGGGGGGTGGGATTAAGAGGCTGGGAGGCGGGGCATCTGGGGGATGCTGAGAGAAAGGTAGATCGCGGGTTAAGGGGGGGAGGGTTTAGAGGTGAGAATGGGGTGGGGAGGAAAGGGCCTGGGAGGAGCGACGTAGCGAGGAATTTAGGTTTGGGGGAGACGCGAAGAGAGGGGGTGCGGGAGACTGCGATGGATGGCCGCCGGAGGGACGGAGGTGACTCGGGTAGGCAATGACTGGAAGTTGAGGAGCGGCCACGGTTCGAGCCACCTCTCCGAAACACAAATTGGATGTGTTTTGCACAAAATTATATCAACGTATGAGCACGGTCATAGCATGCGTGACAGTAGAACCTAGCACAGAGGAAACGCACTCATATTTTTATTTTTTGAATATTTATGTAGGGCAACCACATTTTTCACTGATTTGTTATCCTTTCCATTCGGGGGAAAATGATGGTTTTTCCCATAGCAATATTAAAAATCCCAGAAGCGGATGCGGACTCTGACCACAACTTAGTTGTTATGAAATGTAACGTCCGTTTCAAGAAGATAAGGCAAGGGCGGCGGGTTAGGAAATGGAATGAAGAAGCATTAAATGGATTAACGAGGAAGGAATATCAGCAGGCTGTAGAGAAAATATAGGATGACGGTAAAGAACTGAGTACAATCGAAGAAAAATGGGAATGTATCAAGCAAGGGATATCGGAAGCAGCAAAAGACACTATAGGAACCGTTAAAGGGAATAGAATAAGGAAACCATGGGTAACGGATGAGATGATTGCAAAGATGGATGAGAGAAGAAGATGGAAGAATGTAAACACAGAGTTAGGCAAAATGAAGTACTATTAGTTAAACAATAATTTGAGAAGGGCCACAAATAAAGCAAAAGAAGAATGGTGGAAAACGCAATGCGAGGATATGGAAAGTTTACAGAAGAAGGGTGAAATTGGTGCTCTATACAGCAAGGTTAAGTTATTATCAGGAAGTAAGAAGGGAAGATCTGTGCTAACAGTTAAATGGACTAAGATAACAGTTGACAAAGAAATTATCCAAAAGAGATGGAAGAAATACATAGAAACACTGTATGGTAAAGAATTTAGGCCAGCAAGGTTAGACATAGAAAAGAAACATGACGTAGAAGAAGATAGCTTAGGTCCAGGCATACTCGACGATGAAATAGAAAGGGCATTAAAGGAGATGAAAGCGAATAAGGCTGTGGGGGTAGACAATATCCCTGTGGAACTGTTGAAATGTTTAGAAAAATGTGGGAAGGAGACTATTTGGACTGATTCGTAGCATCTATGAGGAAGGAATCTGGCCGTAAGATTTTGTGAGATCAGTGTTAGTTCCTATTCCGAAAAAAGTTAAGGCTAAATCATGTGAGGATAACAGAACAATAAGCTTATTATCCCACACAACTAAATTTATTCTCAGGATCTTCAACAAAAGGATAGAGAGTAAGGCAAATGATTACTTAGGGGATGATCAGTTTGGGTTTAAGAAAGGAAGAGGTACGCGTGATGCCATTGCAGCAATGAGATCACTAATCGAGAGGAATATAGAATACAATCAAGACGTATTTGCCTGCTTCGTAGATTTCGAAAAAGCGTTTGATAGAGTGAATTGGGAAAAATTAATGCCTGTATTGCAGAAAATAGGAATGGATTGGAGGGACAGGAGACTTATCCGCAACCTGTACATGTCTCAGACTGCTCACGAGTTGGGAACGCAGAGTCCGAATGGGCAGTGTTAGGAAGAGGTTTAAGGTAGCGTTGCCCATTGTCACCGGTGCTGTTCAACGTATATGTGGAGGAAATGATTAAAGAGGCATGGGAAGAACTGGAGGTATGAATGAAAGTCGGAGGGGAATTGGTAAAATCGGTTAGATTTGCTGATGACCAAGCATTAGTTGCTCAGTCAGCCAAGGGGTTGCAAGCATTGTTGAGTGAATTGGAGGTTCAGTGCGATAAATATGGGATGAGAATCAATATTAATAAAACAAAGGTTATGCGATTTCCCAGAATGAAAAAGGCTAAGCTAAATATTAAAATAGGCGTGGAAAAAATAGAGCAGGTAAAACAGTTTACATATCTCGGAAGTGTTTTGGACCAATACGGTCAAAGTGGTAGGGACGTAAGGAGAAGAATTGCGCTAGGCAAGGAGGGTTTCTCAAGGAGGAGGGAGTTGATGACGGGGACGTTGAGTAGAGATGTTAAGACAAGACTCGTAAAAACTCTGAAATGGAGCGTAGCTATGTACGGTGCGGAAACGTGGTCACTGAAGCAGGAGGATAGACGTAGATTGAAGGCTTTTGAAATGTGGGTGTGGAGAAGAATGGAGAAGGTGAAATGGACCGAAAGGTAAACAAATGTGGAAGTGCAGGAGATGGTGGGTGAGGAGAGGGGTTTGTTGAGAGAAATCTTATGGAGGCAGGAAAAATGGATGAAGGGCGTATTGAGCGGTAGTGGAATGATGAAGAAGGTAATAGAGGGGAGAATGTTGGGCAAGCGAGGAAAGGGCAGGAACAGAATAGGGATGTTGGACGGGATGAAGGGAGGAAAGAAGTACACAGAGATGAAGAGGGACCTGATGTAGATTAGGTTGCTGGATTGGGTTTTGTTTGGAGTTACGAAATGTTTATTTCTTAGTTGTGTCCATCCAAAAACCTATCTTAACCGGTAGATTACCTAATAGGAATATTAAAAAATAAACGGAAACATGAACACACTTCCCTTGTACTCAGTACCATTGCTAGCCCCGAGCCTATGCTCATATATGCGATCGTAGGTTAAATATCGCATACGAGGTCTGTCCAAAAGAGATCTAGTCATGCAATATTTGGAGAAAGTCGTGCGGTGGATGTTCCAAGCGTTCCCAGTGAAATGTTCGTAATAGCCCTTACATTTTTCTCGCTGTCGTTTGCGACATATTTACTGACTAACTCTCGTAAATTGAATGCATTGACTTACAATAAACGCGGCTATCAACCCATAGGTTGGTTCGGTAGGTGGTGGTAGAGTTGAATCAATACTAAGACGGACGACATTTGAAATTTACGCATTAGCTCAGGGTAAGGAAGCCAACTGCTGCTTCCTTTTGGCCAGGTTTCTTCAGGAAGATCTGGTACCCGAAAAATCACAGCTTGTGCCTGTGCAACTCACTGGGCACCTGAGGGTGCCCAGTGAGTTGAGCCCGGGAATCAAACATGGGCCTTCAAGTCAGTAGTGCTGCACTCTACTCCTGGACTGCTGCGTCTCTACTACTACCATAAGAAACCCTTTATAAGTATGGAAAGTATACTTAGAGGAACTAAATGACAAATATATAGGAAGAAAAGACGATAAAGATGACAGATTGCCTAGGTCCAGCCATACTTGATAGTGAAATAGAAAGAGCATCAAGCGAATTGAAATAAAAGGCCACAGTGTAGAAAACATTTTACCCCAACGCCTACCTCATCTAAAAATATGATTAAAATGTGCTAGTAAAGTATATTAATATGGCATGATCTATTAATATTTCATCAGGAATAACTCCATGACAAGAGTTCGAGAATATCATTGAATGCGCCGCAGCATTAAAATTCACAAACACTTCTATTCTGGCAAAAAATGGCCAAATTTGAAATTGCTATGAAGAGCATGGACCAGTTCAGTTGTCGAAGGGTATTTCACGCAGAGTTTGCTTGACTGGAATTAGATGTGCTGCATTTCAATCGCCATGATTTATGACATGAGCACGTGACGTGGAATTTGTGAGGTGAAAAATCACAATGGGAAAACTTTTCACGTTTTAGGCCCCATGGCGTAATATGCGTCCTTCGAAAGTTTTGTTTTCCCTTTTTTCTTAATTATTACTGAATAATAGTTAAAACTTTGCAATTTTTTCCTAATATAAAGTAGAATAATTTAAACCTATGACTTATATTCAAACAGTATTTTCTCCATTACTTCGCTCGCTTCAATTATCTCGTCATTGGTCTAAGCACCAATCTCTGAATAGCTCCAGGTGATCATATAACATAACTTATGCATTATCTGCCTCAAATGTGTTAAATTTTAAAGAACTGGCACATCCGGTAATCAGGCTCTGGTTTCCTTAGCCTCTCCCAAGGAAACTCAATTTGGCACTCGACACGAAAATAAACCCCTCTTCTTCAATTCCGCATACTTCCTCCCTCCCTTCGTTCCGTCCAACACCCCATCGCCCCATTTCAAAACACTCAATCCATCTTTCCTGCCTCCTTTGGTATACCATCATCATTGCCTCTCCTGTGCCACCACGATTGGTAATTCCTCGTTTGGGTCCATTTCTGTCCATCCCGCCTTCTCCGTCCCTCTCCAAACCCACGCTTCCAAATTTTCTAATTCACACCTATCATATTGCTTCTTTGGCCATTTTTTCGTGCCATAAAAAACTATGCGCTTTTATCAAAGTTTTCCCTAACACTTTCTTAGCATTATTTCTCAAATATTCTCGTCATCAAATCTCTCCTTCTTTTGAAAGCTCCTTTACCTAGGACAAATTCGTCTTCTTTTGTCACTACTAAATTGACCATTATTTCCAAAGCATTGACTAGATTAGTAAATTGTTCTTTCTCTTCTAGTTTATGCACTACTGCGTAACATTTAAAGAAGGTTTTCTCGCCCAAAAATAAAGTGTAAAAGCAGTAATCCTGACCGGGATGTCCGGCCGTGTGATTTGGTCAGTCAAGCTACCGAGGCGTCCTCTCGCAAACCCAAATTTAGGGGAATTTGAAGGAATTTTATGACGAAATACCATGCACGCAATGTCACGGGTGTCCGTAGTCGTGCGCCATGCACCACGGTCCATGAGATCAAAAGCAACTCTTAAACCCTTGGTGGTTTATCATTACGCATGAAAAGAAACTCCGGCAGTAACTTTTGACTGGTTGATTTGAATGATATTAACACATCGTAATTGTTGCGTTGTAATGATCATTAGCGGTTGGCCCCGATTAAAGTTTCCATCTTCCTGAGTTTCTTGGAAAGGCTTTGTTTTCTACGAATATCTCATTACCATTGTTTTATTTATTATCATCCGATATGCCTCCAATTTATTGTCAAATGCGTTCAAAAATGCTTGCAAAGCCATGCCTGACTGTCAAATGGCAGCCCCGTATTCCGAAAATCTGATTTTATAAATTCCCCGACGACCTTTATTCCTATTTCAAGTTCTTCCCATGTCCTTCAGAGCCAAGACACGAAGCATGCGCCGAAATGCAAGGGTGGAAGTGTCTGTCTTCACAATGCTGCCCATTACGACTCCCTTCCCGCCACTCGAAGCTGAGCAGTTTCAGACGTACGAGTTGTACCGGATGCTGTTAAGTCGCCTATCTCCTTAATATGTCCTATCCCTATCCTATTCCTTTAATATCTCCCTATTTACTTTAAGGCATAGATTAACTCATGCCAACACAGGTCTTCTCAAAATCTGCGAATTATAAAACTAAATCCTGATGTATTTTAAATGTATTCTCGGTTAGTGACATGGTACCTGATATGGCGTCACGCGTTTTTCTCCTCGTTTCCTCCCAAATTTATTATCCCTTACATATTCATTTACACTCATCTCTATTTTCTTACTGATGGTCTAGGGATCAGCTTTTGCTCTGTGTGTACAGTAAAATGTTTTGCTTTAAACAGCTTCACTCTAATAGGGATTGAAATTAGCACTGATCTGACGAAATCTTCCGGGCAAATCTCCCCACTATCACAATACTACTAATTGGTCCATAAAAACTGATGATTGTCTAAACATGTGCGTAGTTGTGCGAGGATATGGTCTTGTCCCCTACGGTCTTGTTAGATTTAATTCCTTTAATACCCTCTCTATCTCACGATCAATTCTGCTTGGGGCTTAACCGTTCGCGTGTGTGTCCTATTCTCCTTTATGTGCCTGTTTTCTGACCTAATGTATTATTCCTTTTAAAGTCTCCATATAATCGCTTTAACCTTATGTTGAATATTTTCTGGTTTAATTTATCACTTATCCAATGTACACGTATCTTCAATAGATTTTATAACTTTTTCCTGTCTTTGTCCGGACAGTGCTTTCAAGCTTCTGTCTAGCGCCAAAATATCACCCTTCCTCTGTAAGCTTTCCGTATCCTCGCACCACGTCTTCCACCGCTCTTCTTTAGCCTCACTCGTTTCCCGTTCTAATCTATTATTTTATTCTAATTCTGTTTACGATCTTCCTTCTGAATGGTCATATCGTCTGTGCTACATATTTGCCTTGCCTTTTTCCTGATCATTGTTCATATTTTGCAGCTTTCGATATTCATTTAAAAAATCTACCCATTAGTTATCCACATCTACATGATAATCCGCAAGGGCGTGTGGCGGGGGGAGTCGGGCCACCACGCGTAAAAGAGAAAAAAATACACGAACAGTCAACACATTAATGCAAACCTACAACCGCGTTCACTCCCTATTGTCACTGGCAGTTGAGCAAGGACTACGCTCGTTTCTTCCGCTTTTACTTCTACTCATAACATTCCAACCCTCACTTGCTCTGTTTTCACTTCGTTTCCTTCAACCCATTTTTTCAACACAACCGCCACCCCTCGCTCCTCCCCTCTCTACGTATTTATTTTATTTTTTCATTTTAAAACATTATTCACGCACAGCAGTAGCGCCAATTTACAGTGAAAAATACAACAAGCACATGAAAGAGGACAAAAAGACAATAACAGCATAACAATAACAACGAGAACAGAGTATGGACCGGGGAAATATTTAATTTGTTGAAAGGTGGACTGGTAGTAGCTTGGGTGGTGAAATAGTTACATGGTAAATGAAAAGGATTGACAGTGTGAGGGAGTGAATTTAGAAGGGAAGAGAGGCGAAATAAAGGTGAGTGCCTAGTAGTGAGAGACATCCTAAGAATAGGCAGGTGGAGTAGGGAGTGGGTGGATCGAGTTGGTATCCTGAAGTTGAAGAGAGAGAGAGCAGTTCAGGGTAATCAATAGTCCAGATTAGGGTGTTGTGGGGGAGTTTTAAATCAGCTTTGAATCTGCCGATTTGGGGGCTAGAAATGGATAAGGAAGACGGAACGGCATTTGAGGACAAATTGCGGACATGTGGGACTCAGTGTTTGACCTGATATAGTATACGATCACCATATAATTATCGCTCCGATAATCCCCACCGTATTTCTATCCCGACTTGGAAATCTCTGAGATATCAATGTTTTTTCTCTCTTCTTCCCGTTTCATTTTCTCTTATTTTCTTGTATTTCTAACGTATCCAATCCAAGTTTGTTCCGCCAATATCTCTCATTTTATTTCACGGAAGTTCACAAATAGATTTGCTCGAAGTCAAGGGGTTTCGAAGTGGAAATTGGCTATATTCGGAAGTCTCTTCAATTGATGCAAAAGTGATTTTTTGTAAACGGGGGTTCTTATTCGCATGCGCGCCAACTACGGCTGTTATTGCTCCTTTCTTTGAGCCGGGTGCGTTTCTTCCATAGCTTTTCCAATCCCGCTATGGTTCATCACCAAGAGTCGTCCACTCCCACAGTTTTGTAGTAAAGCGTCTTCCAGCTTCCATTCCTTTGTTACAGCTGCAATTAAGCGTTTTTAATGGTCATATGTATACTTTGCGCGGATTTTTACAAGTTTCTTCTAGCGTCTTGATTTATTGATTATTAACATAAGGTAATCCACCAGTTAAGATAGGTTTTTAGATGGGCACAACTATCAAATAAATATCTTGCAACTCCAAAAAAACACGATCGATCAACATACTCTACATCAGCTCCCTCTTCATTTCTGTAATTTCTCTCTCTTTTGTCCATCATTTACTTGGGAATGATAATTGAGTTTGTTTCCCGTTGCCTTCCTCAATAGTTTTTTTAACGTGACATCATCACTTAATGGCCGCCCCACTGGGGTCAGACGCCTTTGCAGCTGCCTCACTGAGGAACAGACGCTGCGTGGACTACCTTTCGTCTGGCTCCTAACCTTCGACATATCCGGCATGGGTGACCCTACCAGGAGCAATTATTATTACTCCCGCCAGCACAGCTCTAGGGATCATCGGAATGCACAAGCGCCCTTCCACCACGACAAGGTTGGATTTATTGATAAAAATACTAAAGGGGCGGACCCAAAACTGGTAAGACTGATTTTTTTACAAGAATTTTATTGACGATGTACTTACATCGACTTAATAATCTTCAAAGTATGCTCTTTGAGCTGCTACATACGTAGTATAACGTTGCTCCTATTCCCCGTACGCCCGCTGGAAATTTTCTTTGGAGATGCCGTTGATGACCCTCGCCAAAGCCTCTTGAACGGTCTTTATCGAGTCAAAACGTCGTCCCTTGAGCTGTCTTTTCATCAGGGGGAAGAAGTAGAGCCGGTGGTACCAGATCGGGAGAATAGGGCGGGTGCGGCAACGTGGCAACGCCGTATTTGGCCAGGAGCTGTCTGACGACGAGCGCGCCATGGCACGAATTTTCGGCACCATCTTGGCGCACGCCTTGCGCATGGCCAAAACCTGTGAAATAATGCGTTGGACGTTGGATGCAGACAGACCCAACTGGTTTGCAATTTCTTCATCTGCATCATCTACATCTACATAATACCCCGGAAGCCGCCGCAAGGGCGTGTGGCGGGGGGTGTTAGGTCACCACCCAAAAAAGGAAAAAAGAAATACCGCATTCAAAACCAACACACACATGCAAACCCCAATCCACAGCAGTGCACACATTCATCGTAACATCCCATCATTCGACGCGCATACAACCACACATCTACCTCCCTTCACTCCACAAGCATGCAAGTACATACGCTTAACTACAACAAATAATTGTACCCTAGGATGCAGCAAGAAATTTATCACGAACGTGCAAGCTAGATTTCAGTGAGTAGCAAGGCGAAATACCACCACCACAAGAACGTGCTACGTAAAACTCTCTCCTACCCAAGGTGAGGAATCTGGCCCAATGCTGCAGGTGGGAGGAGGGCACACCCACGGAGAGGGACAAGGGATGGAAGGGGAAATTTAGGGTACCAAGTGCAGAGAAAACAATACTGTAAACAGCAATACATTACTTAGTGGCATTCCAATGCGGGCATGCGGGAAGGGTTTTGACACAACACACAGGAGGTTAGTGAAAGTGCATGCAATTGAGTTTAACTAATTGTTACCTAGACGCTGAGGGTGACAAGTGGCATTTTTGTTATCTCCGAGTGTGACCCTACAGTTGTTATCCCGTATTTTCCGTGGGAAGAAGGAGTCCTTGAGTCTGCTAGTTTTGGCATCTATTTCCCGAATTTTGTACACATGATCCAAGCGACCTATGTATGTCGGAGCGCGAATAATTTTCGAGACCTCGGGGCTGAAACTTGCGGATCCGAATTTATTTAGTAAGTTTAACCTAGCATTGAGTCGTCTTTCTTCCAATGATTCCCATCCCAACTCCATAAGCATTTCAGTGACGCTTTTCGTTTTATTCACTGGTTAAGCGTCGGTCTGTTTTCAGCAGTGTCCTCACTCTGTCCACATTCGTGTCGGTTCTTGCCGTCGACGGCCATCCGGAGCGATGGTCGCCTTCAGCGAGCTCCCTACCCTCTTTAAAGGATTTGTGCCACTCAAATATTGTGGAACGGCTTAAGGCAGTGTCCCCATAAGCCTGCTTGATCATATCGAGGGTCTCAGTTGCCGTCTTCCCGAGGTTCGCACAAAACTTCACGGAATAATGTTGCTCTAAATTCAGATTCATTTTGTTTTTCGACGCGGACAAAAACCTTGCTTCACTGAAAACGGTGTCCTAACTCAACGACAGCCCGCAGGTGACTGAGATTGGTGTCGGTCTGTTGCTTAGAGCCCCTTCCATTTTACCCTGCCAGGCAGACCTCCCTCCACTGCTCCGTTCGCGCCAGAGAAAATTAGTTTTACCACTTTTGGATGCGACCCTGTATTCTTAGGTGTTATCATCACTGCCAAAATATCATCTTCCATTCTTCCACAAGTAATAGTTCTCACTGTACTCATATATATATATATATATATATATATATATATATATATATATATATATATATATATATATATATATATATATATATATATATATATATATTCCATTTTTGAAGATTGTCATGTGATGAAAACTTTTAATTTCTGCGTACCATCCGGTCAAATGTTCAAAGTTAGCTTGAAACATTGGGCCGATGCAATTTAATAATATAAAAAGACAACAAATCTTCAGACTCGAGTCGCTAAGATAGTTTTTCAACCAACTGCAATGAAATGTGTGCCAAATGAAGAGTTAGTGCTTGCTATTTATTTTTTAAACACAATCGTGGTCATGCTTGGGTTTCATTTTATCCCCGAATCATTCGCCAACGCTGTAATACTTTTGACAAACCCACAAATTAGGTCAGCAATGAAGCTTCGTCGTAGTCGGTTGACATTTTCCACTTTCCCCTCCGGCCTTAATTCCTCCTTCATTTGCCGTTGCGAAGACACGCTGACATAAAACGGTAATGACAGCTAAAGAGCCCAATAAAAAATAATGAACCATTATTTACAAATGCGACTTATCGCAACGCCATTCCAAGGGGTTTGGTCCGGGGGGGTTGCCGGAGACCGGACGCCCTCCCGAACCCCGTCCTTCACGCCCGACCATTCTCCCTGGAAGGGCGGCCCTTCCAGCGTCTATCCCTCACCCTCGGATGGTCATTTAGGGTCGGCGAAGGGGGATAAAGCGCCGTAAGCTGGACCCCGGTCAAATGAAGCCGTTATGAAAGGGGAGGGTCATCTCCGGGCGTCCCTCCCCCTCTTCACTCCTCCAAAGTCCGACCGACGGCACCAGGGACGAGGCAGGCGAAGGCGTGCCGTGGAAAGTGTGTGTGGAGGGATCTACATCTGCATAAATACCCTGCGAGCCACCAAAAAAGGTTGGTGGCAGGGGGTGTGTACCACTAGGAGGAAAGGATATAAGATGAGGGGGTTGGGGTTTTTCAGATAAGTGGGGGAAGGTGGAGGGAACCTGTCACAAAAAAGAAATAAAAAAATATATATAAATCTTCGCGCAGTCCCTAACCTGTACGTTAATACTTATTGCAATGAACTGAGTCCTGGGGGATTTCGACTACAAGCATTCTGGTCTCTTACATGTCTCGTTCATGATAAAAATGACATTCTAAACCTGTCAGTCTTGCAGTCTATCTCTCTAGTCTTATATTCGTGATCCCTTCGACCGTAATACGTTGGGGATCGTATTATATCCTTGACATCATAGGAAAAGGGCCCATCTTTAAATGTTTTCAATAAGTTTAATCGATATTGTAAACGCCGCTGCGTAAGATAATCCCAATCTAAAGTGTCTAGGAAAATAGATACGCTGCTGCGTTGGTCATAACAATATTTGTGGGATTGATGGAGCGAGGGAGTGCTCGAGTCGGCAAACACATCAAGGCCACCATGTCATGGTACCTGTATTTCACCCCGGGGCACTTGCCGATGGAAGACCGCAGGTAATTTTTGTTGGGCATATAGTTACGAATTTGTGAAAATAACAAAACTCTACGAATGCAGCGTCATTTTCTATTTGTTGTTTCCGAGTTCACTGAGGTCATTACGTTGTTCATTGGTAGTTCCTCCGTCGTTGAATGCAGACGAAAATGGGCAGGAAAATCGTTGCCCCCGCCAGTTCCGAAATGCGAGCTGTGAATCGATTTTTGTGCGCAAAAGAATGATCAGCTGCCCAAGTTTTTGCCCTAATTTTTGGACCTACAGGAATAATTGAATGAAAGGTTAGACGATGCTGTCGAGACCTCATAAATGCATGGCGCTTGATGGAGAGCGGAGTGGTAGGTCAGCCAGCGTCCAGATCGATTAAATCGTTCAACAAGTGGACCAAGAATTGCAATCTGACCGACAATTATTGCTCAGGGTAATGGATTTCCTCTTGCTGGGCGTACCACTACGCATTTACACGATTTTTACGGATAATCTCGGATATCACATATTTCGTTCACACAAACACACAAGTTAACAAAAGTGCTTGCTAACCAATTCAAAGTGCAAAGAATATTGGTTATACGAGGGATTATGGACTGCTATCTACAAGACGGACCTAGCGACTATTTAATCTTCTTGCTCTTGAAGCAGTAACTCGGTGGACCACGGTTTGAACAGGAAAAGCTACCCAAAGATAACCTTGTCAATTGGTTCAATTCCCAGGCCGCCAGCTTCAATGCTTCGAGAAATAAAGCTAGTGCAACGTTACGAAAATTGCTTAGAAGTGAACGGCGATTATGGAGAATTGTGAAGTAAGTAACGCTTCAGCCATAACCACTTTTTCTAACGAATATAATTTTTATGGCCAAACGGCTCTTACTTTTCAAATATGCCTCACAGAAACTAAGTAGTAGTAAGATATCTGGGACACTAGAAGTTCACGCGATGCTTGTTGCATAGAATTTCCCTAAAGTGTTGTCCAAAACCAAAATAGAACCGTAATGGGACTTGCCCTGGTTAAGGAACACGATTGTCATCTATTATAAGAGCCCATCATTATCAATTTTAAAACAGATATACTGAACATTTCTATTTAAAAATGCAATTTTCAAAAATCAGTATTGATAAAACTCTCCTTAAAGATGAATTAATGAGATTTAGAGTACATTTGTGCCACATGAAATTAGAGAAATGACGTTTTTACAGGCGCTAAATGAAAAAGTGGCGTGGCTGGTGCTAATATATTCCGTTAAAATGAACTCATATGCGGTTGTGTATTGAAAGATATCGGAAGAATTTACAAATGGAATTTCTAATTATAAATTTATCAAGTAATTAGGGGTTTATTTCGTTAATCCCGAACAGGCCGGAAGCCGGCAGAAGGGTCCAGGTTTGACTCCGTTCCATTTGATTCGCCTTTGCTATGTGATATACTATTCCAGGTACCAGTCCTTACTCTGTAACCAAAGGCTGCTGATAGAACAAGGAGCTAACCTCGCTTCCTGTCACTTCCCCGATGCGTGTATTTCATTCGCTGTCAAATAGGTCTTAATGCGTACCTAATGGAACTTTGGCTTGATGAATAGTTTCTTTTAATGGAAATGTAGTGACCATTTATGTTAAATATCAGGTGTTTAATCATTCAAAAAATGCTATCTGCACGCCCCTGGTAATAATATTACAGTAAATAAAGATTAAACTGAACACGATTAAATATTATGTCCTGTTTTAACTTTTTGCTGCGCGACATCCACATTTTATTTTCAAATTAAGCAGGATGAAATATGGTGTGTTATTGTTTTTATAGTGCATGTGAATTCCATCTCCTAAAGGCTGTGTTGTTTACATTGTATGCACACCTGTTCCATTGATGTTAGAGGAAAATTTGAATATCCATCAAGCTGCAAAACTGTCGTATCCCACCACGTCTTCGCAGGGGATATGGCGACAATTGATACCCACGAGTCGAGTGGCTGCCTCGTGGTTAGTAGCGAGGGTAACCCGGGAGAAGAAACGTAGACAGAGGATTGCGGGATACAAGTTTATTGAGTAAATGACTTGCCCAGATTAAAGATTCCCCAGTCAAAAGTATTGCCCGTCCCTTGTTGCAGCGGACGCTGCAACTGCCCTACATCCGCCAAGCTAGCACGACAACCAACCAACCAACGACCCCCCCGTTTCGGTGTCACCTCCTTATATCGGCTCCGTCAGGTCCGACGTCATCTTCATTATCTCCCCGCGGTCAATGCCCGCTGGGTGAGCATCGTGGTCATCAGTCCCACTCACGCTCATGTGAGATGTCGTCACTCCGCACTCTGGACCCGTGCACCCTTCCTCGTCACAGGTACTACTCATCCTGATAACTCTAGAAAGGGTCCTGAACTCAACATCACACGCCTGCGACTCATAGACGTCAGGATGCTACACCTCCCCCCTTAATCAGAGAGAAACTAGTGAGAAATTGTTTCTCTCGACCCATACAATATTAATACAAAAGTCAACTGTCACTGTAATTACACATAATTATAAAATTATTAATCCCACAACAGAAAAGGTAATTAAATCGTATACAATTCAAACATACAAATACATTAATGTACATCGTAAATAACATTATAAACGCCTTACCCTGTTACAGGAATAAAAATGGGGAACCACCTTTAACATACTTGAATGTCTTAATCCTAAAAATTTAACAATGATATGATCCATACCATTCATCGTTTACCCGATGACAGTCCTTCACGTACATAAGTTTGGACAGTATTTTCTCGCTGTGTCAAGTTCACTCGTTCCGCACTTTCATTTCCGGCACTGGCTTCACTCCTTAATGAATTTGTGATCTGGTCATTTGCCGAATGAATTTCACTCACAATTTTAGGTTTGAAGATTATGCACAAGTCCGTACAACTATGATTGTTGCGTCGTCTTGCACTTGGCAAGCATTTCTTGAAACAACATTTACATAAACAACAATACATTAACATTAAAAATATTGCACACAGGCATAGATAACTCAGCACGGAAAGGTTTAAGTGATGTGTCATATGGCGGCTATCACGGCTTTGGTCCTCAATTAGTTTTTCCAGATCTCTTACTTTAGTACTTGCATAATTCAAGTCATCTACGTGTTGCACTAAGTTACGCAGGGGCAGGTGTTCCTGTAAGTTTGTCCACACATGTACGTGCTCTGCAGTGCAACAGTCAAAGGTTAAAGCGAGTGGAGGTATGAGGTCCTTCTTTGTACGATTGCTTGTTGCGATCATTTTCCCTTGCAGGACGGTTCCCAACCCAAACCCCTTACAATACTTTAGAAATGTCAATTTTCCCGTCCCATTCACCACAGTGTCGTAGGGGTCTTGGTCGTTGCACAATATCGTCACACTTTCAGGATGCGGAGCGGCGTACAACCACTCATTTGAGCCCACCTGTACCCACAAGGTTTGATGTAATTCCACAATCCGCCGCTCACAAAGAGGGGAGATATTTGTGACAATTTGCAGCATTCTGGCTTCGCAGTCTTCATGAATTTGCAGCAGCTGCAAGGGGTGTAATTGCTTGCAAACTCTCCAGTTTTCTGTAATTAATTTACAGCTAGCAAATTCCTCCCTTGTGAATTTAGTGTAATACCTCTTCATTCTGTCAATTAGCAAATAATCCTTGTGTGGTTGAATGAAAATGAATCTATTAATAGTTCCGTTCACTAAGCCCGGAAAGGGTAGGACATGGTAAACGTCGAATTTCATAGGGTTACTAAGAGGTAAATACAACACATACCCTAACACTTCCTTAGACAGAAAAACATCTAAAGTTAGCAAATTCAACATAGTGTTACTGTAAGCCACACTGGGGGGGAAGGGGAGGGATAGTTCCTTAGGAATGTTCACTTGCTCTCTCTTGAACACCTCGAATATCTCTTCCGGACTAACTATTTGCGGCTGTAACACTCCTTGCTTTGCGTTGATTATAGCGTCCAGTATAATCTCGTAATTACGCGTCACTGTATTCAAGGCGTTCGTAAGCTCATGCACATGTTCGTTACCCGTTAGCGTCAGTGTTATATAATTCGTTTGGTTCATCAATTCCCCCGTCACTTCATTCACAAATCCCCTTAGTTCGTTTAGTCCTTGTGATAACACTTTCTCATTTGTTTGGACATCCGTAAGAGTGCCATTTACAGCGGCTATTGTGGATTTAATCAGTGTCACATGCTCTTGCGCAATGGTGAGGAATTTAGATTGGTCATCCTTTAGCCTACTAATCTGGTCCATGTAATATGAAGCGTCAGCCTCATCTAAAGTGCCAAATAACACCTTACTAACCTCACCCAAAAAATTAAAAAGCCCTCTCCTTTTCCTTACATTGCTTCCAGCAAACTGTGAGATCAAGCGTTTTAGTCTATCTAAGTTTAACACTTTAACTTCCAATGCCGGCACCGTGGTTAAACATCCGGTTAGATGAATCCAATGCGTGTGCTGATATAACCGGCAAAACTGACTGGTCAATTCAGCATACCTGGCAACGGTCATCGCATTTCTCTCCAAATCTCCGAGGTTAACATAAGTGATCACCTTCCACTCACTATTATACAGTTCCACCTCTCCCGTATGGTCGTAAAAGAGTCCTGGGGTTTGTTTATATTCCTCCTGGAGATAATCCGCGGTCATCGCTCCTGTCACCAAACATAAACATAGGAAGGGTAGGGCGGACATCCTCACTCCACCTGAGGAGAGTCAGAAAAATAATTTCAGCCGGTTAGAATGGACTTTCACTTCTTTCCCTTTCGCTTTCTTAATGACCACGTTCACCCCGTCTACCCTTACCACCGAGTAAGGGCCTACCCATTGAGAGGAAAGCTTCTTCGACCGCCCCCTCCTCACCGTCTCGTCAAACAATAGGACCTTGTCTCCCTCAACAAACAACTGTGGGTTGGAGGTCTTATCGTAGGCAGTCTTATTCCTCTCCTTATGCTCCAACAATATTTTCCTCGCCTTGGAGTGACTTTCTTGCATTCTTGATTTCAAGTCCTTCACGAAGTCATCGTAGCAGTAACGGGTATCGGAATTTCCTTTTTGCAACAGCCCTGGTATGTTAGCCTTTCTACCAAACAATAACTCGTAGGGAGTAAAGGTGGTAGACGAATGGGGTGTTGTATTGAAGACAAAAACAGCATAGGGTGTCCAAACATCCCAATTCTCTTGGTCCTCTGCGATGAAGTGTCGCAAAAACTCCACTAGCGTTCGGTGGCTCCTCTCCAAGGCTCCGTTGGATTGTGGGTGATATGCTGTGGTTTTTAACTTTTTAATCCCCAATAGTCGGCAGGAATTCCTAAAGACGTCGCTCAGAAAATTGCTCCCTTGGTCAGTCAGTATCGATTTAGGCGCTCCGTACTTCAAAATTATCTTCTCAACGAAAGCCTTCGCTACAGTTGACGCCTCTTGATTTGGTAAAGGGACTGCTTCCGTAAACTTGGATAGATCATCCTGGAACGTCAGGAGATACTTGTTTTCCTCTGACGTCACCGGAAGGGGCCCCACTATGTCTAAACTACACTTTTCGAATACGGACTCAGGCGTTGACGTAATTACCATCGGCATCTTAGTTTTTGGTTTTGTGAGTTTATTCTTCTGACACCTCTCACACGAGCGAATGTATTCCTCTACATCACTCTTCATGCCCGGCCACTGGTGGTACAATTTTAGTCTCGCATAGGTCCGATTCATCCCTTGGTGGCCTCCCACTGGGGCATCGTGTGCCTCTCGTAGAATTTCTTTTCTCATCTCCTTGCTTATTTCTCCGTGATTCTCACCCTGCATTTGGCTATCCTCCGAAACGTCCACCGACCATATGCGACTTAATGCATCGGCGTTCGTGTTCAAAGTACCTTTCTTGTATAGGATTTCATAATCGTACTCCTCCATCTTAATTCTCCACCGCATCATTCGGGAACTTGGATCTTTAACATTAAAAATCCAAGTCAGGGGTTTATGATCCGTCATTACAGTAAACTTCCTTCCGTACAAATAGGGTCGAAAGTAGCGCGTTCCCCACACTATCGCTAATAACTCCTTCTCCGTGGTGGAGTAATTCATCTCGGCTTTGTTTAATGCTCTGGAGGCGTACGCAATCGGCAGGTCTTTTCCCGGCGCGCCTTGAGACAAAATGGCCCCTAAGGCTTTATTGCTGGCATCCGTTGTCAACACGAAAGGGTGGGAGAAATCTGGGTACTGCAAAATCGGTTCCTCCACTAAAATTTCCTTCAACTTCCGGAACGCTTCTTCTTGGTTATCTTTCCACTCAAACTTAATTTCCTTTTTCAATAATTCATGTAAGGGTTTCGCAATTCGACTGAAATCCTGGATGAATCGCCTGTAGTAGCCGGCTAATCCCAGGAAACTCTTCAACTGCCTAGTATTTTCCGGCCGTGGAAAATTGCGAACCATTTCCACCTTACCAGGATCGGGTTTTACGCCATCTTCGGAAATTACGTGCCCCAGGTAATTTACTTCGGTCTTCAAAAATTCACATTTATCTGGCTGTAGCTTTAGTCCGTATTCCCTCAGTCTTCCGAATACTTCTTTTAACCTTTCGTTATGAGAGCGAAAGTCGTTCCCGAAGACCACGATGTCATCCAAATATACAAGGCATCGTGAACCCTGGAGCCCACTCAGAACCGTGTTCATGAGTCGCTGAAAGGTGGCAGGGGCACCCTTTAACCCGAACGGCATCCTCTTAAACTCGTAGTGACCATTAGAAGCGCTGAAGGCGGTCTTGCTTTGATCCTTACTCGCCATAGGGATTTGGTGGTAGCCGCTAGCCAGATCCAAAGTACTGAAATACCTTGCCTTACCCAATTGATCCAGTATTTCCGTAATTAGGGGTAACGGGAATGCATCACCAACAGTCACGTCATTCAATTTGCGGTAATCCACCACAATCCTCCATTTCTGCTTCCCTGAGGCATCCGCTTTCTTGGGAACTACCAGGATTGGTGCATTCCAAGCACTTCTACTAGGTGTAATTATACCGTCCCTCAGCATGTCATGGATTTGGCTATTCACTTCCCTCTTGTGCGCTTCGGGAATCCGATAAGGGCGTGTGTTGATTGCATTATTTTCTCCCCGTGACGGCGTCGGAATTTCATGCGCCACAGCCGTGGTAGTGGCAAGTTTATCGCCCGGCAAGAAAAAAACATCATTGTGGCTTTGACAAAATTCCAAAAACTCCTCTGATTCTCCTCGACTAAGGTGGCTTAGTCGTAATTCTTTTCTTAATATTGCGTTTCTCGTGGCGATGCCCTCTCCCAGTTTTGGTGCAGCGATTTGGGGATCCACCTCAACTTCCTGCAAGGCCCTCGGAGATATATCACATTCGACATCCTCGTCGGTCGTGTTAATTACACTGGCCAAACATTCTCCATTCACCCCAATTGTCAGTACTTCAGCCAGATACACACCGTCCTCTAATCTTTCCCTTGCTAACACCCCTTCTCCTTGGGAATTAGTGGGTACCTTTATAACATACTCCGAGCGAGCAGGGATTCTTATCTTGCGCACTTTGGCCGGTACATAATCTATCTCCCTTTTCTTGTCCATTACAATGTTCGAGCCCCTCATGAAAACTCTTCCTTGTCCTACATAGATCACAGCGCCTAATACCCTCAGCGAGTCTCTTCCCATAATTCCATCAAAATTTAGAGAAAAATGGGCGTCATCCATTAGCTGGAAATCCAACGTGGTATCTTTCTTCAGGTCTTCTAATGTTAAGGTGACTCTCCCCTTGGTTTCTAAAAGATCCTCCGTAATGCCTTTCACTTTTACCCTCTCATCGGAGTAATAATTGGTACCCCTTTTTAAAGAGGTAGACTTCACTAAACTTACATCAGCACCCGTATCCAACAATAAGCACAGCCTACCACTCTTACTCTCAGGGCAACTCAATGTAATTGATTCTCCTCCGTTGTTCCCAGATAAAATACCCACGTGTATTTGCTTAGGCGTTTGAGAGTTACAACCTCTCCTTTGGCCTTCCTTCCTTTCTTGTGTTCCTTCTGGAGATAAGGAATTTCCAGGCTTACCCATTTTAGAACGGCACTCTCTCGCCATATGTCCATGTTTCCCGCACCGAAAACATTTAATGCCCTCTATTTTATGTATTCCCTTTTCCTCAGTGGGTCTCAACTTTTTGTAATAGCACTTGGTGGTTGTGTGACCCAGCTTTCCGCAATTATCGCACGTTATAGAGCTTCGATCACCGAATGGTTTACCTCTCTCAATAGCAGACATAATCGCGCTCTCTTCCTCTAATGCCACTTCTACCGCTGCTGGCAGTGGTAACGCCTCCCCTTTACTTCGCACTATGGTTTGGATCCTTTCATTTTCCAACCCCTGAACGAAACAAGCCTTGGCTAAATGGTTCACCAACGCTAATGCCCCTACTTCTTCGTTCGGTTTCGCGACCCTACGGGCAGCATCACGTAATTCAGTTTGCATACTGTCGATTCGTGACCCCCACGTTGCGATGCTCTCCCCCTTGCTTTGCTTAGCATTAAACATTGCGCAGGCATAGAAATCTAGCGTTCTTCTAATCGCATAATTCTCCTCCAGAATCCCTTTGACCTGCTCCCAAGTGTGAGTCTGCTCCCTTACCATTACTTTAGATCGTGCATCACCCGTTATTCGCGCTTTTACAAATTTCAGCAATCTGTCATGCTGAGAAGGATTCACTAGGTCGAATACTACATCGACATTTTCTATAAACTCCCGCAATTTACCTTTATTCCCGTCAAATGGCTGGCTGACTATTTTCATTGCTTCGGCAATACAGCAGTAATCGCCGCTACCGGACGATTCCACCGGATGGGCCATCTTTGCAACACTAATTATTTCACGTATCACTTCGGGATGGGGCAAGGGCAATGGGCACAAGTGTGGCTTACTTACAATTACTTCTGTCTGGGATTGGGAAACTCTTTCTCCTGCCTCTTGGCGGCGAACCCTCCGTTTGCTTCCTCCTGGCTTGGAAAGGACGACACGCGTGTTTCACCTGCCTCCTTGGCAACTCGGCTGCGTTCGAATCTGCGACCTCAGCAATCAACTCCTCTCAGTTGGGAAGGCAGCAACGACGAGGTCCTCGACGACGCTCCCGATGAATACCCCACACCTGACACCAGTTTTTTATGTCGTATCCCACCACGTCTTCGCAGGGGATATGGCGACAATTGATACCCACGAGTCGAGTGGCTGCCTCGTGGTTAGTAGCGAGGGTAACCCGGGAGAAGAAACGTAGACAGAGGATTGCGGGATACAAGTTTATTGAGTAAATGACTTGCCCAGATTAAAGATTCCCCAGTCAAAAGTATTGCCCGTCCCTTGTTGCAGCGGACGCTGCAACTGCCCTACATCCGCCAAGCTAGCACGACAACCAACCAACCAACGACCCCCCCGTTTCGGTGTCACCTCCTTATATCGGCTCCGTCAGGTCCGACGTCATCTTCATTATCTCCCCGCGGTCAATGCCCGCTGGGTGAGCATCGTGGTCATCAGTCCCACTCACGCTCATGTGAGATGTCGTCACTCCGTACTCTGGACCCGTGCACCCTTCCTCGTCACAGGTACTACTCATCCTGATAACTCTAGAAAGGGTCCTGAACTCAACATCACACGCCTGCGACTCATAGACGTCAGGATGCTACAACACGTGTACATCCAGTGCACAATGTAAGTGCATGGACGAGGGTGATAGGCTTTTATTTTAAGTGAGAAGAGACGTAGGCGGAATGGGATATTTTATTTTCTCAGGATCATATTCGGGGGATCAAGAGAAATCATCGTAGTCATCGCCTTCAAACATGAATTTTTTCATTTCGCGGGCTTGGAGAGTCCGATTCTCAAACTTTGTTTTATTATTTTGTATACGTGCCGCTCAAGTATGATAAAACTTTCAGTTGTTTTCATTGTGGACTTTGTCTGTGACAGCCACTAAGGTTAGACGTGTTTTATGAGCTCAGCGATTGTCGTTTGTTAAAAGAAATGGATCAAAGAATTTGTGTCAAATTTTGCGTTAAAAATGAAATAGTGTAACAAAGGGTGTTAAATGTTAACAAAGGCCTCATGGTGAGTCGGCTATGAGTAAATCAAGAGTTTACGCGTGGTATAAGAGTTTCCAAGAAGGCGGTGAAGACCTTGAAGATGACGAACGCCCAGCACATCAACAATCGATAAAAACGTGGAAAAAGTGAAAGAAATGGTTATGAACGATCGCCGAATCACAATTAGAGACCTTCCACCAGGTCAAACGGTCAAGAAGAAGTACTACCTACAAGTTCAACGCCGTTTGCGTGAAGCAATCCTAAAAAACGCCCGGATCTGTGGAAAAACAATTCATGGCTTTTGCACCACGATAGTGCACCAACTCACGCTTCATTGCTTGTTCGTGTTTGGCTGTTTGGCCAAAAACAATGCTGTAACGATTCCTCAGCCTCCATATTCGCTAGATATGGCTCCGTGTGACTTTTCCCAATTTCCAAAAATTAAGAGAACCTTGAAGGGCCGTCGTTTTACAGCCGTAGATGACATTAAAAGCGCATCGCTGAGAGAACTAAGGACTATCTCAAAATTCGAGTTTGAGAAGTGTTTCGGGGATTGAAAGAAGCACTGGCACAATTGCATTATCCCCATTGGGGACTGCTTTGAAGGTGACCACATCAATGTATAAGAATAAATAAATATTTTGTCCGAAAAATAAAAATTCTCATTATTTTTTGAACACACCTCGTATAAAGAATCCGGAAGAAGACATCGTCAGACGAGGCGAGCGGAAGCGGTGTTTCACCAATGACGATGTGCAGGACTACCACCAACATACGCCGTCGTTATTTGCACTTACGTTCTTGGATGACAAATTCCCAGAAACCTGAAAGCGTCAAGTAAATACTCGACAAGCTTTCTTAACGCAACTTCGGCGGAATACTTTCCTGGTAGTTGACATTTGAAAATGTTGATTATTTTATTCCATTCATTTTAGCTTATTAAAGAAATTATAGCTTTCGCATGCTGCGGAAATTTTAGCCTGGAAAAGCCATACATGGCCTACCACCTTGAGAATTACCATTTAACAACGATTAGTTTTGTCGATTTTGATTCGAAAAATTACTATCCGCGATGCTGGAGTCTGAGAAGCACAGTTATTCTCCATTTTTATCAAAATGTTACGCATGTGTCATGGATGTTATAAATGTGGATCATTACGTTCAAATATTTCAAATTGCTGTCATACAGCAATTCACCGCAATTATTTTTCTCTCCAACGAATACAGTTTCATATGAACCACACCTAATAATGGTTCATATCAAATTCTGTGCGAATACAACTGAGAGAGTTGGCTAAAAACATCTTAAATACGGTAAAGAAGCCCATTAAAGGGAAGCATAAAGCAAGAAAACTCAATAAGATAAAATCTAACCAAAAGAGTAATTATAAAGCATTTGGATACGCCTCAAAGGAGGCAAGTTAGTAGTTAATAGCAGAATATATTTGTAAGTTGCAATACACTACCTTGGACTTAGTAGCTTAAGGAAAACGTGCAACATGTGATAATAATAAAAAAATTAAATTGTTAACAAGCGTAATACGGTCATTTGGTCGTGATAAAGTAATATGGGCGGTTGGATGGCTATTTATTGATATTAAAGGTAACACTCGATGTAGCTGAGTGTTAGTAATGGTCAAGGACTGCGGTCCCAAATCGTCTAAGTTTTATACAGGGTCTGCCCCCAATATAAGCAAAATACAATCGGTAATAAATCGCACGAAATTCTTTCTCTCCGTCGAATTCTCTTCTCTTGTCAGACGGAGTAAGTATTTTTGTCTGGATTCAGCTGATACTCGCTCGAGATTCCTGATCGGCCAGAAGAATGGTTGCTTTCTCACAAAGCGAGACCTTTGAGGAATACGTAAGGCCTTTGTTCAGTTATATCAGACGATTGCCAGCGACACTTGGTGCTTATTTCTGGAATAGCTATTAGATTCTTCTTAGTAAGATGCTACCATGGTGTAAGGCTGCCTGAAATACCTTTGGAGAAATATAGTACTTACTTAAATAACTGGACTATATTGTTGGACAAGTTTCACGGAGCCAATGCAAGCGTTCCAAAAATTATTCTTTGAGGTGATTTTTATGACTCTCCTTAAATTGATTCCTAAATTTCACAGTTTATAGACTTCAGTTCGATGAAGCCAGAGACTAGAAAATGGAGAACGGAGTCTTGGAAATACCTCGTCTCCTCATTTAAATCTCCTCCTCACATAACATGGATAAATATTTGTATCCGGTCGATCCATGTCTTGAATTATACGTGTAAATTGTAACTAATAACGATTTGATCATCTATCCACTTTATTCAAAATAAAATTTAATAGTTGTATTTCCAGAACTTTGGAACGTTAATAATGCCGTAAGCGTGCAAAAGAATACGAATCTATGAGCACTTACTAAACTGTTCTGCATCCTTATTTGCATGCATTTACCACTGGCACCATCTTAAAATTTCCACTGCTACACTTTGTTATACGTAAATGATCAAGCTTAGAAGGTCAAACGTAATCATATCACCTCGCCGAGAATAAGAATGAAAAATCATGATATAAAAATGGTTATTAGCATTCGATTCCGAAGTGTCATTCATGTCGGTAGTCTTGGGAGAATGAAATGCAGTGGCAAGCGAAAGGGGGAACGGGGGCGAGTTGGGAGAAAGTTTAGGCGAAAGAAATAACCGCGGACACATAACTACAGGCATTAATTAGAATGGAAGCTTAATCGTAGCAGGCACCTTGTGTGAACACCGCACTAGACGAAGGAATCAATGGATCATTCAGCAGGGTACAGTAAAATGTGATGCAGGTTATATTATTGTAAGACATGGAGATAGTAATAGCTTGGTCCAGAACCAGTACTTTCGGGGCGAAAATTTAGATTCAGATCATAATAAAGTGCTCATGAAATGTAATGTTGTGTTTAGGAGAATGAGAAAGGGAGGGAGTGTGCGAAAATGCAATGCAGAATACTTAACTGGGACGGAAGGGAAAGAGTTCCCGGAGGCAGTTGATGCAATTCTCAGCAAGGAAAATGTGACGGGTACAATGCTTGGGAGACGGCGATATCTCGCACTAGCATTAAAAATTCTGCTAGAAACAATAGATATGGAACGTGGAAAAAGAGTTAGGAAGCCATGGACCGCAAGAAATATGATTTAAAAGCTGGATGAAAAAAGGAAATGTAAGAACATGGACAGGGAGTAAAAATACAAAGGGATGAACAATGAAGTTTGGTGAGAGACTATTATGGCAAATGAACCATGACTGAAGGAGCAGGGTGAAGATATTAAGTGTGTGAGGAATTGGCATTTACGCAGCCAATTTTGGCCTTACGGGACTTCAAACGTGAAGTACTTGGTGAGCAACTGGACGGTGATCCTAAATCGTAGACATCAGCGTGAGGTTAGTGTCGGGATGAGAATAAGTAAATTCCTGTCACACTATTACAGATGCAACTGCTGAGATATTGATCTAAGAAGAAGAGTTTCTGGCGAAATAGAATGAATATACAGGGAAACAAGACGGTGATGGTGACATGCCTTTGAGGTCGGATGTAAAAAGAAAACATTGTTTGTATAGGAATGGCTAAGGAGCTGAAATAAATTACCGCCAAATAGAAAAAAAAGGAAATGGAACCGAAGAAGCAGCCTGCGGGAATAGATAATATCCCTACTTAACTACTGAAGAATTTAGGAAAACGAGGAAGAAGGAGATATTATGTACTCATTCGCAGTATTCACGAGGGAGGAATTTGGTTGGAAGACTTTGTTGGATCAGTATTGGCAGCCATTCGGGAAAAGGGAACAGCGGCGAGTTGAGAGACTAAAAAGTTTGGTTTCACACGAGATAAGCGTAGTGTTTAAGGTAATAACAAAGGTAAGGAGAAGAGAGAAAATGAGTACTTAAATAAATAAAAGTTGGGTTTAGAAAAGGGATGGCACTCATGATGGCATAGAGATAATGATGGCACTAGTGAAATGGCCTGTTTCTAATAGATTGCGACCTGGATGCGTGAATTTTGAGAAGGTTGGAGTGGGAAAGCATGGGTGGAAACAGGTTAAGCACTCTTCAGAGCAGATATGCGGTTGATCTAACGTTAATTAGCCAGTAGGCCATGGAGCTGCAATCGTTACTTAGCTCAATCCATCAACATGGGATAAGACTTAAGGATCAGGAAAAAAACTTCACCATTCTCAAGAAATTGGAAAATAAGGTAAATATCAAATTTATAGAACATAATCCAGAGCAGATGCAATATTAGCAATATGGAGAGCTCTTTAGCGAAAGCGACATTAAGGAGAGAAATGCTTAAGGGTTTCATCGAGAGGTGGATGTTAATGAAAGTAATTACGTCAAAATGCGACCAGGAAAAAACTTAAATTTGAATGATAGTTTTGTATGTATCGGAAATTTGGTCAAAAAGCATTCATTTCAAGGCTTTTAGAAAAGTGGACGAGGAGAATAATAAAAAATATAAATTGGACGGAGAGAGGAAGAAACTACTATATTCGATGGATGGTGGTGGGAGAGAGATGGGTTGAATTTGGAAGAAAGCAGGGCAGGTGGTTGTAAACGACAATGAGAAGGAACAATGAGATGCTGAAATGGTGGGAAATAAAGGGGAGAATGTTGAGGGAAATCGAGGTAGAGGGAGTAATAGATAATATGCATTTTGGATGCAATTAAGGGCGGCAGAAAATATGCAATATAACAAGTTATCGTAATACATGTTTCAGGGTGCCTTCTTAGGCGTGGCAGACACGTCTCCGCAAGTGTAATATTCACACTTGGGAAGGTTATTTTCAATAATTTCAAGCAAGTGTACAAGTACGATAAATACATATATTTTTCCCAGAGAAATAAACAAAATCATTCGCATTGTTTTCATAATGGATCATGTACATGTATGCAGCATGCGGTTTTAGGATATTTTGTATAAATATAGCCAGGGCTGACGAGTGTATTGAGGGGTAGTGCCGAAGATGATGAATACCCTACCCTAACGCGATACTGATTTTTTTCATTAAGAAACGCAAAAATATCTTCTCGGGAGTTTATTTTTGCACAGAACAAGGATATGGAAAGCTTATGAAGATAAGGAGAAATGATGAGATGTACAGGAAGGTGAGAACATTGTCTGGAGTTAAGAAGGGAAAATCCGTGAAAACTATGAAAGGTAATTGAGGAAAATTATGAATTGAAACAGAAAAGATTCAAGAGAGTGGGAAGAAATATAAGAGGGACTATGGTAAAAATATTAGGTCAGAAAGCTTGTACGTGTACATACATAGAAAGATAAGATGATGTAGATGAGTATAGCTTAGGGTCATTCATAATGGATGGTGAAAAATAAATATATTTGAGTGAATTGAGGCCAAATAAGCCCGTAGGGGGAGAAAACATTCCCACATAAGCAACTTAAGGATTTTTATAAACTCGGAATATTCGCTACTGAACAATTCGCAGCATACGATGTATGAATGAGGAATACGACCGGAATTCCTCGTCAGGTCTGTGTCGGTTCCCATCCCAGAGGAGGAAATAGCAGACGCATGTGAGGAGTGAAGAAATATAAATTGCAGTTCATGCCCAGCTACGGAAGTACTTAAGAGAATTAATAGGAAGGAAGATGATTAATGAAGGCGTGATCCGTTGGCGTTCAGGATGGGAAGGGTCATGCGTGATGCTATTGCAGTAGTGAGATCACTAATAGAGAGAAACTTACGTGTAGGATACAATCAGGATATATTTCTCTGCTTCGTAGATTTAGAGAAGTTATTAGAAAGAATGAAATGAGTGGAAATAATGAGTGTGTTTCAGCGAGTAGGAGCAGGTTGGCGAGATAGGGGACGTATTCACGAGCGGCATTTGCCACGGCCCACCCAGTTGCAAATGGGGAATCGGGATCGTGTGCAGTGGTCAAGACACAAGCGGGAGGCTGAGGAGTGAGGAAGAAAAGCTATCACCTGCTATTTTAAATAATTATTCAATAAATATTTTTTTAATTCTATATTATTTATTTAATATACCCGAGAATTCCTGTAGTTGGCAAGATAAGAACTCGTATAAAACGACCTTTGACCTTAACTTGCATTTTTTTTTGTGCACTTTCATGCACGTACTTTTCAGGGATGATTTTAAGCGGATGTTTTTCCCCCTTTCTTCAACCCCTCAGTCACCCTCCGTCTCCCTTATCCTATCCATCTCGTGCCTGCAACCTCCGCCACGCACCTTTGGGTGAATCGCTTCCTTTTAAGGAAAGTCTCGGTAGCATTTCCCATTTTTAAAAAAAGCACCGAACAAAATTATTGCCAGGATATTTGAATCCGCCTTCAAAATCTCAATAATTTACTAATTTTTTTCATTAGGAACACGATTGTTGAAAATCATCCGCAGAAATTTCAACGACTGGAAGTTATGCCCCTTGACCGGGATCCCTCAACGTCTGGCCGAGTGCTTTAGCCATTCAACCAAATGAGGCGTCCTCTTATACTCCGAATTTTTTTTAATATAGTTACTGTCGTGGCATTTAGAATACGAGTAACTCGTTTTTACTGTCGCGGCATCTCCCTCAGTTATTTGAAAATCACCTGATGGTATTTTACTTCATAGCTGTGCTCCAATGGCGATGTTGGCCAAGTTGAAGAGCGAAGGTTCGATTGCACTTCTCCGTGGTACACTCGTACGCCATCAACGACTACCTCCCCTTCTGAAGCAGTTACTTGAGCCGGCGAGCTTTACTTTATAAATTATTTTACCACGCAGAGTTTTTCCATGTGTCTTTTTCAAAGCCAAAAAAATTTATCTATTTGCTTATTATTCTCCTCTGGTGAAAGTAAGTCAGGTTTGAGATACACTTATTGAGTCTCGCATGACCGGGTTTTCCCCTAATCTGTACTCGACGTTATTTCAGGTGTTAATTCATTCCAGATATCTCATAATCGAACCTCCTTGTTCCAAAATTTTGCTACGTATCGACGTGAGGGAAATTGACCTGTAATTACTTAGATCCTTTCTGTCACCACTTCAAAACATAGCCGTTACCTGTCCTTAGGGACTTTGGACTTAACGAGGGATTTTACATCGAAATAGGGCACAATATTTGGAGTTAATTGCTTCGACACCCTAGTTGGTATTTTTCCGGTGCACTGAATTTGGGTTTAATCTCTTTAACCAATGTGATAATTCCTTTTTCGTCTGCTGTTACATTTGCCATTTGGTTTATAGTCATGATACGTAAGTAGTTCGGCATGTAGACTATCTGTGAAATCCTCGGTGCCAACGTGGTTCGAGAAAACACTTTGGAAGAGCACTATATTGAGAGTCCCCTCTCTTTCAAATGAATGACACCGTTGTAATCCCTTGGGAAGGTCACGGATTGCCCTATATCTCTCTGGCATATGACGTGAACGATTTATGATCACTGTCCAAGGGCTCGCGAAGTACTTTCAAAGTCCCGTCAGGCGCTGCGTGATTACCAATAGGTTTCAATTTCAGAAAATCAACACTTGTCCAAAAACCGCCCCTGTTCCAAGGAAGATATTCTTCTGCCTGCTCTCCTTACTCTTCAGTGTAACATCCTCTCTTCCCGAAATGCTTTCCTAACGTCATTATTCTGCCACCTGTGGTCGCGGTTTATTTTACCGTAGTTTCGCTCCACTTGGAGAATGCTCGAACCCAGGTACCCCCCCGAGGGTACCGCCAGCACTTCCCGTCGACCCCGCCACCCTCTTCCTACTGCCAATCGCTTATGCTTTCGGCGTTCTCTCTTTCGGTCGTGCCACCGATTTTTTTTAAATAAACAAATTCGTGAGTGCCCTTTTTTGTGTTTTAATGTATTTTTTTTAAATCGTGCCTCATCACTACTGTATAGTTTATCTGTTGGAGGGCGCTCGTCCGGAATCTGACCAAATCCCACATTTAATTCTCGGATGTCCCATGTTTTCCCTCGAAATTCATTTATCGTTTGTGCTCGTCCGTATGTTTTCCGACCTGTTTTCTTTTTCCTTTACTTGATGTTTTTAAGTTATCTTTAAGTACATATTTTAATGATAATTACAGCATATTTTAATGAAATTGCAGTAAATTTGTAAAGGGTGCTCTTCGGCAAAATACACACGAGTACAATTGTAAATAATCGCGCGACTGAGCCTAATAATGCGCACCAATAGTACACAAGCGTCACACACACACGTGTGCGTGTCTGATTCCAGTGTCCTATACATCATCCTTTTGACCGCCTATTTCCACCTCACCCCCACCCTCACCCCCCTCCCCTGCACGCCCGCAAATCCCATTTAAGTTGTCTTTCGTGCCACTAACACTTTCATTCGTCGATTCGCATCGAATTCTTTCCGCTCGAGAGCCAAATCCTTTCTCAGGAAAACACAAACAAATCGATCCCACCCACCGCTCTCTCTCTCTCTCTCTCTCGGCAGAAAGATTGGCGCAGCCAGGAGGCGGTGGGGGAGGGGAAGGGAGTGTTTCGTCGGAAAACATTTTTTCCAATCTCTCGCTTCCACTTGATTACCTTTTCTCCCCACAGATTTCCTCTGTCCCTTCACATATACACACTTCGTCACTTCGCGAAACCCACACCACCTCGCCTGCCTTCCTCCTATAACTTATTATATATATATATAATATACCACATATGTATATATACCATGCATGTACATGCATGTATATATCATATGTGTATGTATACCATACATTTATATATATATATATATATATATATATATATATATATATATATATATATATCGAGACATACTCGTTGGCGTGTCTGCGTCTGAAGCCGCCCCCTTCGTAGATAGGGTTAGAACACACCTTCCATGAAACCGGAACAGCACAGGACTGAGCACATGCGCTCGCCTGCCCGCACACACAAAGCTCTCTCGGGCGCTATCTCTTTTTTTCAGGAACCACTCTCGATCATAGAATCCGCCCCCTCCCAAGCATTCTTCCCTCTCCGCCGCCTTTATCTCGCTGGCTTCCTGGCCCGCGCCCCCTTTTGTGCCTCCGCCGCCGAAAACCCTTTCCCCATTCCCTTAAAATAACTCCCACCAACCCCCTCACAACCCCGCCGCCCCAGCCCCATCTGCCGGGCGCACACCTCATCTCGCAAATCCGGCCCGCAGCTGCTGTGGCCTCAATTTTCTCCGGCCGAGAGCGGGGGATGAAATGGTGGACGGAAAGTGAGACGATAAAAGAAAGGAGGGGCCGTGGGGGTGAGAGGACGCCACGGAGTGTGGGGGCGGAGTGAGAAGGTGGCGCGACGGATTGGAATTTTTGTCGACGAAGTATTCAGAGTGCGGCCCCCAAACGAATCGACCCCTTGACCCCCGTCCGCGTCAACCCCGCCGCGAAGCCATCCACCAATATCTCCGCTTTCGACCGACGAGGGAAGCCCTCGGCAAACGATTAACCTCACTGCATCGAAGAGAGGATGAATTTTAACGTTTCCTTTCGAAACTGTACGGCCACGCTAGACCATTGTCCCTGAAGATGAGTACCACTATGGATCTCCAGAGCCTTTCTGAGAATGACACCTCATCAACTGGTCACCAATCCAAGATTAGCTTCCTGTCTGCTCTCGAACTATCTCTGATTTCGAATGTATGATCGTTTCTCGCATTGCGTGGCGTACGAGTAGTTATCAAGATGTGTGTTTGCAGAGATCTGCTGCAACTGAACCGTAGCAGATAGAAGACCGATCAGAAACACGATTGGATAATCATGATGGAACGTCTCTGTTGAAGGCGAGATTGAGACGAGACGGATACTTCTTCCACCTGGACCCTTAAGATTAGATATATTATTACTCATGAAGTCAGAGGATATGATCAGCGATAAATACAATATTTCATATTGTGAGAAAAGATCATTGGCAAAAATAGAGAATGGAACAATGAAGATTGTCAACAGCGTGCAAAAGTAATTTTTAAGTTTGAAAATGTGGAAATAATGGGTGTATAATCGATTTTGTACAAATGCAGTATTTACGCGTAAACATGAGGCGGATGAATGTGGGCTTAATTTTCATTTATACGTTAGGGTGTGTGACAAGGGGTGTGGGAATAAGGGGGGGTTAGGGAGGGAGGGCTGTAAGCCGAGGAAAGTTAGGTGAATGGAAGGGTTCGAGGGTCAGGGGTTGGGGGACGAGAGCTGGGAAAAATAACGCGTTTGGAATCCCTCCACTGAGATTTGATTGGTCGCCCGGAGCTGGTAGAGCCGGGCAAGATCGCGAGAGGACAATATATCTAGCGAATTCGGTGAACATTCTTATGGCTGCAGTCGTATTCATTCAACACCCTGAAAAATTATTGAACCCTAAAAGACCAATTGTATTGATGAAAATGATCCTCACCACAAAATATCACAATTAAAAATATTTCCGTAATCATGCAAACCGCAGTCTAAGCAAGGTTACCTGACCGTGAAATACCTGATCCTGTAAAGTTTACATTTACAAAATAATCTTTTAATTTCAATATTGGCATATTCCTGCCTGTTATTCCTTTCACTCAATAGGTCCATCTATTTAACAGTTAAATAATAAGAACTTTGTTGCAATTTCCCACAGTTAAAACTTTATTTCGACCCAGGTTTCGATGCTTTTTCGATACGCTGTATCATCATCACCTGATAATGATACAGTGTATCAAAACCATGGTCGAAATAAAGTTTTAACTCTGAAAATTCTCAACAAAGTTCTTATTATGCCTCGATTCCACAACATCACGCCCGGCTTTTCACTTTTCGAATTTAACAGTTATTTCACATGATTTGAATATACGTATCCTGTTATTAAATATTGTTGCATATAAGTACTTTCTTTCTTGTAAATAATGTCGAGTGCATGAACAAACTAATAAATGGGAAGAGGCAGCATGATTCAGTTTTGCGTGTGGTTTTATTATAGTTTACAGGTGTTCACCTAACACCTCCCGCCACACTCCCAACGCCCTTGCGGTAGCTTTTCGGGGTTTTGTGTGCATCCAGATAGATATATGTAGATCTAATGAATGTTCTACATCCCATTTGTGTATGTAGCTTATGAGATGTAGGCCCATTTTAAATGAGAGTCTAAATATGGAGTGCACTCAAAAAAATCGGATGAAACATAGCAGATGGTAATAATAATGGAAAAATAAAGTGAATGATCATTCTGTTATGCATTGTGGGATAGAGCCAATGAAAATTCGGGATGGATGGTAACTGGCAAGTGAAAGAGGCATGGCGCTCGATTTATTTATTTTTTTATTTTCAATAAATACCCCCCATAGGCCCAGGTACGGGGGCCAGTGCATTTCCCTGTGCCAGTTATGGTTTCCCAGGATGATCTGGTACCCGAAAAATCACAAAGCTTGGTCGGAGTTGCAGTTGCCCAGGGAATCGAAACCGACAACCTCCGGTTAGTAGGCCAACGCTCTACCACCTGAACTACCGCGACGCATATATATATATATATATATATATATATATATATATATATATATATATATATTCAAATACGAAGTCCCGCCATACGGCGCACAAATATTCATTCAAACATAGAAATAGGTATAAGGAAAGGGGATAGGAAAACACATAAAAGGCGAACACAGGACATGTGGGGAAGGCGGTTTTTGAGCAGATCACGAAAGTAAAAATGTTTCCTTGACCGGGATTTGAACACCGGATCTTCCACTTGCCGGGCGGATATGTGTACACATGTGTACACATGTGTAATGGTAGCACATCCGCCCGGCAAGTGGAAGATCCGGTGTTCAAATCCCGGTCAAGGAAACATTTTTACTTTCGTGATCTGCTCAAAAACCGCCTTCCCCACATGTCCTGTGTTCGCCTTTTATGTGTTTTCCTATCCCCTTTCCTTATTCCTATTTCTATGTTTGAATGAATATATATATATATATATATATATATATATATAACTTTTGGACGGCACAATAGAACACAGAAAAAAACAGATAACACGTAATAGGTCACTCACACTGAAGATGATTTAAGCTTTCGGCCTACTCCGAGGCCTTCTTCAGGTCTGACCTGAAGAATATATATATATATATATATATATATATATATATATATATATATATATATAGGAGGGAGAAGTCGATAGGATGTATGATGAGTTAGAGGATTTCATCGCGAGTGTTCCTGCTGGGAAATATTTGATAGTGATGGGGGATTGGAATGCGACGGTAGGCGAAGGAAGAGATGGTGGTGAGGTGGGGGACTATGGGTTAGGCACGAGGAATGAACGCGGGGAGAAAGCAATTGAATTCTGCAGAAGACGGGGTTTATTCATCAATAGCACATGATTTAGACACCACAAAAGGCGAAGGTATTCATGGAAAATGCCAGGTGACTCAGAAAGGTATCAGTTAGATTATATTATGGTTAGGTAAAGGTTTAGGAACAGTGTGATAAATTCGCACAGTTTCCCAGGAGCGGATGCGGACTCTGACCACAATTTAGTTGTTATGAAATGTAATGTTCGTTTCAAGAAGATAAGGCAAGGACGGCGGGTTAGGAAATGGAATTTATAAGCAGTAAATGAATTAACGAGGAAGGAGTATCAGCAGGCTGTAGAGAAAATGATGGATGACGGTAAAGAACTGAGTACTATCGAAGAACAATGGGAATGTATCAAGAATGGGTTACTGGAAGCCGCTAAAGACACTATAGGAACCGTTAACGGGAAAAGAATAAGGAAACCATGGGGCACGGATGAGATGATTGCAAAGATTGATGAGAAAAGAAGATGGAAGAAGGTAAACACAGAGTTAGGCAAAATGAAGTAAAAAGAGTTAAACAATAAATTAAGAAGGGCCAAAAATAAAGCAAAAGAAGAATGGTGGAAAAGGCAATGCGAGGATACATCTACATCTACATCTACATAAGTACCCTGCGAGCCACCAAAAAGGTGTGTGGCAGGGGGTGTAGCACCATTAGGGAAGGGTAAGGGTTGAGGGGGTTGGGAGTTAGGTGAGGAAAGGTGGGGGGAACCTGTAGGGAAAAAAAAATATATATATATATACACACATACATATATATACAAACATACATACACACATGTATACACATCCTCGCGAAGTCCCTAACCTGTACGTTAATACTTATTGTAATGAACTAAGTCCTGGGGAATTTCGACTACGAGCATTCTGGTCCCTTATCGTTCTTGGAAAAAATGACATTTTAAACCTGTCAGTCTTGCAGTCTATCTCTCTAGTCTTATATTCGTGATCCCTTCGACCGTAATACGTTGGGGTTCGTATTATATCCTTGATGTCATCGGAAAAGGGCCCATCTTTAAATGTTTTTAATAAGTTTAATCTATATTGGAAACGCCGCTGTGTAAGAGAATCCCAACCTAAATTGTCTAGCAAAGTGGATACGCTGCTGAGTTGGTCATAACAATGTTTGAAATCTAGCCCCCCTCCGCTGATCTCGATCTAATTCCGAAACCAAATTTATGTTGTGAGAATCCCATATACTGGCAGCATACTCTAGGTGGGGCCTGACCAAGGCAAGAAAACATCGTTCTTTCACCTTTTCGTCGCATTTACCTAGCACTCTTTTCACAAATCCCAATTTTTTATTAGCACGACCGCATATTTCTCGTATGTGTTTTCCCCAGGACAGATCGTGAGTAATTGTTACACCCAAGTATTTAAAGGAATCTACCCTCTCGATATTGGTTTGTTTCACTTTGTAACTATAAGGGAGGGAATTACTCTTTTCCCAAAAAAGTATTACTGCGCATTTTTTAAAATTCAATTCCAATTGCCATGTATCGCACCAATTTTGAATTGCATCTAGGTCGTTGGCTAACACGACTCTGTCTTCGTGACTTCGGATGTCCCCATAAATTACTGCATCATCGGCGAAAAGACGGAGCTTGCTATTAACTACGGTACTGAGGTCATTTATGTAAATAAGGAAAAGGAAGGGACCTATGACACTTCCTTGTGGTACCCCCGACGTGACCTTGACAGTATCGGATGATACACCGTCCAGGACGACTGTTTGGACACGATCACTTAAAAATTGTTTAATCCAGTTAATAATACTTTCGTGTATTCCATAGGTTTCCAATTTCGCCAGTAATTTGCAATGAGGGACTTTATCGAAAGCTTTCTTAAAATATAGGAATATCGCATCAACTGGAATATTACTTTCACCGGAGTTTAATACATCATGTACAAAAAGTGCGAGTTGAGTTTCGCAGGATCTACCCTTACGGAAGCCATGTTGGTTATTAATTAATAAATCTTGGCTATCGAGGTGCCTCATCATGGAACTAACAATGATGTGTTCAAGAATCATACAGGAAATGGAAGTCAGCGATATTGGCCTATAATTACTGGGGTCCTCCCTGTCTCCGTTTTTAAATATGGGTGTTACCGAAGCTACCTTCCAGCCGTTTGGCACGCTTTCTTCTGCTAATGATTTCTTAAATATTATATCTAGATAAGGGGCAATTTCAGACGACAGTTCTTTATACACGCGTGCCGGTATCTCATCAGGTCCCGGAGATTTGTTGGGGTCTATGTTTTTAAGGAGTAATTCTATTCCGCGGGTGGAAATATTGATTGCTTCCATTGAATGCTGAAATATTTTCGGAAGGTTCTCGGGTGTATTTTGTGAGGATATGTTGAAAATACTCTGGAAAAATGAGTTTAATATGTTGGCTTTATCTAAACTACTCGTTACTTTATCCCCCTTTTCGATATTCAATGAGTTTACGGTGGACTTGTTTCCCTGCACTTCCCTGACGTAGGACCAAAACATCTTTGGGTTTTCGTTCAAATGTTCGCCTAATTTTTTCCTTTTGAATTCCGCTAGCGCCTTCGGAAGGCCTTCTTGGCAGTGGACCTAGATGCTTTGTAGTTCTGTATGGTTTCGTTGATTTTATCAGGGGAGGAATCTTTAACTGCGTTTTTCATTCTGGCATGGCACACCCTTTGCCGCCTAAGAGATTTCCGTACTTCAGAGTTGTACCATCGGGGTTCCTTATTCTCTTTTATATATTTACTAGGTATGAACCTCTGTATTGCTGAACGTGTTATCCTAAGAAAATTATTCCAAGTATCCTCGACACTACTAGTTTTGCTTAATTCGTCAAATATAAAAAAGAACTTATTAATTCACATTTTAAGCCATCATAGTCCGCTTTATTGAACAAATACACCTTTCTCTTAGGTTTGTTGACTTTATCTACACTTAGAGAAAATTTAGCGTTTACAGCCCTGTGATCACTGATTCCGTCAACAACTTCTATATTTAAGACCTTTTCGAGTATATTTGTGGCTAACAGATCAAGAATGTTCTTTCCCCTTGTTGGTGAAGTGACTAATTGATGTAGGGAATTCGAGGTGAACGCGAATAAGAGGGACTCGCATAGATCCCTGTCTTTACCTCCATTTATAAAACTGTACGAATCCCAATCTATTGTGGGAATATTAAAATCACCTCCGATAATTAGGCTATGCTCACTGTTGTGGGATGTAAAGCTTTGTATCTGTTTTTCTAGGTCTGGTATTGAGTTAATGCTAACGTGGGGTGGTCTATAATACGCACAGATATATATTCTTTTCGATCTGGGTGTTTTCACTGAGCACCATACACTTTCTATACAGCTATCAGGAAATAACTCGGCTCTACTGACGTTAGAGTTCTTAACCGCAATAAACACTCCTCCTCCGGCTCTATTTTTTCTGTCGTTTCTATAAACTATGAAGGACTTGGGAAATATTTCGCAATCTGCGATATCATCTGTTAACCAACTTTCAGTTCCTATAATGATATCCGACTCTGTGCTATGAATGAGATGGTGAAATTCCGGTATTTTATTTTTTAAACTTCGGCAGTTAACTACTACTACGGAAATTATATCCTCGTCTAAAACCTTCTCTGCGGTCTGCTTTCTGGGGATGTTATTTAATCTCTTTGATGTCTTAGTATGCGATCGGCCTATATTCTGATTAGTAATTTTATCTTTTGTCTCATTAGCAGTGCAAGTACTTGGAAGAGTCTCTTCTGGCAACCTAGTATTGTTAGACCCACTAATTGACCTACACCTTATTATATCGTTATTTAGGCAATCTGCTCCACTACCTAACCTACGAATTTGCCTAAAAAATATCTACAGTGCTCGAAGATCCTATGAGCCACCCGAACCGACGCCTCAGGGGTGTAGTGAACCCCGGAACGGTTCAAGGGAGTGGGACACGACCCGAGCACCGGTCTCAAGTCCACAAACTCGGCCCCTATGTCCCGACAGAATTTCCACAGCCTTCCGTTCAGAGACTCAATACGACTCCAAACGTAAGCACCGCAGTCAGTCCGCGGGACAATGCTACATATGGATAACCGTAAGTCCACACCAGATGCCTCCCGCACACGATCCACTTCGGATTTTAGGTCCCCAAAGGCACTCAAAATCCTTTCGGACCCGTATCTGGAGGCATCGTTGGTGCCGACATGGACCACCAATCGCAGCATGGAGCAATTCGTGCCCCGGACCGCCGCCCTTACTGAAGCCGTGGCGTTAGGAATTAACCCCCCCGGCATACAGTAGGAGGTAACCTCCTGGTTCGTCATGTCCCTCTCCGACCTTCCCCGCAATGGGGCCACCAACCGCCGGACGTTGGAACTCCCTAGCAATAAGATTCCCCCCCTCCCAGAGCGACTACCCCTAGGGATGGAGGACTTCGAGGCTCGGGGTGCACTCTCGGCCGCGCAAACAGGCGTCTCGACGCCGTCCTCGGACAGCGCCGCGAAGCTGTTGCTGACAGGGATGGGGACGGTCTCCACCGCCCCCTCTCCCGGAATCGACCTCGCTGCCGCTCCGCGCCTCTTGGTCGCCATCTTCCACTCCTCCATCCGAGGGGAAGGGGTCGCCATCGGGCGAGAAGGGCCAGCCACCGTCGCCTCCACGACCGACTTATTAGCATTTGCACCCGGACACATCCGGGGCACCAAACTGGTGCTGCTTGCGGTCTGGGAGGCAACGAGGCGAGCCCCCGCGCCCGAGAAGGAAAGTTTACAGAAGAAGGGTGAAATTGGTGCTCTATACAGCAAGGTTAATTTAATATCGGGAAGTAAGAAGGCAAGATCTGTGCTAACAGTTAAAGATAAATGGGGTAAGATAATAGGTGAACCAGGAAAAATCCAAGAGAGATGGAAGGAATATATAGAAACACTGTATGGTAAAGAGCTTAGACCGACAAGGTTAGACATAGAAAAGGAACATGACGTAGAAGAAGATAGCTTAGGTCCAGGCATACTCGACGATGAAATACAAAGGGCATTAAAGGAGATTAAAGCAAAGAAAGCTGTGGGGGTGGACAACATCCCTGCAGAACTGTTGAAATGTTTCGGAAAATATGAGAAGACTCTATGTGGACTAATTCGTAGTACCTATGAGGAAGGAATCTGGCCGGAAGATTTTGTGATATCGGTGTTAGTTCTTATTCCAAAAAAGCCAAAGTCTACATCATGTGAGGATTACCGAACAATAAGTTTGATATCCCACGTAGCTAAAGTTATTCTCAGGATCATCAACAAAAGAATAGAGAGTAAGGCAAATGATTACTTAGGGGATGATCAGTTTGGGTTCAGGAAAGGAAGAGGTACGCGTGATGCCATTGCAGTAATGAGATCACTAGTCAAGAGGAATAAAGAATACAATCAAGACGTATTTGCCTGCTTCTTAGATTTCGAAAAAGCGTTTGATAGAGTGAATTGGGAAAAATTAATGCGTGTATTGCAGAAAATAGGATTGAAGAAAATAGGATTTTTCGAAATCTACAAAACAGGCAAATGCGTCCTGATTGTATTATATATTCCTCTCAATTAGTGATGTCATTACTGCAGTGGCATCACGCGTACCTCTTCCCTTCCTAAACCCAAACTGATCATCCCCTAAGTAATCATTTGCCCTACTTACTATCTTTTTGTTGATGATCCTGAGAATAACTTTAGCTGCGTGGGATATCAAACTTATTTTTCTTTAATCCTCACATGATATTGACCTTGCCTTTTTTGGAATAGGAACTAACACCGATCTCACAAAATCTTCCGGCCAGATTCCTTCTTCATAGATACAACGAATCAGTCCATATAGGGCCTTCTTCCCGCATTTTCCTAAACATTTCGACAGTTCTACAGGTATGTTGTCCACCCCCACGGCCTTGTTTGCTTTTATCTCCTTTAATGCCCTTTCTATTTCATCGTCTAGTATGCCTGGACCTAAGCTATCTTCTTCTACGTCATGTTCCTTTTCTATGTCTAACCTTGTCGGCCTATGTTCTTTACCATACAGTGTTTCTATATATTCCTTCCATCCCTCTTGGATTTTTCCTGGTTCAACTATTATTACCCCACTTATCTTTGACTGATAGCACAGATCTTGCCTTCTTACTTCCCGATAATAACTTAACCTTGCTGAATAGAGCACCAATTTCACCCTTCTTCTGTAAACTTTCCATATCCTCGCATTGCCTTTTCCACAATTCTTTTTTTGCTTTATTTTTGGCACTTCTTAATATATTGTTTAACTCTTTGTACTTCATTTTGCCTAACTCTGTGTTTACCTTCTTCCATCTTCTTCTATCATCATTCTTTGCAATCATCTCATCCGTGCCCCATGGATTCCTTATTCTATTCCTCTTAACGGTTCCTATAGTGCATTTTGCTGCTTCCGGTAACCCTTATTTGATACATTACCATTTTTCTTCGATTGTACTCAGTTCTTTACCGTCATCCATCATTTTCTCTACAGCCTGCTGATACTCCTTCCTCGTTAATCCATTTACTGCTTCTAAATTCCATTTCCTAACCCGCCGCCCTTGCTTTATCTTTTTGAAACGGACGTTACATATCATAACAGCTAAATTGTGGTCAGAGACCTCATCCGCTCCTGGGAAACTGTGCGAATTTATCACACTGTTCCTAAACCTGTGCCTAACCATAATATAATCTAACTGATACTTTTCTGAGTACCTGACATTTTCCATGTATACCTACGCCTTCTGTGGTGTCTAAACCATGTGTTGGTGATAACTAACCCCTGTCTCCTGCAATATTCAATCGCTTTCTCCCCGCGTTTATTCCTCGTGCCTAACCCATAGTCCCCCACCTCACCACCCTCTATTCCTTCGCCTACCGTCGCATTCCAATCCCCCATCACTATGAAATGTTTCCCTGCAGGAACACACGCGATTATATCCTCTAACTCATCGTACATCCTATCGACTTCTTCCTCCTTGTGGTTGCTCGGTGGCGTGTATACCTGAACAATGACCAAGGTCGTCGGCTCTGCTTTAATCTCTACGAGTAAAATTCTATCTGTCGCTTGCTCTATGTTGAATACGCTTCTTCCTACCCCTTTTTTTTAAATTACGGCAACCCCTCGTTGGCTCTCGTCCCCGCCGCTTTATATCACTCCATAATTGTCACTCCAGTAATCCCCGCTATCCTTCCATCTCACCTCGCAGAGACGTAAAACATCTATATTACCTCTTTCCATCCCTTGCTTAATATTTTCTAATTTTCCTCTCCTCAACATTGTCCTGACGTTCCAGGTTCCTATTCTCACTACTTTCGCCTTCTTCTGAGTCTTCTGTCCTGCTGCAGTTATTTCTTCCCTGCAAGGGTTTCGTGGGATGACGACCGCGGAAGCCTTGCCTCTCCCGCTGCCGGGCACGACACACGGCCTCTTGGGCCGAGTCCCGTAGTTGCCAGGACTCATATTATCTATAGTGCCCATCATTATATTCTTGAGAATCATAATTTAGGTGGTTTCCCGTTGCCTTCCTCAATAGTGTTTTTAACGTGACACCATCACTTAATGGCCGCCCCACTGGGGTCAGACGCCATTGCAGCCGCCTCACTGAGGAACAGACGCTGCGTGGACTACCTTTCGTCTGGCTCCTAACCTTCGACCTATCTGGCATGGGTGACCCTTCCAGAAGTAATTATTATTACTCCCGCCAGCACAGCTCTAGGGGTCATCGGAACACGTAAGCCCTTCCACCACGGTTGTAGTCCATGAGAGGGATATATATATATATATATATATATATATATATATATATATATATACATATATATATATATCCATGATGCGGAAGTACTCACGAGAGCAATATAACTTTTGGACGGCAAAATATAACACAGAATAAAACAGATAACACGTAAAAGGACACCCACACTGTAGATGATTTGAGCTTTCGGCCTACTCCGAGACCTTCTTCATGTCTGACCTGTTTTTTATATACATATATATATATATGTATTAATATACATATGCATATATATACATATAAATGATATATATATGTATATATTTATAAAATATATATATATATATATATATATATATATATATAGCGGGTCGCGGTGGTCTAGCGGGTAGAGCGTAGGACTGCTGACCAGAGGGACCCGGGTTCGATTCCCGATCAAGGCACTTTGGGCACCTGCAGTTCCACCCAAGCTAGTTGCATTTTTCGGGTACTAGGTCTTCCTGGGAAACCATAACCGGCACAGGGAAAGGAACTGGCCCCCCTACCCTGATGTGTGAATATTCACACGCCGTCGGGCTTGGTACATGGGTGAGCTCTACCATCACCTACTAAACCGACCTTCGGGTTGATTACTGTGTTTATGGTTTATATATATATGTATGTATAACTTTTGGACGGTACAATATAACACTGAATACAAAGGATAACACGCAAAATAACACTCACATTGTAGATTATATGAGCTTTCGGGCTTCTTTAGGTATATATATATATAGTGTATATATATATATATATATATATATATACACAAATTCAAATACGAAGTCCCGCCATACGGCGCACAAATATTCATTCAAACATAGAAATAGGTATAAGGAAAGGGGATAGGAAAACACATAAAAACCGAACACAGGGCATGTGGGGAAGGCGGTTTTTGAGCAGTTCAAGAATGTAAAACTATTTCCTTAGCCGGGATAAGAAAATATTTTTATATTCGTCAAATGTCAAACCGATGTCAAATTACGTATAAGCATGTTATTTCAGAGCGCTGTCATTGTTTTATTCATTTATCATCTGTGGGAAAATTGAATTTTGAAACGTGTTCAATGTTTATTATCCCTTTAAACTTATTTTAAGGATCGCTCTACTGTAGTGCGAGAAGGACATTTTTGTGCAAAATCAACGCGAAATGCACTAGCATCAATTTTGCCAAAGATTCAATTTGTAGTTTTTACCCCCTCTTCGCGTGTGATTCCTTACATAGTTTCTCTGATAATCATCAAGGTACGTACGTTAATGAGTTCATTATTACGACGTTTCACAAATCAACTCCTCTTTCTCTTCACCCAATCTAATTTGGTAACCAAACTCACTCCGGGAGGATTCCATAATCTAGCTGCATATTCTAGATCAGAGCTAGGCAATGCAATGCATCGCTCCCCGATCCCTCTTCACATTTCAACACCACTCTTCCAACAAAATCTAATATTCCGATGACTTCTCCGTACGTTCTCGGTATGTTACTGCCAGTAGAATCTTTGTTGACATCCGAGTATTTTATCCAGTTTCACTTCCTAATTCGGCATTTTAATGCAGTGGGCTTTTGGGGTAGAAATACTCCTATTCCGAAAATTCATTATTACACATTTTGTTTAGTTTAACGCCAATTCGCTTCTCAGCAGCGTTGTAAGATCATCGTCTAATGTCTAATCGTCTAAGTTGTACGAATATCTCTGTAAATGAATGTGTTGCAAGAAAAAAGCGTGTGTCGTTAAACGTGCTGTTCATGGCCTTAATGTGAAGAAGGTTTGAAAGGTGACCAAAGACGCTTTCCTGTGGAACAATTTTGGCGACTTTGACCGTTCGCCTTTGGTCAAGATCCTTAATCCAGCGCACTTGTATTTGTATCTCTCTCCCAGGATTATAATCTGTAAACTCCTGGACCACCTTGCCAAAAGCTTCTTTTTAACACAACTCGTAGGTAAAATTGAAGCAACTAGGATTAACTATAATCCCCCAATGAACAAAGAGCGCAAGTTGGGTCTCGCAGGATCCAATCTTGCTAACAGAGACGAAGACTATTACAATTTTCAAATTAATAAATAAATTAAATGTAATTATGGTGGTATTTTTGCTCGTCTCTATGCCACCACGACTCTCTCTTTCCATATATAGAACTTGGGTATAGAGTAAGAGTACTAAGATCAGCCAGGTGTAAACAAAATGGACCAATGTGCGTAAAGCATAGAGTCCCTTGGAAACTCGTTCTGTTCCCAGTATGAAGCTGATTTACCCAGGTGCATAATCAATTTAAGAAGCGCGAATGATATCAAGCCTTCTTCTTGTATTTATAATATTTCAACATATAATGAGGTACTTTCAGTCGCCAAGCAGTCATTTGGCGCGTACACATCTTCCGCTTGAACAAGGTCTCATTTAGGGCCTGCCCTGAGAATAAGAAGAATGATTTTTTCCCGTCGAAGCTGAAAAGAAGCGATTTGTGGATGGAGAGGTGGTGATGGGTGTGGAAAAGAAAAACGTGACCTGTATCAGTCGTCTGCGGGTCGTTATGGCACGCGGATCAATGCTGTACTGGCCCCACGGTCAAGGATCGCGTCACGAATGCACGACGCCACGCTCCACGGTGCAACGATACGCGATACAATTTTTAGTTAAGCTCGAAAAAGCTCGGATTCGAAGACCATTGCAATGGCTGAGGATGCTTATGGAAGCTCCGATGAATGGTTTTCCGCTGGCACAAGATGTTCCGGGAGGATAGGGAGAAGGTTGACGACGAGCAACACCATAAAAGCCCATCCACGACATAGTGTGACAGAAATGCGCCAAAAGTGAGAGATATTCTCAATTTTGATCGGCGCCGGAGTATCAGAATAAAAGCAGAAAAGTTCCGAGTACAAACAATCAAGGAAACTAACGTACAACGCCTTTCAAGAAACTGTAACAGTAACTTTAACGGAGTCACCCGCTATATGTGCATTATAATGCAAGCATTTCAGAGAGTAATAATCATTCGCCTTGACCGGGATTCGAACCCGGATCCCTCGATATCCGGCCGAGTGCTTTAACCAATTAAGCTACCGAGACGTCCTCTTACACTCTGATATTTTGGGGGCTTTAAAGGAACAAGATGTTATGACGAAATACCGTACATACAATGTCACAGGCATTCGTAGTCGTGCGCGACGAGCCACAGTCCACGATGTTAATAAAGCCAATTTCAAACACTTAGGCTGTTCATACCTTAGACAAATTTCAAGAAACTGTAACAGTAACTTTAACGGAGTAACCCGCTATGTGTGCATTATAATGGAAGCATTTGAGAGAGTAAAAATCATTCGCCTTGACCGGGATTCGAACCCGGATCCCTCGATATCCGGCCGAGTGCTTTAACCAATTAAGCTACCGAGACGTCCTCTTACACTCTGAAATTTTGAGGGCTTTAAAGGAACAAGATGTTATGACGAAATACCGTACATACAATGTCACAGGCATTCGTAGTCGTGCGCGACGCGCCACAGTCCACGATGTTAATAAAGCCAATTTCAAACACTTAGGCTGTTCATACCTTAGACAAATTTCAAGAAACTGTAACAGTAACTTTAACGGAGTCACCCGCTATGTGTGCATTATAATGCAAGCATTTGAGAGAGTAAAAATCATTCGCCTTGACCGGGATTCGAACCCGGATCCCTCGATATCCGGCCGAGTGCTTTAACCAATTAAGCTACCGTGACGTCCTCTTACACTCTGAAATTTTGGGGGCTTTAAAGGAACAAGATGTTATGACGAAATACCGTACATACAATGTCACAGGCATTCGTAGTCGTGCGCGACGCGCCACAGTCCACGATGTTAATAAAGCCAATTTCAAACATTTAGGCTGTTCATACCTTAGACAAATTTCAAGAAACTGTAACAGTAACTTTAACGGAGTCACCCGCTATGTGTGCATTATAATGCAAGCATTTGAGAGAGTAAAAATCATTCGCCTTGACCGGGATTCGAACCCGGATCCCTCGATATCCGGCCGAGTGCTTTAACCAATTAAGCTACCGAGACGTCCTTTTACACTCTGAAATTTTGGGGGCTTTAAAGGAACAAGATGTTATGACGAAATACCGTACATACAATGTCACAGGCATTCGTAGTCGTGCGCGACGCGCCACGACATCGAGGGATCCGGGTGGTCCCCAATGTGTTGTCGGAAGATCAGAAGGTTTCTCGTGTGACATTTTCACGTTGTCTAATGGTCGCTGCCCCAACCACCCTACCGCTTCAATATTGCCCCGCTGGCATTGTTGGTGTTACCAAGAATAAAAAAAAACTTTAAAGGCAACCATTTTGGAACTCATGAAAACGTTAAAGAGGCCGTGATGAGGTGCCGGGTCGAGGTTCTCCCGTCGACAGCTTCCAGGAAGAGTACTGCAACTAGCCGAGGTGCCAGCGTCGGTGTGTCGATGTACAAGGGTTGCATTTGGAAGAATTTGAGTAATTTGCACTTTGCACTGCAATAATTTTTGCCTAGATGTATTTTACTTATTTTTGGGGCATGACATGGATTTGACCCAAAGTCTTGTCTTTTCTCATTGTCTTTTTGCAAAATATGCAGTGTACAAACACGTGACACCTTCTTTGCGTATTCTTTATTCTGTTACTATGCACCAAAATCTATTTTACCAGAGGTCTCGCAAGAAAAGGACCACATATCCTTTAACGAAAACTCGGCTAATGTTATCCCAGCAAATGAAGCCTAAAGGGAAATCCAAATGCGCGGCATGCGATCGTAGCCCTGAAGACAAACCTCAGGATCTATCATCTAATTTCTATCACCTAATTTCTACACTCCTTGGCTTTCAGAACAACAAATGTGCTGTGTTTCAGGCACGGATTTTATTTCCAAATCATTAGGAACATCCAGGAATAGCTAATATTATCGAATGTAAGACATAATATAGTAGAATATGTTTAAAAATCGTATTATTGCATTTATCAAGCGTCATAAAGAACTGGCAACACAACATCACGGGACACCATTGCTGAATTCTTTATAGTCTCACAATTGTGTCCATGACAACAATACCATTTTATCACAATATTCCAGAGAAACAACAACAATTAGGCAGGTCAGATAAAGGGTAATTTTTTCAATAAATAAATTTTACCAATAAATATTAGATCTTGTCTTGCATTAAAAAGTTACTTGGGGCTAGCTGTCGCACGATTCCTTGCTGGAGAATTGGGGGCATTTCAGTGCGGGGAATAACAGAAAAAATTCCTGCCGCCGGTTCAAGTTCTGAAAATGTTCAAACGCCAAAGGAGAAAACGAAAATTGATTAGAGGTCCTGCCGGGAAAGAAATGATTAAAAAATGCTCTCGGAGAACTTTGGGGAATCAACGTTGGAATCATGTCAAAAGAGTTCGAGGGCTAGTTGGATGGGGGGGCGGGAGGAGGGGACGGAAGGTGCGGAGAGGGAGACGTGGTCAGGAGTGGCCGGAATGCGAGTGAATAGGCCACATTCAGTGATACATGACGACGATGATGACGTTCGTTTGTTTTCCCCGGCGACGGCACCGGCTCGATCACGCTTGGATACACTCTTCTGTCGGTCCATTGAGCGCATCCCGTTTTTCACTTGTTTTACATTTTTATTTTATTTTTTTACACACTCCGAATACTTCGGGGGTTGATTTCACGATGGCGCCCTCGTGACACGCTTAAAAAGAGAACTGTCACCGCCCCCGCAAATTTGTTTGCCGACTGCAGAGAGCAAGTGCAGCCAGTCGACCGGAATGTGCATTTCTCCCTCGCTCGGAGAGAAGACAGTCGGCGCGCACTAATTAAGCCGTTCGTGGCCGCGTTCTTTGCTTCGCACGACCAAATACTCGTGGGTGGTTTATCAAGAGGCACGCCGGATTAGTCAAAATACACGCCTGCATCCTTCCTGGAGGTCGCAGGTGACGTGCGCGTGTCGGGGGGGGGGATAAACATCGGGTTTTTCAAAGTGGCAAAGCGATTATGTTCCATCAATGAAAGCATGGTGCTTAACAGAAACATTCTGGAAGGAAATGGAAAATATTTAAGGGAAAATTCATTCAAGTACCGTCGTCGTCATCACATTCTCGACGAATGCATTTGTTTGCTTCTCCTGGCGATGCGAAAACTAATACTCGGCATTTAAAAAAACCTTCTTCGATTCTGCATACTTCTTCCCTTCATGCCGTCCAACGAACCCATACTAGTCCAATCCCTTCTGCGCTTGCGCAAAGTTCTCCACTCCATCACAGTTCTCAACAACCAATCAAATCACAAATCTCATTTCTCTCCATCCATTTTCCCTATGATTTCTCTTAACAATCCCCTCTCCTCGCTCACATATCCTCATTTGTTTTCCTTCCTGTTGACTTCACCTCCTCCATCCTTCTTCCACTCCCACATTATCTCAAAAGCTTCCAAGCTACGCCTGTCATCCTGCTTCAGACACCATATTGCCCCGCCGTACTAACTAATGCTCCATATCAGATCCACTAATCCTTTATAGAAACCCTTACTCAAAGTTCCTGTCATAATTTCCCCATCCTTGTGAAGTTTCTATGCCTAACGTATTCCTTTCTCTTGTTACCTTACTTTTTTACCAAATTTGTCCAGAATATTTTTCACGTCTTATAAACTGTTCCATCAGCTCTAGTTTTGAACTTTCTACTTTAATGTATAACATAGCCGTTCTCACCTTCAAAAACGTTATATCCTTACATGTTTACATCGAGTGTCATCCCGTACATATCTAACTGACGAAGTGATGCGCTCAGCAATGTTTGTACCCATTGGGTGGCTGGTTAACTAAAGCTTAATTATCCGCAAACTTGATTGCTTCTTCAGTGACATTCATTCATATCTCTAACTTTTTCCGTGCCTAGTTCAACCCTTGTTCCGCATAAAGTTGTACAGGCAAGGGTGGTAATGGGCCACCCTGCTTTACCCCTCTTCCTAACACTGCCCATCCGGACTCTCCGTTCCCCACTCGCACCTGAGCAGTCTGAGACATGTACAGGTTGCGGATCAGTCTCCTGTCCCTCCAATTCACTTACTTCTACGAGTATTTTCTACAACTATCGTATATTCATACATTCTACCCGATTCTCTCTGTCAAACGCCTTCTAAAAATCTAGGAAAAGAACATATGGCCGCCTCATTGGAGTCGGACGACTTTGAAGCCACCTCACTGAGGAACAGACGCTGCGTGGACTACCTTTCGTCTGGCCCCTATCATCGACCTATCTTGCATGGGTGACCCTAGCAGGAGCAATTATCATTGATTGCTCTCACTAGCACAGCTGTAGGGGTCAAAAGGCCGCACAATCCCTTCCACCACGTCAAAGCCGTGGTACACGGTTGGGGTGACTGCAAAATAGCATCAGTATATCATCCTAGTTAGGGTGGTATGTCTGTAAACGTGCATATGATGCACGTGTTTCCAATAGTTTTAAGGCCCTGTCTGCATTCTTCGTGAATCAAGGCGCTCCAAACTATTTTGCATCCTGCACGCACTAATTCAACGCTCCTTACTCGTCGCCAAGATAAACAAACATTACAAACGTTCTAAGATTTTTTCCCAGTTGCTGAGTTTAGATTACATCCTCATGGATTTAAAAAATACTCGATTCGTCGAATTTCAGATGCGGCCTAAATAAAGTGTAGTTATAACCCACGTTAATTCAGTCGTTACTTTTACACCCAACCCGCCTAATGGAATCTAGTTCTTTGAAATCTTTTGCCAAAGACTGGAAAAGTTCTCCTCATTTTTTACCAATTAAAACGGAGCATCACACTAACTTCATATAAAAATATAATTCATAAAATGACGCACATTCTTAATGTGATCGCATTTCTCTCAGTACAAATTATTTTTTCCAATAAATAATTTGGAGAAAGGTTTATTTGATTACTACGAGTATACTAAATTAAATTCATTGTCAGTGTTTAACTGAATACATCTTGATATTTATTTCGTCACCCTCTCCCCCTTCTGTGCAAACTTGACAAGGGGGAAGGCCTTGTGCATTCTGGGCCTCTAGAACTACCGATGGCGGGAGCAGTGATCATTGCTCCTGGTAGGGTCACTCATAGGTGGAGGGGTAGGAGTCAGACTTTAGGTAATCTGCACAGCGTCTATCCCTCTGCAAAACGACTTCAAAGGCGTCTGATCCCAGTGGAGCGAAAGGTCTAGTCCTACATTTTCTTGGCAAATTATATGCTTTGTATTTGTGACCAATAGAATATTAAGCATTACCAACATGTTTTTATTATTAGCGCAATTCAGACCAACGTCAATGGTTGGTGCACCTGCCCACGGACGGTCCTCTGCCCCGCCCCCGGGGGCCCCTCCACGCCGGACCACCTCCTTTCTCTCCCTCCTCCATCGAAACAAAGAGCCACCCTGAGTCGCTGCAGTAAATAAGTTCAGTAAATAAATACATGAGAAGAAGGAACCTGAATGGCACAACGCCGAAGGTTGAAAATCTTAATGCTTCGAAGACTTGCTAAAATATTTGGTGTTTTCCCGGCGTATCGGCTGCGTAAATTCTTCTCGAGTCCTCCACCGGGTTATGTCGTCCATCTCGGCCGACGTTTCGAGAAGTCCTGATGACGATGACCGAGTCGGACATCGAAACGTCGGCCGAGATGGACGATATAACCCGGTGGAGGACCCGAGAAGAATTTACGCAGCTTCGAAGACTTCCTTCCATGCGACAGAAAAATGCATACCCCCTGCCACTAAGCAAATGAGATGATTAAGGGTTATGACAAATCTTTGGCCACTGCCAAAAAAAACAGTTGAGTGAAATCGAAGAAAAAATTTAGCAGAGATTATAAAAGCATTTCAGTCGCATGAGGCAAATCCTTATTATTTAACGTAAGATTGTATATAAATTACAGATTCATGTGTAATGTAGTGGAACAGTTCCATAATATCAGAGAAATTTACCATTACAAGTTTCCACTTAATAATAATTTCGAAAATGATGTAATGCATCGAAACTAGTCGGGAATAAATCTTTAGTACAATACATAAGAGGAATGTGGCTGTGAATGTGTGTTCACGGAACTACTAGGTACTAATTATTACTCGTAATTAAGGTTTGGATAGCCGATACCTCATCATGAAACGGGACTTGTTAGTGTACTCGTATTTGCTGGTGTAGGTCAATTCCTTCCAAGCAATGATCCCTCATAACTTTGTCTGAAATCTATTTTACCCATCTGTTTGTTATTTTTTCACAATAAATGACTTAAGTCACCATTGTTTCTTAACACATATACTGATTGTTAACTTTCAGAGTTCAGGTATTTCTACCGGAGAATTTAAGCCGGCTTTACTATTTTATAGTTGGACTCCATAACAATTTATGAATGTTTTACAACCCTTTTTCTTTTGCCTTGCGAACTCGCGAGGAGCTTCCCGCTTCCATCAAAAATCTTCATTGATTTCTGCATCAGTTAATTTTGTGAAATATCCACACGATCAAAATTATTTTTCCTTAGTACCGATAGTGTGATGACAATTGACTCTGCTGGTATAGCGTAATGCAAGGAGAGAGAGAGAGAGAGAGAGAGAGAGAGAGAGAGAGAGAAACAGATTTCTCACCTCTCCCAAGTTTCGTCCACTCTGCTGCAAATATCAACTCGGAATTGCGAATAATTGGGCTCCGGTGTCTCAGTCGTGACCTTGAGTCAACGCGGCAGCAGCACCGCCTTAGAATTTAGCACCCAACTCAGTCACGACGGCCGCGCGATACGCGCAGTCTCTAAACGCCGCAAGGCAAGGAAGGATTCTTCTGCCCATTGATTCATTGCCTTTGACACATTCCACTAATACCTAGAGATGAGGGTTCATTTGGATGATCGCTGCTTTTACAAACTCTTTACGACGCTGCCATCATCGGCCATATGGCGGAGAAGAATCAAATGTATCCTCTAGACATGCATACTCCTTCACCACTAGAACACTTAAGGACACTGACGATAGCGAAGTGCATTTGGGTCAAATACAGCTCAAAATCGCTGGCCTCTCTTCTTTGCCCAATCACAAATCGGCACTTTAAAATTATTTTCGAAATTTTTTCCGCCCAATTATTTGAAGAATTATTTGGAGCTATCTGTGAGGGATTTTGAAGAAGGTAATCGAGGGAATGACAAATGACGGCTTGGAAACACGAAGAAAAATATGAGGGTTTAAGCACCAACATGCATTAAATATCATCGATATTTTGCATCACCAAGGATATGACGCGGAAAAAAATTATAGCTATAGAGAATAAGTTAAACTAAGATAAAAATAGTAGTGAAGAGAGAAGGGGCCTAGGGCTGAAAAGGAGGTCATTTAGGGGATAAATTGGGTGGATCGGGGTGCTCCCAAAATATCCACCAACCCTGGGATTCGAATCCGGTCCCTCCTCGAAGTGGAAATATAGTGAAACTATCCTCAGCACCATACCGATCTTATATTTAAACAATATATTCATTAATTTAAAACAAAGAATTGAAAAAATTGACAGATCCGCATTCTCACTCAGTCATTGTTTCAGAGTCAAACGTTTGACAGCAATCGGCAAAGAGTTGAAATGAGTTGTGTCCAGGCATCTGAGACAGATCGAAACATATTTTTGAAAATATTTCTTTGAGATTGAAATTTTTTCTGTATTCATATTTCTAAATTCATATTTCTATATAGAATGCAATCAGGACGTATTTGCCTGTTTCCTAGATATCGAAAAAGCGTTTGATAGAGTGAATTGGGAAAAACTAAAAATTAAAGCGTGTCTTTCAGAGAATAGGAATGGATTGGAGGGACAGGAGACTGATCCGCAACCTGTAAATGTCTCAGACTGCTCGGGTGCGAGTGGAGAACGGAGAGTCCGGATGGGCAGTGTTAGGAAGAGTTGTAAGGCAGGGATGCCCATTGTCACCGGTGCTGTTCAACGTATATGTGGAGGAAATGATTAAAGAGGCATTGGAAGAACTGGAGGTAGGAATGAAAGTCGGAGGGGAATTCGTAAAATCTGTTAGGTTTGCTGATGACCAAGCATTAGTTGCTCAGTCAGCCAAGGGGTTGCAAGAATTGCTGAGTGAATTGGAGGTTCAGTGCGATAAATATGGGATGAGAAACAATATTAATAAAACAAAGGTTATGCGATTTTCTAGAAATTAAAAGGCTAAGCTAAACATTAAAATAGGCGGGGGAAAAGATAGAGCAGGTAAAGCAATTTAAATATCTCAGAAGTGTTTTGGACCAATACGGTCAAAGTAGTAGGGACGCAAGGAGAAGAATTGCGCTAGGCAAAGACGCTTTCGCAAGGAGAAGGGAGTTGATGACGGGGACGTTGAGTAGGGAGGTTAAGAAGAGACTCGTAAAAACTCTGATATGTCCGGCGCGGAATCGTGGTCGCTGAAGCAGGAGGATAGACGTAGATTGGAGTTTTTAGAAATGTAGGTGTGGAGAAGGATGGAGAAGGTAAAATGGACCGAAAGGAAAACCAATGAGGAAAAACTAGAGATGGTGAGCGAGGAGAGGGGTTTGTTCAGAAAAATCCTATGGAGGCAGAAAAAATGGATGAAGGGCATATTGAGCGGAATTGGGATGTTGAAGACTGTAATAGAGGGGAGAACGTTTGGCAAACAAAGAAAGGTCAAAACAGGATAGAGATGTTGGACGGGGTGAAGGGAGGAGGGAAGTACACTAAGACCTGATCCGGAAGGACATGATTTAGATTATATTGCTCGATTGTTCTTTGTTAGGAGTCACAAAATATTTATTTGGTAGTTTTGTCCATCGAAAAACCTACCTTAACCGGTAAATTACCTCATAATAATATTAGCTGAAATTTTTGATCGTGGCCCGTACTGTGAATTGGTACACTCTAACAGTTATGAATACTGAGCTGTTTGTTGCAGTATTAAGAGAATTTATACGCATCTAAAATATTTTTATATGCCTCTGAACTATGCAGTTTATTATTTTACCATATTTGGCTTTTGGCAAATGAATTCGGAAACCAGACGTTTTGAAGAAGTTTCCGTTACAATCCCATTAATATCTTCCTCTTGTGATCGTCAGTTTACATAACAAAACTTAATTGGGCATAAATATCAATAATGGGCATAAATATAAATAAATCTTCACTTATCAACAAATGCTCGTCCGCGTTCATAGATCTTCCCCGATTTATATCAGTACCTCCACCCTCCTACCTTCCATCCCTCTCATACGAAACGCTCACTTCTCTACTCAAAATCAGTCTTCATCCGTGGCCAACGATCACCAACGATTCAAATTCTCTTGATAAGCCCCGCACCATTTAGAGCACTCATCTTAACCGCGAATGCCTTGAGTCCCTACAACATAAATAAAATCTATCTCGAAAATTTGGCGTTCCCAAACTTTCCCAAGACATAAACTCGCACACCATCTACAACCGTCACTTTTTAAAGGCCATCCAAATTATCCAACGTATTCAAATCCGCTTAAGCCTAATCTAAGTGCTCTGTCTTTCCCAAATCGACACCAGAACTTTACAACCTACCAAACGTAAAATAAATTCCTTTGTCTTGGGAAAATCCAGTGCACGCCTCAAGATGCGTACATGTCCACCGCGCCACCGGCAGCCCTTCTTCCGCTATAGCACCTCCACCACTTCTCAAGCATGCCTCAATCCAAAAATATGTGCTTTAATGGTTGTTGCAATGCACCAGTTACCGATTCCATCCTCCCATGACACCGACAAAGCTCAAAATATTATAGCCGGCAGGGACTCTGCTTTGGGAGCTCGAGGTCATCCGCGTGTTCCAAATATCCCGAATTAGCACCCACTGACTATTTTCTCCTCCTGCAAATACGAGTAATACAGGCTTGCTGGAGAAAGCAGGTTCATCTTCATAAATAAATAAATAAATATATATATATATATATATATATATATATATCTATGATGCGGAAGTACTCACGAGAGCAATATAACTTTAGAATGGCACAATAGAACACAGAATAAAACAGATAACACGTAAAAGCACACTCACACTGTAGATGATTTGAGCTTTCGGCCTACTCCGAGGCCTTCTTCAGGTCAGACAGAGAGGTTTTGAGGGAAGAGTGCCTGGGGAGGGGAGGGGGGGCGGAAGGTTTAGGGACTCTTGGGAAGGAAATTAAAGATGGCGGTTAAGGGTGGAAATTTTAAAGGATCAGAAATATAGGATGAATGCGGATTCGCGAGTTCTCACCTCTATGTTGGTGGCTGAATCGGGTAGGGATTCTAGAACTGTTAGTGAAAAGATTTATATATGGATAAGGAAATATTTTTACTTTCGTGATCTGCTCAAAAACCACCTTCCCCACATGTCCTGTGTTCGCCTTTTATGTGTTTTCCTATCCCCTTTCCTTATACCTATTTCTGTTTGAATGTATATATATATATATATACGTGTATATATATAAATCACTTAGACAGCAACCCACAATATGAGAACACATAAAAGGAAAAGTCACACATTATTTCTTGATAATTTCGACGGAAATGTGCTCCGTCATCCTCGGAAGATTGGTTAGGAAAGACTGGTGACCACCGTATTTCTAGGAAGATTAGTTAAAACTGACTGATCACCAGTCAGTCCTAACCAATCTTCCGAGGAAGATGAAGCACAATTCCGTCGAAATTATCAAGAAATAACGTGTGACTTTTCCTTTTATGTGTTCTCATTTTGTGGGTTGCTGTCTAAGTTTTGTATTTAACACTTCCGCGTTACTTCGACGAAATCACACATATATATGTATATATATATATATATATATATATATATATATATATATATATATATATTATTATTAGGTAATCTACCAGTTAAGGTAGATTCTGGATGGACAAAACTATCAAATAAACATTTTGTAACTCCAAAAAAAACCCAAACCAGCAACATAATCTACATCAGGTCCCTCTTCATCTCGGTGTACTTCTTTCCTCCCTTCATCCCGTCCAACATCCCTATCCTATTACTGCCCTTTCCTCACTTACCCAACATTCTCCCCTCTATTACCATCTTCAACATTCCATTACCGCTCAATACCCCTTCATCCATTTTTCCTGCCTCCATAAGATTTCTCTCAACAAACCCCTCTCCTCACCCACCATCCCCTGCACTTCCACATTTGATTACCTTTCGGTCCATTTCACCTTCTCCATTCTTCTCCACACCAACATTTCAAAAGCCTCCAATCTACGTCTATCCTCCTGCTTCATTGACCACGTTTCCGTTCCGTACATAGCTACGCTCCATATCAGAGTTTTTACGAGTCTCTTCTTAACCTCCCTACTCAACGTCCCCGTCATCAACTCCCTTCTCCTTGCGAAAGCGTCTTTGCCTAGCGCAATTCTTCTCCTTGCGTCCCTACTACTTTGACCGTATTGGTCCAAAACACTTCTGAGATATTTAAATTGCTTTACCTGCTCTATTCTTTCCCCGCCTATTTTTATATTTAGCTTAGCCTTTTCCTTTCTGGAAAATCTCATAACCTTTGTTTTATTAATATTGATTTTCATCCCATATTTATCGCACTGAACCTCCAATTCACTCTGCAATTCTTGCAACACCTTGGCTGACTGAGCAACTAATGCTTGGCCATCAGTAAACCTAACCGATTTTTCGAATTTCCCCCCCACTGTCATTCCTACCTCCAGTTCTTCCCATGCCTCTTTAATCATTTCTTCCACATATACGTTGAACAGCACCGGTGACATTGGCAACCCTACCTTACACCTCTTCCTAACACTGCCCATCCGGACTCTCCGTTCCCCACTCGCACCTGAGCAGTCTGAGACATGCACAGGTTTCGGATCAGTCTCCTGTACTTCCAATTCATTCCTATTTTCTGCAATACACGCATTAATTTTTCCCAATTCACTCTATCAAACGCTTTTTCGAAATCTATGAAGCAGGCAAATACGTCTTGATTGTATTCTATATTCCTCTGAATTAGCGATCTCATTACTGCAATGGCATCACGCGTACCTCTTCCTTTCCTGAACCCAAACTGATCATCCCCTAAGTAATCATTTGCCTTACTCTCTATTCTTTTGTTGATGATCCTGAGAATAACTTTAGCTACGTGGGATATCAAACTTATTGTTCGGTAGTCCTCACATGATGTAGACTTTGCCTTTTTTGGAATGGAAACTAACACCAATCTCACAAAATCTTCCGGCCAGATTCCTTCCTCGTAGATACTACGAATTAGTCCACATAGAGTCTTCTTCTCACATTTTCCTAAACATTTCAACAGTGCTGCAGGGATGTTGTCCACCCTCACGGCCTTATTTGCTTTCATCTCCTTTAATGCCCTTTCTATTTCATCGTCGAGTATGCCTGGACCTAAGCTATATTCTTCTATGTCATATTCCTTTTCTATATCTAACCTTGTCGGCCTAAGTTCTTTACCATACAGTGTTTCTACATACTCCTTCCATCTCTCTTGGATTTTTCCTGCTTCAATTATTATCTTACCCCACTTATCTTTGACTGATAGCTCAGATCTTTCCTTCTTACTTCCCGATAATAACTTAACCTTGCTGAATAGAGCACCAATTTCACCCTTCTTCTGTAAACCTTCCATATTCTAGCATTGAGTTTTCCACCATTCTTCCTTTGCTTTATATGTGGCCCTTCTTAATTTATTGTTTAACTCTTTGTACTTCCTTTTGCCTAATTCTATGTTTACATTCGTCAATCTTCGTCTCTCATCCATCTTTGCAATCATCTCATCTGTTACCCATGGATTTCTTATCCTTTTCCCGTTAACGGTTCCTATAGTGTCTTTTGCGGCTTCCGATATCATTTGCTTGATACATTCCCATTTTTCTTCTATAGTACTCAGTTCTTTACCGTCATCCATCATTTTCTCTACAGGCTGCTGATACTCCTTCGTCAATCCATTTAATGCTTCTTCATTCCATTTCCTAACCCGCCGCCCTTGCCTTATCTTCTTGAAACGGACGTTACATTTCATAACAACCAAATTGTGGCCAGAGTCTGCATCCGCTCCTGGGAAACTGTGCGAATTTATCACACTGTTCCTAAACCTTTACCTAACCATAATATAATCTAACTGATACCTTTTGAGTCCCCTGGAATATTCCATGTATACCTACGCCTTTTGTGGTGTCTAAACCATGTGTTGGTGATGACTAACCCCTGTCTCCTGCAGAATTCAATTGCTTTCTCCCCTTGTTCATTCCTCGTGCCTTAGCCATAGTCCCCCACCTCACCACCCTCTCTTTCTTCGCCTACCGTCGCATTGCAATCCCCCATCACTATCAAATGTTTCCTTGCAGGAACACACGCGATTATATCGTCTAACTCATCGTACATCCTACCGACTTCTTCCTCCTTGTGGTTGCTCGGTGGCATGTATACCTTAACAATGACCATGGTCGTCGGCTCTGCTTTAATCTCAACGAGTAAAATTCTATCAGTTGCTTGCTCTATGTTGACTACGCTTCTTCCTACCCCTTTATTTAATATTTCGGCGACCCCTTGTTGGCTCTCGTCCCCGCTGCTGTATATTACTCCATAATTGTCACTCCAGAAATCCCCGCTATCCTTCTATCTCACCTCGCATAGACCTAAAACATCTGTATTACCTCTTTCCATCTCTCGCTTAATATTCTTTAATTTGCCTGCTCTCTATATTGTCCTGACATTTCATGTTCCTATTTTAACTAATTTCGTCTTCTTCTGCGTCTTCTGTCCTGCTGCTGTTATTTCTCCCATGCCAGGGTTTTGTCGGATGACGACCGTGGAACCCCCCCCCCGCTGCCGGGCATGACACACGGCCCCTTGGGCCGAGTCCCGCAGTTGCCAGGACTCAATTTCTCTATGTTGTCAATTCGTATATTCTAGGGAATGATAATTATGGTGGTTTCCCGTTTCCTTCCTCAATAGTGTTTTTAACGTGACACCATCACTTAATGGCCGCCCCACTGGGGTCAGACGCCTTTGCAGCCGCCTCACTGAGGAACAGACGCTGCGTGGATTACCTTGGACGCTGCGTGAGAATCTCTATCGAGGACACGGGTGTTCACTTTCAGAGTAGTTACTTTGGGTCCTCTTTTGGATTTCTTTTTGAATGAATCCACTTGTATAGTAGATTTCTGAGTGTGTACAAAGTGGAGATTCAGATTAACGACTTTCTCACCCGCGATCATTCCACCAGAATTAATTATCTTCCCCTTCCTTCAAGCCTTCAATCCCTCTGTCACAGTAGATTCACTTCGCACTCCACCCCCACTCTCAAGCTCCCTCTCCCATTCCTCTAACCCACCCCTTTCAACCCCCCCGTACCCTTGCCATCACATAGTCTCGTCACGTCCCACGTGGTTCGGAGCTTCTTCATTGCTGGTTTGTGAAAAAGGCAGCCTTTCCACTTGCGCCCCCACTTGCCTGTTTCTTGAGTTGCGTATCTGCACGCCGCCCCTCTCCCTTCCCCCGCCCCCTCTACGCCGGGGGTGGGAGCCGACGAAGTGACACATTCTCCCCAAGAGAATGCGTCCCTCCCGCACTCTGCACATCATTTCGTGTGCATCTCCACACGTACATAAATAGTTATATGGGCAAGTATAAGAAGCATACAGATGTGTGTGTGCGTGTGTTTGTGATTCCGAAGTATATGACATTACTACGGCGGCCACAAGCAGGACAGGAGAGGAAACGCACGCGGTTGAACACAGAGGATATAAGTTCTGAGGAAAAGCTGACATTCAGGATCTTCACGCTGTACCTTTTACTGTCCGGGCGAGTGATCCATGAAATGAGCTAATTTGCCCGGTTCAAGTTCCTTAAAAATAGGTGGGTTGTTCAGTAACGACTTACAAAATCTAATTGTTGGCCCTCGTTTCGAAAAAGGTTTCATTCTGGTAAGCCTCACCTCTCACTAGATTGCTGTTAAAGTTTAAACTAGTTCCATAATGTGGTTTCCTTTTCATACTCAATTGAAGCAAAAAAAATCTTGTTTAATTATGAAATTGGAAAAATAGTTTCGTGCGGTGATTGAACACTTCTATATTTAAAGGCTTAACACCGAGAGAGATCAAAACCGAGTTCCTTAAAGTACAAAAACCACCTACTCCTATGATTACGACTTTTTGCAATTGGGTAATGAGTTTAAATGTGGCTGTACATCCACAATGGATTAACATCGTTCGGGGAGTCCAGTGAAAGTGACTTTTTTCTAAAATGATTGGCAATCTCCACGGTATGGTTTTGAGTGATCACAAAATCAAAGTTCATGAAACAGTTAAGGCCACTGGAATATCACACAGCAGTACCTTCTTTTCAATATTGCACGAAACCTTGGGTGTAGAAACGTCTGTTCAAAGTGGGTGCCGCGTTTCCTCACAGTGGAGAAGGAACGGGTCGCCAATTCGGAGGCTGCTTCGGCGCTGCAATCCTGGGGAGTCCTGCGTCGACTGTGAACGAAAATGGATATCATTCATTAGAGAGGTTTGGTTAGCAGAGCAAGGAGGGAAAAATGTGCAATGAAACAGCACTATTCTCCTGTGGAGCATGGACAACCACACACGCCCACAAAAAGACATACAAACAAACTATATTAAAATATTGAAGGGCAACACGGAAAGGAATGCGACCGGCGCCAAATATTCTTTCTGAGGAAAACACATCGGTTGAATTTATGAAGTAGGCATTAAAAAGTTCGGATTCAATAAAAGGACACTTGGGAACCATAATGAGGGGATCAAAATGCTTTGCTTTTCCACGCTATCTGGCCCCATCTTAACTATGCTTTGGAAGTATGGGATCCTCACGAGTTAGGGATAATTTGGGATCTAGGCGGAGTGTAACGGAGAACGGCAACGTTTGTGAAAAGTTGTTATGAAAAAGGTAGCAGTGTCACGACCCTATTGAGCGAATTGGGATGGGAGCGACTAGTGGTAGGTATTCTATATATAGTCTTTCCTTAACCTGCTTACCCAAAGTCTCCTTCATCAACTATCTCCTCCTTGTGAAAACCTATTTGCGCTGCGCAATTCTTCCACTTACGTCCCTACTACTCTGACCATGTTGGTCAAAAACACTTCCCAGATACGTAAACTGCTCTACCTGCTCTATTTTTCCCCCTCCTATTTTAATTTTTAGCTTAGCCCTTTTCTTTCTGGAAAATCGGAAAACCTTTGTTTTATTTATATTGATTCTCATCCCATATTTATCGCACTGAACCTCCGATTCACTCAACATTGCTTGCAACCCCTTGGCTGACTGACAAAATAAAACTTGGTCATCAGCAAACCTACCTGATTTTACGAATTCCCTTCCGACTTCCATTCCTATCTCCAGTTCTTCCCATGACTCTTTAATCATTTCTTCCACATATACGCTGAACAGCACCGATGACAATGGGCAGCCCTGCCTTACCCCTCTTCCTAACACTGCCCATCCGGACTCTCCGTTCCCCACTCGCACCTGAGCAGTCTGAGACATGTACAGGTTGCGGATCAGTCTCCTGTCCCTCCAATCCATTCCTATTTTCTTCAATACACTCATTATTTTTCCCAATTCACTCTATCAAATGCTTTTTCGAAATCTACTAAACAGGCAAATATATCCTGATTGTATTCTATATTCCTCTCGATTAGTGATCTCATTGGTGCAATGGCATCACGCGTACCTCTTCCTTTCCTAAACCCAAACTGATCATTTGCCTTACTCTCTATCCTTTTGTTGAAGATCCTGAGAATAACTTTAGCGGCGTGGGATATCAAAATTATTGTTCCGTAGTCCTCACATGATGTAGCCTTCACCTTTTTCGGAATAGGAACTAACTGATCACACTAAGTCTTCCGGTAAGATTCCTTCCTACTAGATGCGTCTACAATATACCCCGCAAGCCGCTGCAAGGGCGTGTTAGGTCACCATCCAAAAAAGGAAAAAATAAAAACCGCATTTTAAACCTACACATACATTCAAACCCAAATCCACAGTAGTGCATACATTCATAGAATCATCCTATCATTTTACACGCATGCAAATACATCTCTACCTCCATTCACTCCACAAGCATGCAAGTACATATGCTTAATTATAACAAATAATTGTGCCTTTGACTAATAAGATACTAAAAATCAGTCCACATAGAGTCTTCTTCCCACATTTTCCTAGACATTTCAATAGTTCCACAGGAATATTTTCTACCCCGACGGCCTTATTTGCTTCATCTCCCTTAATGCCCTTTCTATTTCATCGTCGAGTATGCCTGGACCTAAGTTATCTTTTTCTACGTCATGTTCTTTTTCTATGTCTAATCTTGTTTACCTAAGTTCTTTACCATACAGTGCTAAAGAATAATTGGAAAAACTCCAATAGCCGTAAAGGGAATACCTTTTAAAAGAAGGGTACAATTGACATGAGTTGGAAAACGCCACCAATCAAAGGATGGGGTAAAGGGTGAATAAAAAAAGGGAAGAGAAGAAAGGTGAAAAGAATACGCGTATTTCGGTCACAAAGTAGCCCTCTTCAGCGGACTGAAGGTAAATCATCACGACAGCACAAGTTGAAGTGAGGTCCTCAGTCCTCCTTGAGAAGGGCATAACTCCTACATATATAGTTGTATATATAATATAGAAATAGGTATAAGGAAAGGGGATAGGAAAACACATAAAAGGCGAACACAGGACATGTGGGGAAGGCGGTTTTTGAGCAGATCACGAAAGTAAAAATATTTCCCTATCCGAGATTTGAACCACGGATCTTCCACTTTCCGGGCGGATGCTCTACCAGTTGAGCTAATAAGGAAACCTGATTTACATTGAGATCTGCGATCTTATAAGTCACCAAAGTGCTCCGATAGATGTTGCCCGAGAGATGGCGTTATGGAGCTGTTTCACCCACCAAAGGAGAAATAGACGGGACACAAGAAAGGGGAAAGGATAGTAGAAAAGCATTCATACGATATTATAAAGGATAGGAACGGTGCGTTTCATGGCACGCATAGCCAGAAGAAGAGACGAGCCACATTGGCCAAACACATATTCAAACTTGAAAATTCCGCCATACGGCGCACAAATTTTCATTCAAACATAGAAATAGGTATAAGGAAAGGGGATAGGAAAACACATAAAAGGCAAACACAGGACAATGTGGCTCGTCTCTTTTTCTGGCTATGCGTGCCATGAAACGCACCGTTCCTATCCTTCATAATATCGTATGAATGCTTTTCTACTATCCTTTGCCCTTCTTGTGTCCCGTCTATTTCTCCTTTGGTGGGTGAAACAGCTCCATAACGCCATCTCTCGGGCAACATCTATCGGAGCACTTTGGCGCTTTATAAGATCGCAGATCTCAAGGTAAATCAGGTTTCCTTATTAGCTCAACTGGTAGAGCATCCGCCCGGAAAGTGGATGGTCCGTGGTTCAAATCCCGGATAAGGAAATATTTTTACTTTCGTGATCTGCTCAAAAGCCGCCTTCCCCACATGTCCTGTGTTCGCCTTTTATGTGTTTTCCTATCCCCTTTCCTTATACCTATTTCTGTTTGAATGAATATTTGTGCGCCGTATGGCGGGATTTTCAAGTTTGATTTTATATATATATATATATATATATATATATATATATATATATATATATATATATATATATATATATATATATATATATATATATATATATATAACATATATACATATGTGTGTGTGTGTATAGATTTAAATAGAGCATTACATCAGCTAATTTGTAGTATTTGGAAATTTGAAGAGTTCCCAGAAGACTAGAAGACAGGTTTGATTTATCCAATTTATAAAAAATGTGACAAATATGATTGCAAAAACTACAGGAGCATTACATTACTGAATGTAGCATATAAAATGTTCACCAGTCTACTCCTAAAACGCATAATCACCTGAACTGAAATGCTGAAGACATACTGGAAGAATATCAGTGTGGCTTTAGAGCTGGTAGAAGTACCATTGACCAGATATTCTCGGTAAGACAAACAAAGGAGAAATTCTATGAATATAATGTTGACTTGCATATACTCTTCATTGACTTCAAACAAGCCTTCGACAGAGTGAACAGGAAAGAGATGATACGTGTGTTGAGAGATTATGATATTCCAAGGAAACTGATTAGACTGGTGCAATTGACATTGCATGAATCACAATGTAAAGCCTTTATTAGGGGTAGAGCAAGTAGAGCATTTAAGATGACCTCGGGGGTAAGACAAGGAGATGCTCTCTCAGCCACGTTACTCAACCTGGCCCTACATAATGCAATGAAAGAATTGAAACTAAGAGGGAACATAGTGCATAAATCCCAGCAAGGATTCGCATATGCAGATTATATATTCGCATATGCAGATGATATAATTGCACGAAATGTGAATGACGTAAAAGAAATGTTTAACATTTTAGAAAACACTGGTAAAGAAGTGGGGCTGAAGGGTAGTGAAGAGAAGACCAAATACTTGAAAATGTCAGCTCATCAGAACAAGCGGCGCCTACAAAACATAATAATTGGGAATTATGAGTTTGAGGGTGTCAAGGAATTTACCTATCTAGGAGTAAGACTTAACAATGAAAAAAAGATATCCACGGAGGTCAACCAAAGGGTAATGGAAGGTCACAGGGCATACTTCGCAAATGTAAAAATCCTCTAATCAATGTTACTATCAAGGAACACAAAAATGAAGATCTATAAAACGCTTATTAGACCCGTGGTAACTTATGGAGCTGAAACATGGGCATAAACAAGTCAGGATGAGGAAACACTTAGAAAATTCGAAAGAAAAATGTTAAGGAGAATCTATGGCCCAATTAGAGAAGGAGAGAGATGGAGAATTAGAATAAACATGGAGATAAATGAATTACTAGAAGGGAAGGGCATGGTTAGATTTGCAAGATGAAAGGAGTCAGAAGAAAAGGTAGACCAAGGACCGTTTACCGTTGCCACCAGGAAAATTGCCTAATTGCAACGAAGTATGTAAATAAATAAATAAATAAAGGAAGAGTTGGCTACAGGATGTGGAGGATGACTTGAAGGCAATGGGATTTACAAGATGGAAGGAAAAAGCAAGAACAAGAACTGAATGGAGGCATATCATAGAGGAAGCCAAGGCCCACACCGGGCTGTAGAGCTGCAGATGATGATTATATATATATATATATAACTTTTGGACAGCACAATAGAACACAGAATAAAACAGATAACACGTAAAAGGACACTCACACTGTAGATTGTTTAAGCTTTCGGCCTACTCCGATTATTCATTCACCGCTACTCCTGTAATTCTGCTTCATTCTCTTCTCTTCCTATCCCTTCACACGCAATTTCACATAACCTGTCATTCGACGAATGCTTTTCCCTAACAGTTCTAGAATCCCTACCCGATTCAGCCACCAACATAGAGGCGAGAACTCGCGAATCCGCATACATCCTATCTATCCGTACCTTGAAATTTCCCACCCTTAACCGCCACCTCTAATTCCCCTCCCAGCATTCCCTGCACTTTCCCCGCCCTTTTTTCCTCCCCAGACACCATTCTTTCCCCAAGAACTTTCAGTCTGACCTGAAGAAGGCCTCGGATCAGGCCGAAAGCTTAAGAAATCTACAATGTGAGTGTCTTTTTACGTGAAATCTATTTTATTCTGTGTTCAATTGTGCCGTCCAAATGTTATATTTGGACTTCCACATCATCGATATATATATATATATATATATATATATATATATATATATATATATATATATATATATATATATAAACCATAAACACAGTAATCAACCCGAAGGTCGGTTTAGTAGGTGATGGTAGAGCTCACCCATGTACCAAGCCCGACGGCGTGTGAATATTCACACATCAGGGTAGGGGGGCCAGTTCCTTTCCCTGTGCCGGTTATGGTTTCCCAGGAAGACCTGGTGCCCGAAAAATCAACTAGCTTGGGTGGAGCTGCAGGTGCCCAAAGTGCCTTGCCCGGGAATCGAACCCGGGACCCTCCGGTCAGCAGTCCAACGCTCTACCCGCTAGACCACCGCGACCCGCATATATATATATATATATATATATGTATATATATTGTGGCGGGAAAATGTTGACTTCTGTAAGACATATAAGGGTATACTTGACGTATGAATTTATAAATGGAGACCATTCCATTCCTTGTATTTCCTACTACTTGCTTGAATTTGGCCTTTGTCATCTAACCATTGAATACGTTAATAATTCTATGAAATTGCATTTGCCTGTTAATAAGTTACACGAAAAAAACATGACATAAAAGTTTTATTTAAACATTAATTTAAATAATTTTCGTGAAATTACTAAATCTATAGTTTCGCATGGAGTAAGAGATGGAACGTACTCTTCCTCAGAATTCGTGCAAATTCAAATTCCGTGAAAAAGTAGGTTCACTCTCTCATTTGATGGATGCATATGTATGAAACTTCCACAGAGTGGAGCCTGACACCGTAATGTTTAGTTTTTCATGGGAGTGTTATTTTCAAATTGATACGTCTTTATTTTCATTATTTTTTCACATAAGACGTACTATCGGCGGACCGTAAATATTGAGAAAAATTATACGACCCTTTTCATTAGCTCTATGATCGTTCATCCCTCACAGTCCCCATTTCCTCATATATCCCTCTCGTATTTTTATCTCGTAGCCTGCTTGCAGCTTTGACGATCAATTTGGGAATTCACTCAGAAAATACTTCAACGTTGATTCGGGCGCAACAATGGGTGCTCTCTTAAACACGTCCTTGTTCACACGTGATTGGTAATAGGTTTTATTAATCGAATTGAAAACTTATATCATACTTATTTATTTCTTCATTTAGGAAAATCGAACCATTAGCTTTTTCAACGCCACACCCCAACATTACAATGATACGATTCTGTATCCTGAATTCACCACTGAAATAAACATCGTGTAAATTGGCCTCAAGTCAGCAAAGATGGCAGCGCATGGCGCTCGTAATCTCGAGTGGGTTGTTGTCGGATCGAGGTAATTGAATATGCTGAGATAAGCATAAACCAATCAACTAAATGCGACAGGTATATAATGGCCTGTGAAGTTTTCAAACGGGAAAAATGTGAAAGAAAGGGTGAGGAATCGGTACTTGGGCATCAGGCAAAGACGAAGTAAATAAAGTTACTCACGGCTCACTCATGTGGAAAGAGAGGATTATATGCTATGAGAGGGACAGAGGAATAGATTGGTCGATAAACTCATGGATGGAAATGATTTCATACGCTCACAAGATTGAAATAGTTGAAGGTTCAAGAACCGAAGAGTGTAAGGAATGTGGTTAATTACATCTGCATCTATATGACACCCCGCAAGGGCGTGTGGCAGGGAATGTTGGGCCACCTCCCTTAAAAGAGAATAAAGCCAAGTGCAAAACGAACATATTTATGCAAACCTACGCCGTCGGAGTTGAAGTGTTCATTCGGAGGCTTCTTCAATCCGCACGTATGCAAGTGTGTGTGTGCCGTCAACCAGCTTGCAAATACTAATTTTAGTGAAATCCATCCAACAATGTGGAAACTTATCGCACCCTGTGTGGGGAACGATCAATATTTGGAGGATGAGCAAAGGCCCGGTTTCCTTTTGGAAAACAAAAACAGATTGATAATTATTTATTGATTGACCCACGTGCATTTCAATAGTCAGCTTTTTGGACAGCATTGCTTAATAGGAGGCTAATATACTGGAAGTGGTACGCTTTACCAGAATTAGTCATCAATAAAACCATTTTTTTAAATTCCATTTATTCATCTACATAAATACCCCGCGAGCCACCAAAAAGGTGTGCGGCAGGGGGGATATTGATTCTATCAGATGCGTTGTTTTAGGCAACCGTGTTAAACTGTTGCTGAAATTGTGTTTAATTCTTTATCTGGTTTTATAAATAGAGGTATTTTTACTAACATTTCTCGTTAACCATCCTTGCGACTTCTAAAGTAGGGCAAAGCATCAAAATAGGCGGCAGTGCAGGGGGAGGAGTAGTGCACGAGGGTAAGTTCCCTGCCTTTTTTTAGTAGCGTCGACCACACTGGAAGTGAAGTCGGCAGGAACATCCTCGCCTGGTACGAGGAAGTCGAGCGTTCGATCCCCGTGAATGGTTATTGTCCACCAATGGCCTTTTGCGATTGTTCTTTTCGTTGTGTTCGTTTGATTGTTAAAAGTCCTATTTAAAAGGCGTTCACTTTTTCCCGATTCGTGCTGAATGCAAAAGTGCCAGACTGTTCTTGGCAAATATATATATATGTATATATATATATATACATATATATATATCGATGATGCGGAAGTACTCACGAGAGCAATATAACTTTTGGACGACACAATAGAACACAGAATAAAACAGATAACACGTAAAAGGACACTCACACTGTAGATGATTTAAGCTTTCGGCCTACTCCGAGGCCTTCTTCAGGTCAGACTCTGAGTCAGAGTCTGACCTGAAGAAGGCCTCGGAGTAGGCCGAAAGCTTAAATCATCTACAGTGTGAGTGTCCTTTTACGTGTTATCTGTTTTATTCTGTGTTCTATTGTGCCGTCCAAAAGTTATATATATATGCGGGTCGCGGTGGTCTAGCGGGTAGAGCGTTGGACTGCTGACCAGAGGGTCCCAGGTTCGATTCCCGGGCCCCCAGTAGGCCGAAAGTTTAAATCATCTACAGTGTGAGTGTCCTTTTACTTGTTATCTGTTTTATTCTGTGTTCTATTGTGCCGTCCATAAGTTATATTGCTCTCGTGAGTACTTCCGCATCATCGATATATATATATATATATATATATATATATATATATATATATATATATATATACATATATATCATATATATACAAATATATATATATATATATATACATATACATATATATCGCACGAAAGAGGACGGCGCGAAGAATGAGTAGGAACTTTATGGTTTCAGGTTTCACTTCGTGTAAGCTGTGCATGCATGTCCATTAATACAGAAGCAAAAACTTGCATTTACACAGCGCTTTAAAATGTTAGCAATTTATTTTAATGTTTTAAATTCACACTGAACCTAAGGTTCCAAAATGAAATATGTGCAGTTGGACTATATGTACTCATTTGTGAAAAGATCCTCTTTTCCTGCACCTTCTTACCCCTCGCGTACTCGGGGATGAGGGAAGGAATGAAGGGGCGGAGGAGGGAAGGGGGGAATGGGGCGATCCCGCGCGGAGAGCGACCTCGGGAGGCATAATGCTGAGGCCCTAGTTTTTAATGTTTGCGCAGATGGAGGGAGAATTTTATGCTGGTTCGGGGATTTACTGTATTTCCTGAGAGGGAGGGGTTATCTTCGTCACCGGTTCAGAAATGGCGGAACTTGTGCAGACGAATTTATAGAGACGGGTATCTTTCTAAGGACTTCGGTCTGGAGAAAATAAAAATATGCTCCAAGGATAGGGGTGTCGTCGGCGATTGTGAAGGAACAATGAAAGCACCAAAAGATCCCCCCAGAGCCGTCGTTCGTCGGGGGACGCCGTTGGTGAGCGGCCTCGGTGGGGCGGGGGAGGCAGTCCGCTCCGTCTGCGAGGACGGAGCGGAGTGCCTCCCCCGCACGTAAGTGCAGTGCTCCATTCCACCTGCTTCCTGCAAGCCACCGATAGAGGGGCCGTGGATTTGCGAAGTGTTTGGAATAACGGAGGTGAAGTGTGTGAACTGTGTCATCAAAGCATCTAATAATCCTCTGCTCATGTGACACGAGATGCTTATCAAAAGAGGAGAAATAAAATAAGCGCTAGTTAAAATAATAACTAATCAATGAATGTTTCACAAAAGAGAGGGGAAGTCTGAAGAGAGAGAATGAACCGCAACCTGTAGGCATCCGGGACTGCCGGGGTACATCTGACGGACGGAGGTTCGGGATGGGCAATGCTCGGAAGACAGGGGTGCCTGTTTTCACCCGTGCTATTCAACATACACGGGGAGGGAAAGCTAGAAGGGGAATGGGAAGAATCGGAGACAGGAGTGAGAAGTGTTGGGAAATTCATAAAATCAGGTAGGATTGCGGATGATCAAGTTTTCTTTAGTCAGTCGGCCAATGGGGTTACAATCATTTCACTGGGAACCCATTGGATGAATTGATTGTGACCCCGTAAACTATGCTAAGTGCATTAGGAAGTCAGCGTGATAGGTATAAAATGAGAATCAATGCAAAAAAACAAAGGTTATGAACTTCATGAAGGATTCTCGGGTCTTCCATCGGGTCAGGGGTTCCATGTTGGCCGACGTTTCGATACCCGACTTGTGAATCGAAACGTCGGCCAACATGGAACCCCTAACCCGGTGGAAGACCCGAGAATCCTTCATGAAGCAACTACGTCGGGAAAGCACCAGATCTTACTTCAAAGGTTATAAGGTTATTTAAAAATAGAATGACTATATCAAATGTCAAAACAGGAGGGCAAAACTAGAGTAGATCGAACGGTTTACCTATCCGGACAGCTTTTTGGACCCAAAGTTAATTGGGACATCAAACAAAATATCGTGAGATTTCTCCATAATTGAGGCCAGGCACGAGAAGAAGAGACTCGTTTAAACTTTGATGTGCAAAATGATAGGCATGGATTCGGAGGATTTTGCGATGATGATGTGGAGAATGATGGAAAAAGTAAAACGGATGGAAAGTGAAACAAAACAATTCCATTGAGGGGAGTGGGGAGGGAGAGATCCAAAGGAGCCCAGGGAGGCCTTTCAATTGACCGATTTAATTGGCGATAGAGTACTGTAGACTTGAAGGAATTAGACGGCGTCAGCAAATCGAGGAAGGAAGAGAAAAGGGATGGGCACGTTTGACGGAATGAAGGGAGGGAGAAAATGAGCTGGATGCAAGAGAGGCTTGGTGCGGCGTGAAGAAGCTGAGAATCGTAGCTGCGTTCGGTCCATCCGAAATCTGAATAAAATGAAATCTGGAGTTATCGAAATGTCGGCTGCTCAACACCTGACCAGATGGAGCGCTGGTAAAAAAAAAGGAGGCGTACAGATGTGATTTTACGTCAAAGTTACGATAAATTAGTGAACCGATTCGTTGGAATAAGTATGAGTGGTGTAGCACATCATTTCGTCAGGTCTCCAAAGATACAATGATGTTACTAGATTGGTCTAATATAAATGAATGAATTGTGCAAACTAAATTTCATATATTATGCTGCGTATGCCAATTACCCTGACGCAACAATCGGGTACATCTGTAAGATATAAAGTAATGTCCGGACATATAATTTAATTATTGTCCGGTAAAATAATTTAAACATTTTCGTGCACACTCTCATAGACGTGAGTAAATAAAATTGGATGTTCCACTCTCGATTCGAGATTTTTTAATGTGAGTTTCGTAATTCGTGAACACATGCATTTAAACCGACAACAAAATTGTCAGGTAAATTCAATTCAGTATTTTTCACCTGCCCCTGCTTCATTAAAAGTCAGCAGAAAGACAAGAATAAATCATGAAAGTGAGCATCGCTTTGTGTGAAATGATGTAATAGCCATTGCTGCAGAATAAATGGGAATACGCACAGCATCGCCTTCGGAGGACATCCATAAACAGACGTCAAGTTCTATTTAATAATTTTTTTTATTTATTTATTTACATAAACTTCGTTGCAATTAGGCAATTTTCCTGGTGGCAACGGTCCAGTCTGATCACTGGTCACTCTTACAGTGCACATACATACACACACAAGAAGAACAGATATGAGACAAAATGCTCGTATATTCAATGACACTTTTAAGATTACCGACCTCTCCTTTACCATCACACAAGGATTAGGTGTACACCACACGAGTACATACTACTCACCGTCCATCGCCACACTTCGTCCGTAATCACGTACTCTTCAATTTCATATACCGTTCAAAATCGCGTCCCGTTAACAAATTATTCATAGCACAAGTACATACGGTTTTATTTCTCACTCACACGTTTTTAAGGCGAGCATACACCTCGTTTTAAATTTATTTAATGAATAAGGTAAGGACTTAAAGATATCCTCAGGTAACTCATTCCATTCTTTTATTCCACGATTGAGGAAGGAGTTTTTTTTAATGTTTGTTTTGTGCCGTCTATGTTTTATTTTGAACTGATGGTCCTTCCGCCCAATGTAATTTGGTTTGTCTATTCTTTCTGAGAGCTCCTCCCACCCCTTCTCTTTATTTACTATCTTGAACATCCCACATAGCCTGTTCAGCTTCCTTCTGAGTCGGAGCGGTGTCCATCCTAGTGTCTCTAACATTTCCGTCACACTATCTGTCCTGTTATGTCTTCCTAGAGCGTACCTAGCTGCCTTTCTCTGTACTTTCTCAAGCTTATTTATATGCACCTTTACAATAGGGTTCCATACTGTTGTTGCGTACTCCATTATTGGTCTTACAACTGAAGTGTATGCTAATTCTTTAGTGGATTTGTTGCTCCCCTTAAGGTTCCTCATGACCCAGTGTAGAGTTTTAAAAGCCTTACCTGCCACCTTATCTACGAGGGTCATCCGGAAAGTAGTACGCGTTCGTGCCGCATAAAGTGCTGACGACGCGAGTAGCCGCTGGACGAGGTCAGATAGCTTCAGTGGCTTGTCGTCTTCTCTGAGCCAAGTTGCGTGACGCTAGCATTGCCTGTGTTGTTTCTGTGATTGTTTACAATGTTTAAAAAAATTGAGAACGACGCCAGTTGTGAAGTGAGGGCAGTGATTAAATTCCTCAATGCAAGAAACGTTCGCCCATGTGATATTCATCGCCAATTAAAGGAGGTGTATGGAGACAATGTAATGGACGAGTCGTCTGTTCGGCGGTGGTGTCGCAACTTCAACATGGGGAGGGAACACACACGACGATGAGCGTTCGGGGAGACCGTCTGTCATTACAGACCAACTGGTGAGCTCAGTTGACGAATTCGTGAGGAACGATCGGCGCGTCACAATTGATGACATCTGTGAGCATTTTCCCAATGTTTCTCGAATAATTGTTCATGAAATTGTTAAACACCATCTGCATTATGCAAAAATTTGTGCAAGATGGGTCCCTCGCATGCTTAGAGATGAGCACAAAACCAAGCGTATGGCTGCAGCACTGACGTTTTTGGGACGTTATCCTGATGAAGGAGACTCTTTCTTGACTCGCATAATTACTGGTGACGAAACATGGGTTTGTTATGCATCACCTGAGAGTAAACGACAGTCAATGGAGTGGCATCATGCTCATTCACCAAACAAACCAAAAAAATTCAAGACAGTTCTGTCCACCAGGAAACTCATGGCAACCATTTTCTGGGATCGACGAGGTGTATTGCTTATTGATTTTATGGCCCGTGGAGACACTATTAATGCCAATGCGTATTGTGAAACATTAAAGAAATTACGGCGGGCAATACAAAATCGGCGGCGAGGTCTATTGTCTACTGGTGTCATTCTCGTTCATGACAATGCCAGGCCTCATGCAGCTGGGATAACACAAAAACTTTTGCAGCAATTCAAATGGGAAACTTTCGACCATCCACCGTATAGCCCGGACTTGGCCCCTTCAGATTTTCATCTCTTTACAAAGCCTAAAGACTTTTTGGCAGGAAAAAGATTTGACAGCGATGAAGAACTTAAAGAAGGAGTGACCCTGTATCTCAATGAGCTGGCGGCGAAGGACTATGCAGCAGGAATACAGAAACTTGTCACACGTTATGACAAATGCCTTAATTTGCTTGGAGATTATGTTGAGAAGTAGTTTAAAGTATCCTCTTCCAAATAAAATTTTTTATGTTTGTTAATATTTACTTTTGTGCCTTTATTTCACGAACGGGTACTACTTTCCGGATGACCCTCGTATATGATGTCTCCATTCTAAGTTAGTTGTGAGATAGACACCTAAATATTTACATTTCTCAACTCTTACTAGATTTTCACCTAGCAAGTTATAATCTCTATTTTCCCTTCTCCTTTTCCTACTAAATGTTATAAGTTTACACTTTTTTGTGTTTACACCCATCTTATTATTAGTAATCCATTCCGATACTCTGTTTAGATCATCCTGTAATATATCACTATCCCTGTTGTCTTTTATTTTTCTATATATTATACAGTCATCTGCAAAGAGACGAATGTTACATTCTGCTTCCTTACCTATGTCATTGATATAGGATAGAAACAGTATCGGGCCCAGTACACTACCTTGGGGGACGCCCATCGTCACTATTGATTCTTGAGAATATTCTTCTCCTACCCTGACCCTTTGGGTTCTCTCCCTGAGAAACTCTTTTAACCAGGACTTAACTCTTGGGTCAATGTTCATCTGTCGTACTTTATTTAGTAGCAGATCATGTGGGACCTTGTCAAAAGCTTTTTTAAAGTCAATTACAACTGCGTCTATTTCTCCTCCATCATCTATTACCTCAGCTATATCTTGGCATAGGCCTAGTAATTGTGTTTCGCAGGAATAACCTTCCCTAAACCCATGTTGGTACCTAACCAACCAGTTATTTTTTTCCCAATAGTTGCGCATGTATCTAACTATTATTTTTTCGACTAATTTACAGACTACTGAGGTCAGACTTATAGGTCTGTAATTCTCAACCTTCGTTTTATCGCCTCCTTAAAGATTGGTATAACACTTGCTTTTTTCCAGTCTGAAGGTAATTTACTGTTGTTAATGGTGGCATAGAAAAGTGATCTAATGTATGGAACTATAGCCTCTGCTCCAAATTTTAAAGCATCGATTGATACATTATCAGGCCCAACTGATTTATTTTTTCTTTGATGGCATATTAGTCTAGAGATTTCTATATCAGTGACCTTTATATACTCTGCATCGTTCGAAACGCAGTTCGTTAACATCCTGTTGTCCTTGTTAATGGGCCCGTCCACCTTACTGTTTTCGTTACTTTCCTTATAGGGTCTAGAATACCACTTATTTAGTTCTTCCGCTTTTCCCAGATCATCTAAAATCCTAGTTCCGTCTTCTTTCACAATCATGACTGTGTCTTCCCGGTTATCCTTTTTCCTTCTAAGATATTTGTGGAATTTGTTTGTGTTTTTCTTATCTAATATATTAACTAAAAACTTTTCTTGGGCTTTACGTTTTTCAAAATTTAAATCCATAATCAACTTTTTATATTTAATCAAGTTTTGGGAGGTTGTATTCCTACGTTTATATGATATCCTTACTTTCCTTTTTAATCTTCGTATTGATCCATTATAATATTCTGGGTCACTATTGTGGTTTATCATTTTTTTGGGGACAAAGTTCTCCAATCCCTCATGTAAAATACTTTTAAATGAATTCCATATTTGGTTCAAATTCGAACCTTGCCCTGCCCACCTTGGAAAATTTTCAGTCAACATAGTTTTGAACCCATTCGCGTCCCCCTTTTTATAAAGCCACACTTACTTTTTTGCGAATCTCTTTGGGTTTGGTGGTGACCACTTTAGATCCATTGATAATGCGGAGTGATCGCTCAGCCCGGGTATAATCTCGGTGGTAACATCTCCGTTATTCGGCCTTAAAAGAAAAACGTCAAGGACATTTTTTCCTCTAGTGGGTTTATTTACTAACTGTGTGAAACCTTCTTCATGGATTATTCTATTTGCAGCTGACTGGGCCCTCCCGCTCCCCGTCCCTTTACCGCCCCAGTCCACCCCCGGTAGGTTTAGGTCCCCCGCTATTACATCTACATCTACATAATACCCCGCAAGCCGCCGCAAGGGCGTGTGGCGGGGGGTGTTAGGCCACCACCCAAAAAAAGGAAAAAAGAAAAAGGAAAAAAGAAAAAGGAAAAAAGAAACACCGCATTCAAAACCAACACACACATGCAAACCCCAATCCACGGCCTGGTTTTTCCGAGCATAAATCCGCCAGGGCCTCAAGAGTGCTCAGGTCTTCATCTGGTTTCCTATATACTCCAATTATATTGAGTGCTCTGCTATTTTCCGGATTAAGAATATTTACACTTAGGATTTCAAAGTCTTCTGTCGCCACTACCAAGTTACTCGAAAACCCCGTCTTAATACAGTTGAAAACACCCCCTCCTCTGTCATTTTTATCGCTTCTGTACACAGTAAACCCCTCTGGAAAAATTTCACTTGAATATATATCTTCATTTAACCAAGATTCAGTACCTACAACACAATCTGGCTTACATGCCTCGAGTAATGTGTGAAATTCATGCTTTTTATTCCTGATGCTACGACAGTTAACCTGAAGAATCTTTAAGCCCTTACCTTTGTTAGATCTCCTGTTATGTGGAAACTCCAGCACCAATTTCTCTTTGCTGCACTCAAACTCCCCTAAACCGCCTTTAGCATTTTCCACCCTCCTGAGTATACTCCGTCGACCGTAGTGAGACATGCTGAATTTTTTCCTTCTTGGCGACCTAGGAGTTAGCTACATGTAGAATGGCTGGTGACCCACCACCCTCTGCCACACGTCCTTGCGACTGCTTTCGGGGTATTGTGTAAATTGTGTGCGGGGTATGTACGAGTACATGTAGAACATCGGATATTATTTCATTCTTGGAAATCTTATTTTGCCATGCTCTCACTTTCCCACTATTTTTTAAGTAATTTTCCGCTTAAAATTTATCAGGGATGGGTGCAGATTCACCCCTCTGTCGCTATGTAAGCCTTAGTGGCCTCAAAGAAAATAGCAGTAAACACACTTCACCACTTTTAATTAAAATTGGCAATTTTCCACAAATTAAATTTTTTATTAATACGACCAGTTTCGATGTAACTACATCATCTTCTGTTCGCTTTTTTAAATTTTTTTTATTGTATTTTTTGGAAAATTGCCAATTTTAATTAATCATGATATTCCACCATATCACGCCCGAAACGTCTCGTTTTACACTTCACCACAATTAACCCCTCTTCAATGTCGCAACACTCCCTTCATTCGGCCCACCCTGCTCCCCCTTCCCCGCCTGCCCAACCGTCTCCCTTCTCTCAACACTCCCTTCATTCGGCCCACCCTGCTCCCCCTTCCCCGCCTGCCCAACCGTCTCCCTTCTCTCAACACTCCGTTCCCAATCAAAATGTTCTGCATCCATCCGCCATTCCTCCTTCTGATTTCTTCCAATAATTCTCTCCCAAACCTCACATTTCCTAGTGCTTCTTCTTCTGTTTATCGTTCCGTTTATTTTCTTTTCTATTATTCTCCACACCCAGATTATCTCATTAATCTCCAAATATATGCCCATTATATTGCTTCAACGACCATGTTTCCGACCCGTGTATAACCAAGCCGAAAGTTATACCATTTTTTTCAATCCTTATTCAACGTCCTTGTGACCAACTCAATCCTTGTAAAATTTTCTTCGCCCAACGCACTTTTCATCTCATTTCCCTATTATTGTTACCTTATCGGTCCCAAACACTCCCCACCTGCTCTAGTCAAGGCCATCAAAATGTGGCATTTTCCCTCTTTCCATGAAATCTCATCAATCTTTGCTTGGCTTACTTAGCTTTCATTTCATACCTATTGCATCGACTTTCCATAGCACACTGCAATGATTGACATCATTCCATTTGCCTCCCGACTGTTGTGGTCGCGACGTCTGACGACGTCTGTCATTACAGACCAACTGGTGAGCTCAGTTGACGAATTCGTGAGGAACGATCGGCGCGTCACAATTGATGACATCTGTGAGCATTTTCCCAATGTTTCTCGAATAATTGTTCATGAAATTGTTAAACACCATCTGCATTATGCAAAAATTTGTGCAAGATGGGTCCCTCGCATGCTTAGAGATGAGCACAAAACCAAGCGTATGGCTGCAGCACTGACGTTTTTGGGACGTTATCCTGATGAAGGAGACTCTTTCTTGACTCGCATAATTACTGGTGACGAAACATGGGTTTGTTATGCATCACCTGAGAGTAAACGACAGTCAATGGAGTGGCATCATGCTCATTCACCAAACAAACCAAAAAAATTCAAGACAGTTCTGTCCACCAGGAAACTCATGGCAACCATTTTCTGGGATCGACGAGGTGTATTGCTTATTGATTTTATGGCCCGTGGAGACACTATTAATGCCAATGCGTATTGTGAAACATTAAAGAAATTACGGCGGGCAATACAAAATCGGCGGCGAGGTCTATTGTCTACTGGTGTCATTCTCGTTCATGACAATGCCAGGCCTCATGCAGCTGGGATAACACAAAAACTTTTGCAGCAATTCAAATGGGAAACTTTCGACCATCCACCGTATAGCCCGGACTTGGCCCCTTCAGATTTTCATCTCTTTACAAAGCCTAAAGACTTTTTGGCAGGAAAAAGATTTGACAGCGATGAAGAACTTAAAGAAGGAGTGACCCTGTATCTCAATGAGCTGGCGGCGAAGGACTATGCAGCAGGAATACAGAAACTTGTCACACGTTATGACAAATGCCTTAATTTGCTTGGAGATTATGTTGAGAAGTAGTTTAAAGTATCCTCTTCCAAATAAAATTTTTTATGTTTGTTAATATTTACTTTTGTGCCTTTATTTCACGAACGGGTACTACTTTCCGGATGACCCTCGTATATGATGTCTCCATTCTAAGTTAGTTGTGAGATAGACACCTAAATATTTACATTTCTCAACTCTTACTAGATTTTCACCTAGCAAGTTATAATCTCTATTTTCCCTTCTCCTTTTCCTACTAAATGTTATAAGTTTACACTTTTTTGTGTTTACACCCATCTTATTATTAGTAATCCATTCCGATACTCTGTTTAGATCATCCTGTAATATATCACTATCCCTGTTGTCTTTTATTTTTCTATATATTATACAGTCATCTGCAAAGAGACGAATGTTACATTCTGCTTCCTTACCTATGTCATTGATATAGGATAGAAACAGTATCGGGCCCAGTACACTACCTTGGGGGACGCCCATCGTCACTATTGATTCTTGAGAATATTCTTCTCCTACCCTGACCCTTTGGGTTCTCTCCCTGAGAAACTCTTTTAACCAGGACTTAACTCTTGGGTCAATGTTCATCTGTCGTACTTTATTTAGTAGCAGATCATGTGGGACCTTGTCAAAAGCTTTTTTAAAGTCAATTACAACTGCGTCTATTTCTCCTCCATCATCTATTACCTCAGCTATATCTTGGCATAGGCCTAGTAATTGTGTTTCGCAGGAATAACCTTCCCTAAACCCATGTTGGTACCTAACCAACCAGTTATTTTTTTCCCAATAGTTGCGCATGTATCTAACTATTATTTTTTCGACTAATTTACAGACTACTGAGGTCAGACTTATAGGTCTGTAATTCTCAACCTTCGTTTTATCGCCTCCTTAAAGATTGGTATAACACTTGCTTTTTTCCAGTCTGAAGGTAATTTACTGTTGTTAATGGTGGCATAGAAAAGTGATCTAATGTATGGAACTATAGCCTCTGCTCCAAATTTTAAAGCATCGATTGATACATTATCAGGCCCAACTGATTTATTTTTTCTTTGATGGCATATTAGTCTAGAGATTTCTATATCAGTGACCTTTATATACTCTGCATCGTTCGAAACGCAGTTCGTTAACATCCTGTTGTCCTTGTTAATGGGCCCGTCCACCTTACTGTTTTCGTTACTTTCCTTATAGGGTCTAGAATACCACTTATTTAGTTCTTCCGCTTTTCCCAGATCATCTAAAATCCTAGTTCCGTCTTCTTTCACAATCATGACTGTGTCTTCCCGGTTATCCTTTTTCCTTCTAAGATATTTGTGGAATTTGTTTGTGTTTTTCTTATCTAATATATTAACTAAAAACTTTTCTTGGGCTTTACGTTTTTCAAAATTTAAATCCATAATCAACTTTTTATATTTAATCAAGTTTTGGGAGGTTGTATTCCTACGTTTATATGATATCCTTACTTTCCTTTTTAATCTTCGTATTGATCCATTATAATATTCTGGGTCACTATTGTGGTTTATCATTTTTTTGGGGACAAAGTTCTCCAATCCCTCATGTAAAATACTTTTAAATGAATTCCATATTTGGTTCAAATTCGAACCTTGCCCTGCCCACCTTGGAAAATTTTCAGTCAACATAGTTTTGAACCCATTCGCGTCCCCCTTTTTATAAAGCCACACTTACTTTTTTGCGAATCTCTTTGGGTTTGGTGGTGACCACTTTAGATCCATTGATAATGCGGAGTGATCGCTCAGCCCGGGTATAATCTCGGTGGTAACATCTCCGTTATTCGGCCTTAAAAGAAAAACGTCAAGGACATTTTTTCCTCTAGTGGGTTTATTTACTAACTGTGTGAAACCTTCTTCATGGATTATTCTATTTGCAGCTGACTGGGCCCTCCCGCTCCCCGTCCCTTTACCGCCCCAGTCCACCCCCGGTAGGTTTAGGTCCCCCGCTATTACATCTACATCTACATAATACCCCGCAAGCCGCCGCAAGGGCGTGTGGCGGGGGGTGTTAGGCCACCACCCAAAAAAAGGAAAAAAGAAAAAGGAAAAAAGAAAAAGGAAAAAAGAAACACCGCATTCAAAACCAACACACACATGCAAACCCCAATCCACGGCCTGGTTTTTCCGAGCATAAATCCGCCAGGGCCTCAAGAGTGCTCAGGTCTTCATCTGGTTTCCTATATACTCCAATTATATTGAGTGCTCTGCTATTTTCCGGATTAAGAATATTTACACTTAGGATTTCAAAGTCTTCTGTCGCCACTACCAAGTTACTCGAAAACCCCGTCTTAATACAGTTGAAAACACCCCCTCCTCTGTCATTTTTATCGCTTCTGTACACAGTAAACCCCTCTGGAAAAATTTCACTTGAATATATATCTTCATTTAACCAAGATTCAGTACCTACAACACAATCTGGCTTACATGCCTCGAGTAATGTGTGAAATTCATGCTTTTTATTCCTGATGCTACGACAGTTAACCTGAAGAATCTTTAAGCCCTTACCTTTGTTAGATCTCCTGTTATGTGGAAACTCCAGCACCAATTTCTCTTTGCTGCACTCAAACTCCCCTAAACCGCCTTTAGCATTTTCCACCCTCCTGAGTATACTCCGTCGACCGTAGTGAGACATGCTGAATTTTTTCCTTCTTGGCGACCTAGGAGTTAGCTACATGTAGAATGGCTGGTGACCCACCACCCTCTGCCACACGTCCTTGCGACTGCTTTCGGGGTATTGTGTAAATTGTGTGCGGGGTATGTACGAGTACATGTAGAACATCGGATATTATTTCATTCTTGGAAATCTTATTTTGCCATGCTCTCACTTTCCCACTATTTTTTAAGTAATTTTCCGCTTAAAATTTATCAGGGATGGGTGCAGATTCACCCCTCTGTCGCTATGTAAGCCTTAGTGGCCTCAAAGAAAATAGCAGTAAACACACTTCACCACTTTTAATTAAAATTGGCAATTTTCCACAAATTAAATTTTTTATTAATACGACCAGTTTCGATGTAACTACATCATCTTCTGTTCGCTTTTTTAAATTTTTTTTATTGTATTTTTTGGAAAATTGCCAATTTTAATTAATCATGATATTCCACCATATCACGCCCGAAACGTCTCGTTTTACACTTCACCACAATTAACCCCTCTTCAATGTCGCAACACTCCCTTCATTCGGCCCACCCTGCTCCCCCTTCCCCGCCTGCCCAACCGTCTCCCTTCTCTCAACACTCCCTTCATTCGGCCCACCCTGCTCCCCCTTCCCCGCCTGCCCAACCGTCTCCCTTCTCTCAACACTCCGTTCCCAATCAAAATGTTCTGCATCCATCCGCCATTCCTCCTTCTGATTTCTTCCAATAATTCTCTCCCAAACCTCACATTTCCTAGTGCTTCTTCTTCTGTTTATCGTTCCGTTTATTTTCTTTTCTATTATTCTCCACACCCAGATTATCTCATTAATCTCCAAATATATGCCCATTATATTGCTTCAACGACCATGTTTCCGACCCGTGTATAACCAAGCCGAAAGTTATACCATTTTTTTCAATCCTTATTCAACGTCCTTGTGACCAACTCAATCCTTGTAAAATTTTCTTCGCCCAACGCACTTTTCATCTCATTTCCCTATTATTGTTACCTTATCGGTCCCAAACACTCCCCACCTGCTCTAGTCAAGGCCATCAAAATGTGGCATTTTCCCTCTTTCCATGAAATCTCATCAATCTTTGCTTGGCTTACTTAGCTTTCATTTCATACCTATTGCATCGACTTTCCATAGCACACTGCAATGATTGACATCATTCCATTTGCCTCCCGACTGTTGTGGTCGCGACGTGGACGAGGTGCAAGGGATTCCATTGATGGTCCTGGCCGACACTCAGTTTCACTCTTTAACTCCCAGACGACTCTCGCCTACGAATGAAACCCTAGATGACGTGCTTTAGGGAGGCGTTTTCTGTTCGCTCTCGAGCGGAGTGGCCAAGGGCTCGAGACGGGACGCGAGGTCCATTTCGACGCCGAGAATGAATTTGATCTCGTTCCTATCCCCCACCCACCCGGCGAAATTCGTCCCCGAGGAGGAGATGGCACACCCGCCCAAAGCAGAGATTTTGTCAAAGAACCGCTCCATTCACGGTCTCCTCTTCCCTCTTACCTCACTGACGCCCCCTGGGGCTTCTGTCGCGCGCCGGAGAGAGACGAAGGGCCCTCTTTGAATCAAAAAACGACCGAAGAGTGTATCTGGGGTGCTGCCTGTGCCACGCCATTCGGAAAATGACATCCAAACCTCACATGTCCCTTAGCTTATTACAACAGCCGTGGATGACCATAACACATAAAATCGGGATAACTGTCTTCAAAGGACTCGCAGAAGCGCGATTAGTCTCCTAAATAAGTATATATCCTATATATATATATATATATATATATGAATGTATGTATGTATATATATGAATGTATGTATGTATGTATATATATATATATATATATATATATATATATATATATAGATGATGCGGAAGTACTCACGAGAGCAATATAACTTTTGGACGGCACAATAGAACACAGAATAAAACAGATAACACGTAAAAGGACACTCACACTGTAGATGATTTAAGCTTTCGGCCTACTCCGAAGCCTTCTTCAGGTCAGACCTGAAGAAAGCCTCGGAGTAGGCCGAAAGCTTAAATCATCTACAGTGTGAGTGTCCTTTTACGTGTTATCTGTTTTATTCTGTGTTCTATTGTGCCGTCCAAAAGTTATATATATATATATATATATATATATATATATAAATTCACTGATAGTCATAACAAACACAGAAACCAAAACACAAAAGAGGAAAAAACTCACTGGTTCTCGAATTTTCGGTGGTCCAACCACCTTTCTCAAGAGGAATTAGGAACAGAACTCCCATTATTCATACGGCCCAATTCCCATTATTCCCATTAACTCCCAATTCCCATTATTTCATACGGCCGTAGTTACCGTTCGCCATTTATATATATATATATATATATATATATAAATGGCGAACGGTAACTACGGCCGTATGAAATAATGGGAAGAGTTAACCCCAGCCGTACTCTAATAAATGGGCAAAGGATGGGTAAGGGGAGTTAGAAAAGATATAAAAAAACTATAAACACAGTAATCAACCCGAAGGTCGGTTTGGTAGGTGATGGTAGAGCTCACCCATGTACCAAGCCCGACGGCGTGTGAATATACACACATCAGGGTAGGGGGGCCAGTTCCTTTCCCAGTGCCGGTTATGGTTTCCCAGGAAGATCTGGTACTCGAATAATCAACTAGTTTGGGTGGAGCTGCAGGTGCCCAAATTGTCTTGCCCGGGAATCGAACCCGGTACCCTCCGGTCAGTAGTCCAACGCTCTACCCACTAGACCACGGCGACCCGCTGGAAAAGATATAAATTAGCAGAAAATAATAAAATAAATGTAATAAAAGGAACTAAATGAATTAAATAGATCCCGCGAATGGTCAAAACAACCGTGTGTCTGGTGATTAAATGACAAGTTATTCTAATAAATGAAAAATAATCACGCACTCTCTAGCTTGGATGTACTTTGCAGAATTGATCCTTGCTAGTATCAAGCACTCACTCTCGATCAGGACTTACGAGAGATTTCCCTCTACGCCAGTGGTCCGACAGTTACACGTAGTAAAATTAAAAATATACTTACTAATGAAGGAAAATAATCACGCACTCTCTAGCTTGGATGTGCTATGCAGCCTTGATCCTTACTATTCGCAAGTACTCACACCCAATCAAGACTTAAGGGCACTCCCTCTACCTTTTCCACAGGTGCGAGTCACAGTACTAACGTCGGAAGAAATTCCATGGTAGACCTGTGAGTGAGTGAGTGAGATTTGCAAGGGTTAAGACTTCTTAGCATACCCAAGCAAGTGAGCGTCTGTCGGACCTCTGGCGTAGAGGGAAACCTCTCGTGAGTCTCGTTTGATTTACCCCACCAACGACGGGGATCGAACAGTTATTCCTCTGCGGGCCGGTCCGAGAATGTAGTTGAGGAGAGGAAGTTACGAGGAGCTTGAATGAAACGGAGGCAAGGATGGGGTTTCGAATTGAATACCAACAAATGTACTGGGAGGACTGAAGATTTGGAATAAAAGGAAAGATAAAGAGTCATGAACTGTAGAATGCGAAACCGTAGATGAGATCGCGTTAGGCATTTGATGACACATCAAATACTTTGGTGTTACCAAACCTTTCACGGATGCACGTACGGAGATGCGGGTATTCGTTAAACATACCAGTTTTCATTAGCAGGGAAATATGATGGAAAATTAGTAGAAAGGTGTGAATTCGCTTTAGTTTAGTCGTTATGAGAAGGGGTAGGTTGACGGTTATGAAGGAGGAATTGGTTTGGGAGCCACTTAAATCCCGAAGAGGGCAAGCGGGACTTTGGCATTGGAGGTGCAGGATACCCGAGTTTCCTTAAATTAATATTTACCTTTGTTTACTATTACGGCAGCACATTTTCTCGGTGGTTTCGACCGCCGAGAGAGATAAAATGAGGCAGAGGCAGGCAGCGTCGCCGGTGACAGATCCAAGTACTCGCCCCTCCCTCACGGGGCACGCAATCATTACCAAATCGAATCCAAAAGACAAGTAAACCTGAATTAAATTGAGGAATAGAACTTGATAAAAGACTGCGGCATTATTTGGACAGTCATACCTGTGCGCGGGAGTTGTATTTGAGCTCGAATGTTTTCAAGGATGTGCATGAACTAATATTTCTGCACGCACGGCTGGTCCTCTGTGAGCCCCGCCCTGCGCCCTTGCGGCATCGGAAGATGTGGAATAGGTGAAGAATTCAACCATCGCTATGGTCTGCATTCTATTGTCGTGAGGAAGTGTTTGAGCGAGGCACGGGGCCTCACGGGGTGGACCGCTCTTCATTTGGGAACGGTTCCCGAGAGATGAAGGGCGAAGGGAGGGGGTGAGAGGCCTCGGTATTAAGGTCTAAGGTCACGTAGGGCCATTTCGCGAGAGGGAGGTTGGGGGGGGGGGGCTGGCTGGGGGTTCCTCTCTTGGTAAGAAGGTTGAAAGGGGCTCACTCTTTCTCCTCCCGGATGCTGGAGAGATAAAAAAGGGAGTGGTGGCGTCGGAGGCCTTCGGAATGGCTGGTCCCTTATGGCACGGAGCTGGGGGGGGGCGCAATTGCAGGGGGCGGGGGGGTTTGTGAGATGGACGAGGGAATGAAGGGGGCGCCTTAATTCGAGGTCCCCCCGTTTCTCTCCGCGGCGGCGGGCCAAGGGGAGCACCCCCTCAACCCTCTCCCATCCCCTCCCCAGACGTCTTCGACCCCTTTAAATTCCACACCTTCGCCCCCTCCGCAGGATTCGGCCGCACGCTCCTCATTTCGCGCGGGTGGCGCCGCGAATTGGCGCTGACAGAGCGACAAAGCCAGGGAGGATTACGTACTTGCAGAGCCGGCGCGACAGGGGCGGCAAACAGATAGAGGGATGGACTAAGTACCAATCGCCTGCGATTCTAAGTCTAAGGTGAGTCAACCGACATCATCCGAAATAGCAGGGAGAAACAAGAGATTCCTTGAAGAGAACTCTCCTAGGTCGCTGTGTTCTGGATCGTAGGATCAAATGTGAACGAGTTATATCGAATTAATTCGGGCGCGACTTGAAAACGTCGTCCGTGTTTGGGATCCATTGGAGCGAGCTTTGATTTAAACATCTGGGGAACGTTGAGAGGAAAATGCGCTGTGTTTGTTAAACATATCTATGAGAGAAGGGTAAGCCTGACGAATGTGCTGGAGCTATTAGGGTGGGAGTCACGGAGAGGGCACGGATGATTATATTTGGGAGCCACAGAACAATTAAGTTACCAGTGAAAACAAAGAATGAATTCTTATGACTCCATATTACACGTGACGTGGTAGGCTGCACCAGAATGGTAAAGAGAGATGGATGGAGTACTTAATTCTTCCCTCGCATTTCACATATAAATAGCCAAATCACACTTAACCACATCTAATTTCCTAATTTAAAGAGAGATATTGCACACTTTTTGAATTATATATGTATATATATATATATAATTCTAGTTTAATTATATTTATATAGTTATTATATATATATATAATTCTAGTATTAATAGTTCTGTTCCTAATTCCTCTTGAGAAAGGTGGTTGGACCACCGAAAATTCGAGAACCAGTGAGTCCCTCTTTTGTGTGTTTTGGTTTCTGTGTTTGTTATGACTATCGGTGAATTTACATTACACGTTTGTGGGTTTTCCAAAAAAGTGTGTGTATATATATATATATATATATATATATATCTATATTCATTCATATTGAAATAGAGATAAGGAAAATGGTAAAGGAACACATATAAAGGACGAACACAAGAGAGGTGGGGATGGTGGATGTGAGCAGATCACGAATGTAAAAATATCTTCCTCGACCGGGACATATTTTTTCACATTCGTGATCTGCTCACATCCGCCATCCCCACTTCTCTTGTGTTCGTCCTTTATATGTGTTCCTTTACCATTTTCCTTATCTCTATTTCAATATGAATGAATATAGATATATATATATATATATATATATATATATATATATATATATATATATATATATATATATATATATATATATATATATATATATATCGATGATGCGGAAGTACTCACGAGAGCAATATAACTTTTGGACGGCACAATAGAACACAGAATAAAACAGATAACACGTAAAAGGACACTCACACTGTAGATGATTTAAGCTTTCGGCCTACTCCGAGGCCTTCTTCAGGTCAGACTCTGAGTCAGAGTCTAACCTGAAGAAGGCCTCGGAGTAGACCGAAATCTTAAATCATCTACAGTGTGAGTGTCCTTTTACGTGTTATCTGTTTTATTCTGTGTTCTATTGTGCCGTCCAAAAGTTATATATATATATATATATATATATACTACCTTGATCAAAAAGTTCCCGGAATTTATTCAGAAAATTAAAAATACAAGTTTATTCATCTAAATCTATATTGTCCCCTTCAAAGTAATCCCCATCGACTGCAACACACTTATGCCAGCGCTTGATCTAATCCTCGAAACATTTTTTTATATTCGGTTTTCGGTATGTCCATCAGTGCTTCCTGCGATTTTTCCATTACTTCCTCTCGGCTGCTAAAACGCGTTCCCCGTAATGGTTTTTTAACTCGATTGAACAGAAAGAAGTCACAGGGAGCCAAATCAGGTGAATTCGGTGGCTGTTGGATGGTATTTGTTGCATTTTTCGTCAAAAAATTACGAATAATGATAGCACTGTGCGACGGTCTCGACGCACTGTGCGACGATTTCTGGTCTCTTTCGGCGAATTGCTTCACGCAAACGTCTCATAACGCCCAAATAATACTCTTTGTTTACTGTCTGGCCTTCTGGCAAAAATTCATGATGCACTACACCGTTGTAATCCATGAAAACCGTCAGCATTGCCTTCTTTTTTGACTGAAAACGACGTGGTTTTTTTGGTCTCGGCTCATTTGGTGAACGCCATTCACTTGCCTGATGTCTGGATTGCGTGTCGTACTCATAAACCCACGTCTCGTCTCCAGCAATGATCCTTTTGATGAATGTGGGATCGGATTCAGCCTCGCAAATCATGTCTTTTGCGACGTCAACACGGTCACTTTTTTGCATGAAATTGAGGTCTTTTGGCACTAACTTTGCTGCTACACGACGGAAACCCAAATCATTAACCACAATGTCTTGGGCGGATCCATAGGCAATGTTCAAGTCATATGTTATATAAAACCATAAACACAGTAATCAACCCAAAGGTCGGTTTAGTAGGTGATGGTAGAGCTCACCCATGTACCAAGCCCGACGGCGTGTGGATATTCACACATCAGGGTAGGGGGGCCAGTTCCTTTCCCTGTGCCGGTTATGGTTTCCCAGGAAGATCTGGTACCCGAAAAATCAACTAGCTTGGGTGGAGCTGCAGGTGCCAAAAGTGCCTTGCCCGGGATTGAACCCGGGACCCTCCGGTCAGTAGTCCAACGCTCTACCCGCTAGACCACCGCGACCCGCCTATATGTATGTGTGTGTGTGTGCGTGTGTGTGTGTGTGTGTGTGCGTGTGTGTGCTTATGTGTGTGTGCGTGCGTGTGTGTGTGTGCGTGTGTGTGTGTGCGTGCGTGCGTGTGTGTGTGTGTGTATACACACACATAGAAATAGATATATAAGGAAAGGGGATAGGAAAACACATAAAAGACCAACACAGGAAAGGTGGGAAAGGCGGATTTGAGCAGATTACAAATGTAAAAATATTTCCTTATCCGGGAAACGAACGAAATATTTTTTTCATTTGTGATCTGCTCAAAACCGCCTTCCCCACCTTTCCTGTGTTGGTCTTTTATGTGTTTTTCTATCCCCTTTCCTTATATATCTATTTCTATGTGTGAAAATAATATTTGTTCGCCGTATGGCGCGATTTTCGTGTTTGAAAATATATATATATATATGTATATGTATATATATATAGATGATGCGGAAGTACTCACGAGAGCAATATAACTTTTGGACGGCACAATAGACCACAGAACAAAACAGATAACACGTAAAAGGACACTCACACTGTAGATGATTTAAGCTTTCGGCCTACGGGGGCGGAAGGTTTAGGGACTGTTGGGAAAGAAATTAAAGATGGTGGTTAAGGGTTGGAATTTTAAAGGATCGGAAATATAGGATGTATGCGGATTCACGAGTTCTCACCTCTATGTTGGTGGCTGAATCGGGTATGGATTCTAGAACTGTTAAGGAAAAGCATTCGTCAAATGATAGGTTGTGTGAACTTGCGTGTAAAGGGATAGGAAGAGAAGAGAGTGAAGCAGAATTACATGAGTAACGGTGATTGTTCATTTGGATGGATAATGGGGTAATGCATTCGCCTATGTAGAATGAGGTGCATTGTTTGCACGACAAGAGATAGATAATATTTTTTGAGAGGCAATTAGCGTGGGAACGGGGTGAAGGGACAATGAGGGGATGTGGGGAGAGGGGAGCAGATCTGATTAGGAGACATGTTTTACATCGGGAGCGATTGCAGGTAGGGGAAATACGTGGAAATTTGTCAGAGCGGGGTGTCAAAGGGTTGGTGGATCTCAGAAGGTTTCTGAGGTTGGCTGGTCGTCTGTAAGCGACAGAGGGGCATTGGGGCAGTAAGGATGTGGTCGCGTCATTGTCATGTAATATAGGATAAAGTTCCTTAAGAATGGTTTTCAGTCTGTGGGATCCGGGGAAATAGGTTGTGCAAAGGTTGAGTCCAGCGTCAGATGTGGGGTTGTCATTCTGTGGTGTGTGTGGTCGGGTGGAGCGGTAGATTTTATCCTGTAGGAGCTCTTCTGGGTAACCGCGTTTGTGGAGTGCATGGTGTAGATTGTGGAGGTATTTGTTGAGAGTAGCTGTGGTGTTGCAAATCCGATGTCCGCGGACATCGGACATCTGGTACCACCGGTTTTACTTCTTCCACCTGATGAAAAGACAGCTCAAGGGGCGACGTTTTGACTCGATAAAGGCCGTTCAAGAGGCTTCGGCGAGGGTCATCAACGGCATCCCCAAAGAAAATTTCCAGCGGGCGTACGGGGAATGGGAGCAATGTTATACTATGTGTGTAGCAGCTCAAGGAGCATACCTTGAAGATTAATATGTCGATTTAAGTATATCGCCAATAAATTTTTGTAAATAAATCAGTCCTACCACTGTTGGGTGTGACCCTGTATATCTATCTCAAAGTTGGATAATTCAGGCATTACAACACAGTCATTAAGCCCGAAGCTACATATGACTCGGAATGCCTAACGATAAAAAAGAAGGGGACCTGCGAAAACTGGAGAGGAAAGAAAGAAATATTTTGAGGAAAATCCTAGGACCATTGAAAAACACAGAAAATATTTGGATTAGGAGAAAAAATGAGGATCTGTATAGGACTACCGAGAAAAATACAGACGCGATGAGAAAAAGAAGATTAAAATTCTATGGACACCTAAATCGATTGGATGAAAATAGATTAACAAAAAAATATTCAACTATATTTCAAAGTTAAAGCACACAACAGGAGGATGATTAGAGGAGACCAGGAGGGATGCGGGAAATATTGGAATAACGGAGGAAATGATTCACAGCAGGGAGAGGAGAGGTGCAGAAACTTAATAGTCAATCCAAGATTTACTGAAGACAAAACCGACACAAAAAACAAAGACGGTGTGGACCGAAGAACAAGAACGAACAGTAGGGGAGAAAATGAAGAAGTCCTGGGAAGAGAGAAAGAAGAAAAACCAGAAGTATTGAGGTCATTGCGGTCCACAGCTGGCCAAACTAAATTAAAAAGATATATATATATATATATATATATATTTAAAGATTCATTCACAAAGAAATAGATTTAAGGAAAGAAGAAAGGAACACACATAAAGGACGAACACAGGAGAGGTGAGGAAGGTGGAATCAAGCAGACCACTAATTTAAAAATATTTTCTTCGACCGGGACTTGAACACCGGATCTCTCCACTTGCTGGGCAGATACTCTAACCACTTGAGCTATCGAGAAGATGTACTTCACACTGAAATCTGACATCTTATAAAGCGCCAAAGTGCTCCGATTCATTAGCCAAGAAATGGCGTTAGGGAGCTATTACACCCACCAAAGGAGAAATAGACAAACACAAGAGGAGAATGGACAGTAGGTTAGCAAGCATACATCATAAAGGATAGGAACGGTGCGTTTCATGGCACGCATAGCCAGAAGAAGAGACGAGCCACATTGGCCAAATACACATTCAAACACGAAATACCGCCATATGGCGAACAAAGATTCATATAATATTCATGCTTTATAAGATCACAGATTTCAGTGTAAAGTAAATTTTCTCGATAGCGCAAGTGGTTAGAGCATCCGCTCGGTAAGTGGAGAGATCCGGTGTTCAAGTCCCAGTCGAGGAAAATATTTCTACATTTGTGATCTGCTGCAATCCGCCTTCACCATATCTCTTGTGTTCGTCCTTTATGTGTGTTCCTTTCCCATTTCCTTATCTCTATTTCAATGTGAATGAATATTTGTTGGCGTATGTCGGGATTTCGTGTTTGAATGTATAGATATAAAGAAATAGATATAAGGAAAGAGGATAGGAAAACACATGAAGGACGAACACGGGAAAGGTGGAGAAGGCGGATTTGAACAGATCACAAACGTAAAAATATTGTTACGTTTGTGATCTGGTCAAATCCGCCTTCCCCCACCTTTCCTGTGTTCGTCCTTCATGTGTTTTCCTATCCTCTTTCCTTATATCTATATCTATATGTGCAGTAATATTTGTTCGCCATATGGCGGGATTTCGTGTTTGAATGTGTATATATGTATATATATATATATATATATATATATATATATATATATATATATATATATATATATATATATATGCCCCCGTTTTCTGAACGATATTAATCTAATTTCCCGGGGACATCAAGTTGAAGTTGTACCTGAAAATATATAGCTAAGTAAATGATGTAAAACGTCCAGTCTCTCTAAAATATCTCCAAAACTCAGGTACGTATGAGGCAGCTTACGTTGGAGCTATCGTTTGAACTTCAGTTTCCTCGAGGATATGCCTCAAACACTGCAAGAGAATCTCTCCCTCCTCACCGTCAAGATGATGAGCGCTTCCATTTAAAAGGGAAGAGGGTATTGATACGTTAATCCTGTGGTGCAGAAGTTCTGTTGGCTTAAAGCGGAGAATGAGCCGTTATGTTTCCCAGCACCGCGGCTGAAAGATAATCCGATTGCAACAGAGAAATGACGTTCAAAGATTACGGTGGGCGGTTCAGTTTTGAGGTCTTCTATTTCTGGATGTTTGTTTGTGAATACGGATTTGAGGTATCCTCGCTGTCAATAAATGAACGTATTGGAGAAAATGAAGGAAAAGGCAGAGCGGTTTGACCGATGAAAAGATTAGTCCCGAAAGCGTTTCCAGCATACCCTTCAATTCACCCGATGGGAATGCGGCAGGCGGTCTCATGTCACGAGCCATTGGAGTGATTGGTGATTGGGAATTTATGGCATTTGTGAAATTCAAATTGTAATTAATACTCTCACTGTTTTTATCGTGTGAGGGAGAGGCGATTCCTTATATTTATTTCCATCTATTAAATTTCTCTCTTCCCACCGTGATCTCTCGTCTATTGGTCTAATACCGTCAGACTTGGATTAGCTTTTCCCTATCTCTCATGAACTCGAGTAATCTGAACTTCTCTAGAAGGCAAATTTGTGTCTGTAATCTCCGGGCTCATAACAGGCAGCCATTCACGATATCTTATTTAGAATTAAATAACTATAACTTTGTGATTCTTCAGTGTATTATATGGAGAGGGAGAACTCTCGTTGGGTGATAAAGGAATGTTGGGGTAAGGTAAGTTGTTCAAGGACAATAATATAAATGGGGTCGAATCCAAACGATAAACTGTGATTTCTCGGTTATAGTTCTTCAATCTAGCATTAATCGGCTCAATAAAACTACGCGTGAAACCACTTACTTCGTATCTTACGGATTTATTTCCGAAAATAAGTCCTTCTGAAAAGGATCCAATATTTCTCGACTCGTATTCAACAGATAAAGCTTTAGCAACCAGAGAAAAACATATCTCTATTTTCGATCTTTTCATTCGGTAGTATTTCCCTCTCTCTATTCTTTGATTGGTAAATATCAGTCTACTTTTAATACTACCCCACGGCTATTCCAAGCAAGCGTTTATATTTTCGACGATAGTCTGGCTACAAGATATTTTAATTGATTCTCCTCCCGTACATCTACATAATAACCTGCAAGACATCAGAAAATTGTGTGCCAGGGGATGATTTCCTTCGAATAATGTGCAATAAATTATAAGTTATGGTCACGTAATGTATATGAAGAGCTGCAGATACAAAAAACTGCTACCTTGTGACACACTGAAAAAATTATGATTGCGAGAGTTGTGGAGAAAAAAACCATCGTCGCACGCAGAGGGATCCTATAGGCAGGGAATAAAAAATTGCTATCGATAAAAATTTATAAAAACCAGCATTTATAACATAAGGAAAAGTGAAAAACGACACTTTTCCAAATGCAGGCTGGATTACGTAGGGATAGCAAATAAAAATGTCAAAGAGCAACCACGGGACAATAAAAGCCAGGGATGGTTGGCGTACAGGTGGCGTCGACCAAAAGGATATAGAGTCAGGAGTAGGATTGTCGGTGGACGGGGGCGTGGGGCGCAAAGGGTTGCCGCGGGGTATGTGCGACGCTTGCGAGGTCGATGTTGAGGGAAGGGGACTCCTTCCAGCGTTGGCGAGGGGGCTGCCAGGATAACAATGTCGGGGTATTTTTGGGGAATTTAGCAACGTTAGGTTTCCTAACGGGAAGTGTGTTGGCAGGGGTATGGTCCCGGTGATATCTTTAGGAAGGTTAATTATTGTGGCGACTGCTTCTGATGAAACAAATTTGCTTTTCCTCGATCACCAAAAACCATTTTCTGCTAAATCCAACTAATAAATCTGCCCCTTCATAATTATTCAAGTATTCTTCAAACTTAATAAAGGATGTTCAAAATTTTTGTTTCTATTAAGTCTATGCCTTCTAAAAATTACTGAAACCGACAATGACTTTTGTGTGCTTTGCTAGTATAAACACGTGATTGAGTTGGTCAATATTCGTGCCCTGTTCTAGAGATTCTCGAATCTATCACCAGTGGCGGTGTCTACCTCCGTCTTATTTCATCGCCCGAGGCAATTTGGCGGGGTGACGCTTTCTCACTGCAGCGAGAATCTGCAGTGTCCCGCACCTTTCTAAAATGGTGCCACTCACCTGCTCCCATCTAGACGCAACAGTAGAGATGACCGAATTGTGATTACTCGTTCCTCTGACACCCGCTTCTCGGAAACGAACTAATGAATACTCAAATTGGGAAGCACTCATCAATTTCACGTTTGAGGTGCACCCATGTTAGGCTGAAATATGTACCTGTGCCTATTTCATAGTCATATGAGTTATGATAGAGTAAATAATACATAGAGTTAGACATAGTTTTATGTTGCTAACTCTACTTGCTCGAGGAAGCGGGGTGTATAATCCTGGAGTCGGTACGTTAGTTCTGTTTTGGAGGATTCTCGTATCCGTCAATGAAAGTGAAAGAATCACCCCTTAGGGCAAAAAGGAAAATAATAGTGTTCAGCACCACCATTCATTAATATTTCCCCCGTTATAAAACCTTGCCTAATTATATCATTGCTTTCCGAGAAACGTAAAATGATATGCTTTAAATACTTGTACAGTACATATAAGGACAAGAAAGTTCTTTATTGAATGTCCGTAAATTAATCACAATAAGCACAAATATTCTGTGTTAAAAAATACATGTAATGCCTAAATTGGCAAATATGAACTATTATGGCTTAAAGAACTACGGATATCAAACTATACACTTCATATAGGGTACACGCAAATAGATGAAGATGCAAGCGGCTAGCTTAGGTATTACTATTTTTAAAAAACAATCGTGTAGAAATAATGTAAGAAAATCAGTAAAATTAAATTTAAAGGCAAAACTTAACTAATAAAATTCGAACTTATTTTTAAAATTCTCAAAAAAGAACATAATTGTACATAATTGGAGCCATATACTTAGTTACATTATAATAAAGATAAAAGGTTTATGGCTTAGTATTTCTACAATAAATAGTTGCGCCAAAGAGCGTAGAAAGAAGATTTTTTATGGACTAATTAGTAGCATTTATATGGGAGGAAATTTGCCGGAAGATTTTCCTTCATTTGGATCATTGATCAATAGTATCGTATTGATATCCCACGCAGCAAAAGTGGTTCTAAGAATCATCAACAAGAGAATGGAGAGCAGGGCAAATGGATACTTAGGGGATGATCAGTTTGGGTTTAGGAAGGGTAGAGGTACGCGCGATGCCATTGCAGTAATGAGACCACTAGTCGAGAGGAATATAGAATACAATCAGGACGTTTTTGCCTGCTTTGTAGATTTCGAAAAAGCATTTGATAGAGTGAATTGGGAAAACTAATGCGCGTATTGCAGAAAATAGGAATGGATTGGAGGGACAGAAGACTGATCCGCAACCTGTACATGTCTCAGACTGCTCAGGTGCGAGTGGGGAACTGAGAGTCCGGATGGGCAGTGTTAGGAAGAGGGGTAAGGCAGGGTTGCCCATTGTCACCGGTACTGTTCAACGTATATGTGGAGGAAATGATTAAGGAGGCATGGGAGGAACTGGAGGTAGGAATGAAAGTTATTTGGGAGTTGATAATATTAGTAAATTTTGCGGATAATCAATCTTTGTGGAATAAATGAAAAACTCCAATAGCCGTAAACAGTAAAACAGAAATACGCGTATACGTATTCACCTTTATTTTCCCTTTCCTTTTTTACCTTTTACCCCATTCTTGACTTGTGGCGTTAGCCAACTAACCACCTTAGTAGTTTTTTAGAAAGGTTAACTGTTTACGGATATTGGAGTTTTTCATTACGACTAGCCGTAAGGGCTCAATTCCTATCTATATCAAGATCAAGCTTTGGTTTATCAGTCAGCCAAGGGGTTGCACGTAGTGCTAATCTCATTGGAGAGTCAGTGCGATAGGTATGGGATGAGATATGGGATGATTCAATGCAAACAAAACCAAGGTTATGTGTTTTCGAGAAAGAGAAAGGCTAAGTTCAAACTAATATAGCAGCTCAAAAATTTAAGGAAGTGGAACTCGTAAGTATTTTGCATAACAATGGCCAATGTAGGAAGGACATGAGGCTAATAATTTCGTTCGGCAACGAATATTTGATAAAGAGGAGGGACGTTGCACGGACGTTGAGTCCATACATCAATAAGATGCTCGTTTGAACTCTTGTGATGCGGCGTGGTATTTCAGCGCAGCGCGTAAAGCATGATCTTTGAGGCAAGATGCTAGGCGTAAATTTGAGGCCTTTTTACGTTAATTGTGGAGAAGAATGAGAATGGTGAATGGACAGAAAGGAAAATAATCGAGTAAGGTAGGGGGGAAGAGAGTGAATCATTGACATAAATCATTTGGAGGAAAGAAAGAATCGATGCTGAGACCTTCCATTGGATATGGGATGTTGAAAAATGCTGTGGGCAGGAGAACGTTACGCAGGCGAAGAATGAATTGGAATAAAAATTCGTGTTGGACGTAATGGCGAGTGGAAGGAAGCACGGCGGATTGAGCGGCTTTTATTGAATATGTGGCGTGCAAACATTTACTTGTTAGCAGAAGAAAGTAAATACAACATTATTCAATGCGCACGCGCGGCTCCTCCAACGCCTTCATTCTCACCGGCACAACAATTTGTACAGCAAGCGCGTGCAAGCTCAGAAAAGAATCGCTGTCGTGCGGAGACAAGTGGAGTTAGAGTCACGACCAAGGTGGTGATTTTATTCTTACGGACTCAGCTAGAAGGCGGATTATCTCCTTATTGATTGTGATCAGTTGGGTGATTCGCGCGTGGAAATACCAGGCTCGACTTTCTTTTACAGACACTTTATACGTACGCTGTACCGTTTAAGTGGCTGTTTCCATCCCAATTCTATCTCAATTGGTAGAATACTAATAATATTGGCTTTATTGTGTTTCGAAGTATTCTCTCTACGATAATCAAAACACTTTTGCATGCGCTCGAACCAATTTTCGTAATACTTTTTCCACTCCGATTGAGGCACCTCCAAAACATGGTTTTTCAATGCACCAACTGCTTCCTTTGGCACCGAAAAACGTCGGCCACGCAATTTTTTTTGATAAACGGGATTAAAAAGAAGTAATTTGGTAGCTATCTCAGGGTTGTACGGAGGCTGACCCATCAATTTGACATTTTGGTCAGTCAAATAGGTAGTCATTTCAGTCGATCTGTGAGAGCTTGCATTGTCATGATGAAGAACGACCCTTCGATGCCGCCTCTTTTTCGGTATTTCACCGAGAACTTCTGGAAAACAAATGCTCGTGTATCATTCATAATTTACGGTTCTACGTTGCTTTAATGGTACGGTTGCCACATTCCCAATTATTCCGAAGAAACAGGCGATCATTTGCTTGGATGTGCTTCGTGCACGAATCACTTTTGTCGGATTTGGCTCGTCTTGGAAGACCCATACATCGGATTGCTGTTTCGTTTTGAGTTCATACCCAAAGATCCAATATTTGTCACCTGTTTAGATGTTATAGACAGCTTTTGATGCACCGCGATTCTATTTCTTGAGCATGTCTTTGCACCAATTGACACGAGCATCTTTTTGAGCTTTTATCAAATTATGCGGTATCCAACGCAAACAAATTTTTTTCGCAGCTAGATGTTCGTGAAATATCTTATTGATGCTCGCCATACTTATTCCCAAGGATACCTCAACCTCATGGTAAGTTACATGACGATCTTTCTTTACTAGTTCATGCAGAGCATCAATGTTTTCCGTCACAACAACAGTTCGGACGACCTTCACGACTTTCGTCGCTGTGCGAACGGCGGCTATGATGGAATACGTTATACCAGCGTTTCATAGTGGCAAAAGATGGGGCTTCATCGCCGAAAGTGGCAGTAAGGTGATCGATGCACTCCTGTCTTGATAATTCACGTTGAATTTCTTAAAAAATAATCGCACAAAAGTGCTCACGAGTTAACTCCATTTTTTCACCGAGACAACATTTTCGAGTCACTTTAAACAACACAAATTATGATCAAACGAAAATATGTTTTGAAGATATTCAGCGTTAATAGGGTTCAAGTTTCAGATGAAAATGTCATATGGCGCTTAAAGAACTTAGTGTTGTTAAGGCTCAAAATATAAATAGCAACCGTCGTAGTTATAATTTCCTCCTTTCATCATACATAACTTTTAGTCAATGAAAATATTCCACAAGTACTTCATAAATCGATAACGTTTATGTTGACCCTAAAACACTGAGTCAACCAAAGATGGAAAACAAAATGATGACCTCGATGATCCTACAACAAATTCTAGAGCCAGTTTATGTGAAAAAAATGCTTGCATTTGGCTTAAATTGCAAATTCACCGACTAAACGAACGTAAACTACACGAGTCCACTACTTTAATCTCCTGAAGCTAATATGGGACAGTGAGCGGATCGTTCTCTACTCGATGCACAATGGCTGCATTTACTCATTTGAAGATCTCGCTGACCTTACGAAAAAAGTGATGTCTGCAATTACCGCCAGACTTCCCACCGAAAATACTGGCGCCGTAGTCACACAGCACCTCATGGACCACCGCCTAGACTTAATGCGATCAATTCACAGTTTCGTCACATCCGGCATTCGTTCTGGTCGGACCCTTTTACTTAAGGGTTTCTCCAAAGATTTTTCCTCGAAGGGTCTCAGGGTTTGGAGGCGGCCGACGGGACGAATTATATCGCAGGGGCGAGGCCGTAAACTAATTACGACGGCGATAACCCTTAAAAAAGAAGGGATACCCCTTAAGGGTTCGGCCCTTAAAATGAAGGTGGGAGATTAAACAGCGCGGAATTTAGGGCTTCGTGCTGCTTCACGCAAAGAAGGCTGCGGGTCGCGAGATTCGACCCCGACCCCCCTGGGGTCCACGCCGCGTGGGAATGGCCTTACATGACACGTAAAGCTGCCTGCCCCCCCATCTGCTGGATGTCAATTCGAATGAGAGACGTTACGGAGTGAAAACCTTTTTGTGTTCGAAATAATGAAATCGATTGACGAGTCAGTTTCCACAGAGGCGATCCTCACATACTAAGTACATCTACATAAATACCCTGCGAGCCACAAAGAAAAGATGTGTGGCAGGGCATGTAGCACCAGGAGAAAAGGGTACGGGATGATGAGGTTGGGGTTTTTCAAATAGGTGGGGGAAGGTGGGGGGAACCTGTAGGAAAAATATATATTTTCATCACGCGCAGTCCCTAACCTGTACGTTAATACTTATCGTAATTAACTGACTCCTGGGGGATTTCAGCTACAAGCATTCTGGTTTATTATCGTTCTTGGAAAAAATGACATTTTAAACCTATCAGTCTTGCAGTCTATCTCTCTAGTCTTATATTCGTGATCCCTTCGGCCGTAATACGTTGGGGTTCGTATTATATCCTTGATGTCATCGGAAAAGGGCCCATCTTTAAATGTTTCTAATAAGTTTAATCTATATTGTGAACGCCGCTGTGTAAGGGAACCCCATCCTAAATTGTCTAGCAAAGTGGGTACGCTGCTGCGTTGGTCATAACAATGTTTGACAAATCCAGCCCCCTTCCGCTGAACTCGATCTAATTCCGAAATCAAATTTATATTTTGAGGATCCCATATACTGGCAGCATACTCTAGGTGGGGCCTGACCAAGGCAAGAAAAAACCGGTCCTTCACTTTTTTGTCGCTCTTACCTAGCACTCTTTTCACAAATTCCAATTTTTTATTAGCACGACCGCATATTTCTCGTATGTGAATTCCCCAGGACAGATCGTGAGTAATTTTTACGCCCAAGTATTTAAAGGAATCTACCCTCGCGATTGCGGTTTGTTTCACTTTGTAACTCTAAGGAAAGGAATTACTCTTTTCCCAAAAATGTATTACTACGCATTGTAAAAAATTTAATTCCAATAGCCATGTATCGCACCAATTCTGAATTTCATCTAGGTCGTTGGCTAACACGACTCTGTCTTCGTGACTTCGGATGTCCCCATAAATTACTGCATCATCGGCGAAAAGACGGAGCTTGCTATTAACTACGGTACTGAGGTCATTTATGTAAATAAGGAATAGGAGGGGGGCCTATGACACTTCCTTGTGGTACATCCGACGTGACCTTGACAGTATCGGATGATACACCGTCCAGGACGACTGTTTGGACACGATCACTTAAGAATTGTTTAATCCAGTTAATAATACTCTCGTGTATTCCATAGGATTCCAATTTCGCCAGTAATTTGCAATGAGGGACTTTATCGAAAGCTTTCTTAAAATCTAGGAATATCGCTTCAACTGGAATATTACTTCCACCGGAGTTCAATACATCATATACAAAAAGTGCGAGTTGAGTTTCGCAGGATCTACCCTTACGGAAGCCGTGTTGGTTATTAATCAATAATTCTTGGCTATCGAGGTACCTCATTATTGAACTAACATTGATGTGTTCAAGAACCTTACAGGAGATGGAGGTGAGCGATATTGGCCTATAAATACTGGGGTCCTCCCTGTCTCCGTTTTTAAATATGCGTGTTACCGAAGCTACCTTCAAGCCGTTTGGCACGCTTTCTACTGCTAATAATTTCTTAAATATTATATCAACATAAGGGGCAATTTCAGACGACAGTTCTTTATTCACGCACGCCGGTATCTCATCAGGTCCCGGAGGTTTGTTGGGGTCGATGTTTTTAAGGAGTAATTCTATTCCGCGGGTGTAAAAATCGATTGCTTGCATAGATTGCTGAAATGTTTTCGTAAGGTTCTCGGGTATATTCTGTGAGCATATGTTGAAAACACTCTAGAAGTTTGAGTTAAATATGTTGGCTTTAACTAAACTACTCGTTACTTCATACCCCTCTTCGTTATTCAATGAGTTTACGGTGGACTTTTTTCCCTGCACTTCCCTGAAGTAGGACCAAAACAGCTTTGGGTTATCGTTCAAATGTTCACCTAATTTTTTCCTTTTGAATTCCGCTAGCGCCTTCCAGAAGGTCTTCTAGGCAGTGGACCTAGATGCTTTGTAGTTCTGTATAGTTTCGTTGATTTTATCAGGGGAGGAATCTTTAACTTCGTTTATCATTCTGGCATGGCACAACCTTTGCCACCTAAGTGATTTCCGTATTTCGGAGTTGTACCATCGAGGTTCCTTATTTTCTTTTATATATTTACTAGGTATAAATCTCTGTACTGCTGAACGTTTTATCGCAAGAAAATTATTCCAAGTATTCTCGACACTACTACTTTTGCTTAATTCGTCAAATATAAAAAGGAACGTTTTAATTCATATTTTAAGCCATCATAGTCAGCTTTATTGAACAAATTAACCTTTCTCATAGGTTTGTTAACTTTATCTATGCTTAGAGAAAATTTAGCGTTTACAGCCCTGTGATCACTGATTTTTTTAACAGCTTCTATATTTAAGACCTTTTCGGGTATATATATGCTAGTAACATTCTATCCGTTGCTTGCTCTATGTTTACTACGCTTCTTCCTACCTCTTTATTTATTATTACGGCAACCCCTGGGTGCATCTCGTCCCCATCGCTGTATATTATTCTATAACCATCACTTCAGTAATCCCGCTATCCTTTTATTTCACTTCGCATAGCCCTAAAATATATCTATATTACATCTTTCCATCTCTTGCATAATATTCTCTAATTTGACTGTCCTCAGCATTGTGCTGACATTCGTATTCTAACTAATTTCGTCTTCTTCTTCTGCATCTTCTGTTCTGGTGCTGACGGTTTTCCCCTGCCAGAGTTTCTTGTAATGATTACCGCGGAAGCCTTGCCTCCCCCGCTGCCGGGCCCGACACACGACCGCTTGGGCCGAGTCCTGCAGTTGCCAGGACTCAATTTCTCTCTTGTGCCAATTATTTGGTCTTGGGAATCATAATTGAGGTGGTTTCCCGTTGCCTTCCTCAATGGTGTTATTAACGTGACACCATCACTTAATGGCCGCCCCACTGGGGTCAGACGCCTTTGCAGCCGCCTCACTGAGGAACAGACGCTGCGTGGGCTACCTTTCGTGTGGCTCCTAACCTTCGACCTATCCGGCATGGGTGACCCTACCAGGAGCAATTATTATTGCTCCCGCCAGCACAGCTCAGGGGGTCATTATACGTTTAGTATACTCGACTCCGCAAATGCTTCATTCCGTAACTCGTCGACAGAGAGAATCTCCATCAAGGACACGGGTGTTCACTTTCAAATGAGTTACTTTGGGTCCTCTTTTGGATTTCTTTTGGAATGAATTCACTTGTATGGTAGATTTCTGAGTCCGCACACCTCAGTGTGTACAAAGTGGAGATTCAGATTAACGACTTTCTCACCCGCGATCATTCCACCAGAATTAATTATCGTCCCCCTTGGGCGGCGCCCTTGGATTCCTGGGGGGGTAACTTCAAAGCCTTCAATCCCTCTGTCACAGTAGATTCACTTCGCACTCCACCCCCACTCTCAAGCTCCCTCTCCCACTCCTCTAACCCACCCCTTTCAAGCCCCCCGTACCCTTTCCATCACATAGTCTCGTCACGTCCCACGTGGTTCGGAGCTTCTTCATTGCTGGTTCGTATATGCAAAAGAGCCAGACTGTTCTTGGCATATATATATATATATATATATATATATATATATATATATATACATACATATATATATATATATATATATATATATATATATATATATATATATATCGCAGGAAAGAGAACGGCGCGAAGAATGAGTAGGAACTTTATGGTTTCAGTTCACTTTGTGTAAGCTGTACATGCATGTCCATTAGTACAGAGGCAAAAACTTGCATTTCCCCATAATTTCATTGATTATTACTCTTTTAATAAATTTTAATAAATAACTCAGTTATTCGTTGGCAATGTGAGTTGAAACATGGAAAACGACAAACAATCAAAGGTAGACTCAAGTCATAACTTATTTGCATGAGTAGCTCGAGATGAATTAAGATATATAATGCCATGGAAAATACTACGATTTAAGTTCCACTCTCCCTCTCTTAACTTAAAAGAAGAGATTCAGCAGTAGTAATTAGAGAAAACTTAATTGGTAAACTACTCAATATTGTCATGTTTTGCTTCACAGCCAGGTCTTTTACAAACCCATGGCCATAAAGGGGATGGACTTTTCCACTAAATTTCCACTATCAAGACTTGCAACTTTGAATTCCATTATCATCCAGCATCGCCTTTTCACCCTCCACTTTTCCCTACACTTACTCGTTTCCTTTCCTTTCTGTCCATTCACCATTCTCATTCTTCTCCACAATTAACGTAAAAAGGCCTCAAATTTACGCCTAGCATCTTGCCTCAAAGATCATGCTTTACGCGCTGTGCTGAAATACCACGCCGCACCACAAGAGTTCAAACGAGCATTTTATTGATGTATGTACTCAACGTCCGTGCAACGTCCCTCCTCTTTATCAAATATTCGTTGCCGAACGAAATTATTAGCCTCATGTCCTTCCTACATTATTATTAATTGTATGGCCAATAATAATGGCCCCACACTATTCTGGTAGATCATACCACAAAGATAAAATAAGGGAGATAGATTCCAATGCAGATAGTTCAAATACTCATTCTTCCCCAGAACAATCAGAAATCATAATAGTAAGAATCCGAAGTCCAATTAGAAATATTAAAAACATTTAAGTTACAAGTTGGAACAAAATTAAAAATTCAAAGATTGTGCATATGTATGTTTGTTGGTAGCTTGTGGGTTTGCATGTGTGTGAAAGGGTTGGGGCGAAAGGGTTCTTGCATGAATGTGTACCATGTTTGGTTTGTGGGCTCTAAATTTGTGGCTTCTGCATGCGGTTTTTACGGGTGATGCCCTAACACCCCCCTCCACACGTTCTTGCGGCGGATTGCGGGGTATTGAGTAGATGTAGATGTACATTGGCCATTGTTGTGCAAAATACTTACGAGTTCCACTTCCTTAAATTTTTGAGCTGCTATATTAGTTTGAACTTAGCCTTTCTCTTTCTCGAAAACACATAACCTTGGTTTTCTTTGCATTGAATCATCCCATATCTCATCCCATACCTATCGCACTGACTCTCCAATGAGATTAGCACTACGTGCAACCCCTTGGCTGACTGATAAACCAAAGCTTGATCTTGATATAGATAGGAATTGAGCCCTTACGGCTAGTCGTAATGAAAAACTCCAATATCCGTAAACAGTTAACCTTTCTAAAAAACTACTAAGGTGGTTAGTTGGCTAACGCCACAAGTCAAGAATGGGGTAAAAGGTAAAAAAGGAAAGGGAAAATAAAGGTGAATACGTATACGCGTATTTCTGTTTTACTGTTTACGGCTATTGGAGTTTTTCATTTATTCCACAAAGATTGATTATCCGCAAAATTTACTAATATTATCAACTCCCAAATAACTTTCATTCCTACCTCCAGTTCCTCCCATGCCTCCTTAATCATTTCCTCCACATATACGTTGAACAGTACCGGTGACAATGGGCAACCCTGCCTTACCCCTCTTCCTAACACTGCCCATCCGGACTCTCAGTTCCCCACTCGCACCTGAGCAGTCTGAGACATGTACAGGTTACGGATCAGTCTCCTGTCCCTCCAATCCATTCCTATTTTCTGCAATACACGCATTAATGTTTCCCAATTCACTCTTTCAAACGCTTTTTCTAAATCTACAAAACAGGCAAATACGTCTTGATTGTATTCTCTATTCCTCTCGATTAGTGATCTCATTACTGCAATGGCATCACGCGTACCTCTACCCTTCCTAAACCCAAACTGGTCATCCCCTAAGTATCCATTTGCCCTGCTCTCCATTCTCTTGTTGATGATCCTTAGAACCACTTTTGCTGTGTGCGGCCTCCTTTTTTGAATCGGAAGTAACACTGATCAGACGAAATCTTCCGGCCAATTTCCTCCCATTTTTGATTTTTAGAACCCAAAGACTTCAGAGAAACAAAAATTTGGAACATCCTTTATTCGGATCATAATATCATCCTCACCCCCCGGAGAAGAATGGAGAAGGTTATGCGATTTTCCAGACAGAAAAAGGCTAAGCTAAACATTAAAATAGGAGGGGAAAAAATAGAGCAGGTGGAACAGTTTACATATCTCGGAAGTATATTGGACCAATACGGTCAAAGTGGTAGGGACGTAAGGAGAAGAATTACGCTAGGCAAGGAGGCTTTCTCAAGGAGGAGGGAGTTGATGACGGGGACGTTGAGTAGGGATGTTAAGACAAGAATCGTAAAAACTCTGATATGGAGCGTAGCTATGTACGGCGCGGAAACGTGGTCACTGAAGCAGGAGGATAGTCGTAGTTTGGAGGCTTTTGAAATGTGGGTGTGGAGAAGAATGGAGAAGGTGAAATGGACCGAAAGGAAAACAAATGAGGAAGTACTGGAGATGGTGGGTGAGGAGAGGGGTTTGTTGATTTGTTTGGAGATTTTAGTCTCCCATTTATTGATTGGAGCACATATAGTTTAAAAAACAGCGGATAAAGAAATACATCTTCGAGTTACTATTACCTTCTTTTGCATTGAATACCATGCAAAAAATTGCCATTTCACCATATACGGGCAAAAATGCTCTTGGTTCCTTAGCAACTAACAATCCCGTAAAAGTTTTAATATAGGAACCATTAAAAGATCCTGGGAACAAATGGCAGATAAGTTTTCCCTATCTCTCTATGTATGCACCAACTTGTAAGCCGTCCCAAGAACATGTGGCAGTGGGTGTTATACCACAACCTTACTATATCAAACCAGACATGCACTTGCCCGCACACAGGGTACCGCGCGATCCACCGAAAGAGCTGGTAAAAGGTGCGACCAGACACCATTCAAGTAACATCCGTTGCACGCACTGCAACTACTATACTACTAGTAGCCATTCCACCAACTATGCCAACGACACAAATATGGAATCTCATTAAAAAAGAAGAAACATCGCAGCAACGCAGTCACCAAATATCCTCCTCAATTCAAAGTAAACTATTTCCGCGGATTTTAGAGGTCATCAGACGACAGAGTCAATTCATTGCTAGAACTAGACAAGAAAATCAAAAGTTTCTTACCCTAGAATTAAGAACGTGACATAATAATCGGTGGAGATTTCAATGCCCCTTCCAATGATTACAGAGGCCTACAAAAAAAAATTTTTTTGGGGCCGGGAATCTTTGTGATGATTTTAACTATATTTGTAGAGCTGAATCCAAATATGAAATCCGTTTTTATTTAACAGCTCTACTTTTTTAGATATGGCACATCTTACGATTAGTTGTTTTAATATTTGATATATTCCGGAAAATAATTTTCAAAGTTAAATAAATCTATAAGTATACTAATTTATAGCCACTCTGCGGTGTTCCTTTTATTTTCAATAAACTGTCAATAAGTTTTATGTATATTTCTATATTGTAGGCCAATGAGATAATTATTAATATAATATTCCCATATCATTATGTAGAAGATTTTTTACGTAAATAACAACATATCTATATCTTGAAAACTATAGCTGATAGGAAAAAACTAGTGTCATAATTGCATTCAGCACCCCAATTGTTCTTTAAATCAGCATAAAAAGCTCCGGCACCAAAACCACTGTTGGCCTGTGTCATATTGCATGTAAAGCTTTAAAACGGGAGGATAGAAACAAATGCACCCGCGAGTCAATTTTACATTCTTATATATTGAAGTCCATGGGTCAAACTGTCATTTCACCAACTTGAGTCAATACCATTCCTGATTTGTTGGCAACGAACGATCCTAAATATGTCCTTAATATAGAAACTATTTAAGGCGTTGGCGACCACGGAGAAGTAAAAAAGAATTTATGTTTGGCCGATATTGTGCCAGAAATAAAAGTGCAAAAGAATTATTTCCTTGTTTAAAAATAGGCATTATAATGGCTCAAATGCGGGTCACAGGTTCCATTTGATAATTTAAAGTAAAGCAGCAAACGCTGAAACACTGAGGGGACGTGGTTTTACTTACCTGACATCACGCATTGAGCAATTAGCTAAAATTGTAATTGAGAATCCAGATGAATTTTGGTCCAATGTCAGGGAGGGCCAGTGGAAGTAGTCAAAAGTTATTTCGGTGAAAAAGGGTAGAGATGAAAGAGAAATCAGCAGTTCAGAAAAGACCGACACAATGAATTCCTTCTTTCGAAGCGTTTTCAACAAATTCTCAAACGAGTGTTACCGATAGCTTGCCGGATCATTTCCTCCAAGGAGTAGACCAAATGAAAATTACACATAAAGGAATGAATATATCGTCTGCTGATGAGCATTAACCCCGACAGATCCCCCGGGCTTGTTCCTGTGTTACTGTGATCAGATCACATTTCGTGAAAACTAAGGCCGAGAATTGCGCCACGTCGAGAAATCACATACGTATCTCTTTGTTCGTGATACTACTTTTTGGTTCGGGAGAGAGAGTTGTTTGGAGTGCGCGCATGGACTTAAGAAATACTTCATCTGAGAGTAAAATGTCCACAAAGCCAAAAGTCCATGACATGTATCAAATTATCCCGGTCAGGCGTAATTGACTTTTTATAGGTGCAAAAGGCAGTCATAAATGATGTTAGCTGTAATTCAGGAGAAATCAAGTGTGGTGCTTCCAAGTGAAGTGTTTTCGGACCACTTTCATTCCTTCTTTACTTTAACAGTATTACCTAAGAGTAAGATGCGGTATCATTTGCCGAAAATGCAGTGAATTACAGAGATATGCGTAATGATGATGATAAAGTGCCGTTAGCAGATGACCCAACGCTAGTACGACGCATGGCAATTAGAATTAAACTTTAAAAAAATATGTACTGATGAATTTTTGGGGTCGTAGTGGTTCCCTGCTGAACGCCTACAAAAGGAGAAATACCGGAACGGAATGTGTAGACTTAATGAAATATTCTATCCTCACTCACGAACTGTCCCGGATGAAACGCACACGGGGCATATGTGGACCGCCTTACAAAAAAATAGAATCCATTGGAAGAGTGTTGCGGAGATGTGATAAATGGGTTAAAAATAATAGTGAAGGACATCTCTTAAGAATGGCGATGAAACCATTATTAGCTCCATCATGCTACGGCAAGAGAGATCATATCAATAACAATAGAGATTGAATTTATGATTCAATTATGATCCTACTTAAAGATTTGAAGTGATTTCGTTTGCAGACTTTAAATTAGCATAATTAATTGTGATGCGAATTTGAATATGGCCTCCTCCTCAACGTTTGCGCCCATGGTGATCGTTGTAATCGGAACAAATGTTACTTTAACGCCGTTACTCTCACTTGCAAGTGTATACTGACTTATTAATTTCCCATTCCAAGTAACTTGATTTGTTATCAGTATTCCTTCCAACCTTTTTTCCTTCTCGTTACTAACAGCGCCTATCGTATGCGTATAGAAGCGCATCGCACAGAGAAACCCAAGTGCATGTGCTTATAGATATCATGATCTTCCTTTTTTGAATTAGTTTACACACATATTTTGAATAAAAATTAATACAGACCTTATTTTAGATATTGCATTGCTGGTATTGAATGGGCCCCTGCCACACATCCTAACGTTCCATTGCAGTTCATCTGGCAGATGCAAACTATGGAAATAACATTAGAGAGATAGTATCGAACTGACGGTTTTAGAATGCCATTTTTCCCACGGAAGAAACTGGAATAAGTGCAAACGACCGCATTTAAAGGAAAGAACGTATTTCGAGTGGCTACTGCATTGTCAATTTCATCAAAACGCCACTTTATTCTTCTTCTTATTTCTAGAAGCAAATTTTGCATGTCGAGAAGATTACCTTCAACTTAGATTCTGTAGGGGCTGATTATCAAATTATTATTTGAATAACATTTCACACATATTGGTAACTAGAAATTAAGATACAAATAAGTTTGATGCTGCATCGCTGTCGTGGAATCACCCCCTGCCACACACTCTAGCGGTGACACAGAGTGCAGATGAGGATTGGAGGCAAAGGATTGGCAGTGTTAAATAAGCATGGCGAAAATGAAATGGAAAGACTAATTGACAGATGAAATAGTTATCGATAATGCATTTATCAAAGTATTTTCTTCCTCAATCGCACGTGGGTGCCTTGCGCCTCAAACGGTACCCAAGGCCTATCGACATGCACTCACAATAGGCGAAACTCAGCACTGCGAAAAAACGTGGTGGGGGGTCTGTCCTTCCAACGCAGCCGGTTACAGTTTGCTTCGAGCAGTCCGAGCGGAAAGACGTGCCTCCGCGTGAAGTGTGTTTTTCGACTTTGTAACACGGCGCACGACACGGCCGATCTCCACCATGGCAGTTCCCCCCGCCACACGTCCTTCATCGTTACCAACTTCCTGGCCCACAGCACCCCCAACCCCCCTGCAGTCCCGACTTGGCTCCGTGCGACTTTTTTTTGTTTCCCCGTTCAACTGAAGAGAAAAATAGCTGAAAGGAAAGCATTGGGAGACCACGTGGAGAACATCCAAAAGCACGTTATTCAACCTTCTTGAGAGAGACATTCCCGCCGAGAGGAGTTTCAGGGTTCCTTCCAAGCACGTCAGGCAAGTATCCGCAAGTGTGTTATTGATGCAGGGGGAGAGTATTTTGAAGAATTCTATGCATCTGCTCAAGTACGATCAATAAATCTATATTTCCCAGAGAATGCGCACAACTTTTATAGTGGACCCTGTCCACTATAAAAACTACAGTGGATCAGCTCTTTTTCATCAAACATACATGTACTCCGCTTAAAATGCAGCACAATCGTATGTTTTTGAACGCGATTCCTCGGAAGCATAAACTCCTGAAAATTGTCCTTCGCGAGGGATCCGAGGCAACCCCTTGACTCGCTTTCCGTGCCGCGAACTTTCCACAACCGCGATAGCGTTGGACGAGATCGGGTGTCGGGCAGTGGGAGTCGGACGCACCCGTCTCTGCGGCGTTCAGCAGCGTCGCACTCGCTGCCCCGCGCCCGCAGAAGGAATGGACGCGAGCGCCCCCGGGCGCCACCCCAACCCACCAGAAAACGCCCATCCTGGCACACTCTCCCTAGGCGGCGACGCGTGCGCTTCCATACGCATAAACAGGCGCACGGCCAAGCGTGCTAACAAAATAGAAATATACCTAATCACAGCTCTTATGAATGCATAAATATGGTCATTAATATATTTAAAAGTATATTCTCAAGAAAATAGTTGCGATGAGTAAATTTAGGCTTAGCAAACCCTTTTTACATTATTGATTATGTAATATGATGTTTACCTTTGAAGCACAGTAGCAATAACGTATCATAAAGTGAAGATTGCACAGGCGGTTTGGAAATTGTACTTCATTGTAAGGAAGTGCGTATTTAATCTCATAAACATTCGGCAGTATGCACAAGTCCCATTCGTAAATATCATGAAGAACAATAATTAAGGCAAAATTCTCCACTTCCGATAAAAAACATATTGGACATGCATCAGAATATTTTTAATTGAGTAAAATAAAAATATACTCGTATGTTTCAGGTATGAATCGGAATGCTTTTCTCATACATCCAAAAAAATATATTTCATGTCTGTATGAGAATTTTTGGTGAATACAGATTCAGATCATATTTTTTTAATAATGAAGTGTGATGACAGATTAAAAAAAGATAAAACAGAAGGACGGTTTAGGAAATAGAATTTGAAAGAATTAACGGGTGTGACGAGAAAGGAGTTTCAGCAAGCTATAAAGATATTTATGAATGAGCACAGGGAGCTAGGTACTATGTATAGAAGAATATAGAAACATCAGAAAAGGAATATTGAAATCCGTAAACGAAACTATAGCAAAATTATATAGAAAAAGAACAAGAAAGTCATGGATTGCGGACGAGATGATTAGAAATGTAGATGAGAGAACGATATGGAAGAGTTGTACAGAGAGTATCCACAGAGTTGCATAGGAGTGCGTATAAAGAGCTGAGTAATGCTTTGAGGTAGGTAACAAATAAAGCAAAAGAAGCGTGGTGGAAGACGCAGTGTTAGGATATGGTAAGTTTGCAGAGGAATGGTGAAACTGGTGCGCTACACAGAAAGTTTAAACTCTCAAGAAGTTCCAAACCCTGTCAAGAAGTAAGAAGGGAAAATCTCTACAATAATTAAGATAAGTCAGGAAAATTACTAATTAAACCAGGGAGTAACCAGGAAAGATGTGATAAATCTATGGAGAAACTGTTTGGTAAACATATTTGTCCAGAAAACTTAGATAATGAGAGAGAATATGACAGAGATGAGAATTTCTTAGGTCTAGGCTTACTCAATGTCGAGATGGGAAGGACATTTAGGGAAATGAAATTGAATTAGACCGTATGTTAGACGAAATTTCTGTGGAAATAATTAGAGGTTTAGGAAAACGTGGAAGAGAAGTTTCTATGGGATAATTCGTAGTATTTATAGGAGAGAAATTTGGCCAGAAATGTTGTCAAATCAGTGCTAGTTTCTATTCCAAAAAAGGTAAAGGCTTTTTCATTTAAAGACCACAGAATTATAAGTGTGATTTTGCACGCAGCTAAAGTGGTTCTCTGGATCATCAGCGAGGGGATGGAGAGCAGAGAAAATGATTACTTAGGGAATGATCAGTTTGGGTTCGGCGAGGGGAGGGGCACACCTTATGTCATTACAGTAATGAGGTTACTAAAAGTAAGGAACATAAAATACAACCAGGACGTATTAATCAATTCCGTAGATTTCGAGAAAGCGTTTGAAAGAATGAGTTGGGCAGATTAAGTGAGTGTATTTCAGAAAAGAGGAGTTAATTGGAGAGCTAAGAGACTACTTATTCGACATCTGTACCGTTCTAGCGATGCTCAGGCACAAGTACAGTGTTAGAGAGAGGAGTAAGGCAGTAGTGTTCGGTATCACTTGTGATGTTCAGCGTACATGTGGAAGACTTTGTTAAAGAGGCATGGGAAGACTTGGAGTAAGGAATGAAAACTCGGAGGGAAAATCATAACACCAGTTAGTATTGCTTACCACCAAGCTTCAGTTTGTCAGTCAACCAATAAGTCGCAAGCATTGCTGAACGAATTGGAGAGGTAGTGGGAAAAGTTAAGATGGAATGAGAATATTGTGAACAAGTCAATGTTATGAGATTTTCGAGAAAGAGGAAAGCTAAGTTAAATATTAAATTATGATTTCATAAAATTGTACGGGTGGAACAGTGCACCTGTCTCAGCAGCTTTCCGGATAAATAGTGATCAAAATAGTAGGGACGTTAGGAGAAGAATAGCGTTAAGCAAAGGAGCTTCCACAAGGAGACTCGGATGGGTCACATTAAATTGAGGGAAAACAGGAAGTTGCGCAGGTAGATTAGAGGTTTGATTGAGGAAGCGTGTTGAAAGGGGTGGTATTTTATGAATAGCCACTCGATTGGAGGTAAAAAGAGGACGTTTGCGGACACTTAAAAAAAAACAAGTTATAGGCATGGAAGGAGGGGATGAGATGGTTGTGTTGAAGGAGGGGAGAATACTGGGGAAGCGATGCACAGGCAAAAACAATAAGACACTAAGACAAAATATTATAGGAAGTTGAGTAAGGATACTTGGAGTAATTTTAGTTAGGCCTAAGGAGAACAGCAGTACGCAGTGCCAATGCCCAACGAAATCGCACCCTAATCCCATAGACTACTGCTAATATTAAAAGTTTTAAACATAGGTAATACACATGAGAAATATTTTTCTAGGGAAAACTATAAAATTAATCTACATAGCGTATCTGGAGGCCAGCGGATAAGGTATATGGCAGGGGGTCTATCCACTCCAAGTAAACTTTGAATTCAAAGAGTAATGGCCTCGTACCGCTTACGCGAAAGACCTTTGACCTGTGAAAACAAATACCTGATGTAATGGTCACGAAAAATAAATATATTTTCTGATTGAATGAGAAAATATCGTCACCTTTTTTACTGAAAAAATATAAAAAACAAATATTTATACCCAAGAAATTTCTTTAGGAATATTAAGTAAGAATAAAACGGCCCTATCCGTTAGGTAAAAAGGAAAAGCAATGCCACACTCTTCGAGAAGAAGTTTTTAGGTACTAATTTATTTGCCGTCACGGCTATGGGGTCCTTTAAAGGACAGTTTTGCTTGAAATATTTCTCACTGGAAAAGATAAAGTGAATGCAACATTTCTTCAATCTTTCAAAGACCATTGTAAGATAAGGCATACATTAGAACAATACCTACTCTACCTCATGAATGAAGTAACATGTTTGAAAATATATGTGGCGTAAAAAAATGTTATGCCATTAAGGAAATGCACCAAAAGAAGAATAAAAAGATATATATATATATATATATATATATATATATATATATATATATATATATCACATCCGCCATCCCCACCTCTCTTGTGTTCGTCCTTTATGTGTGCTCCTTTTTTTATTTATTTATTTACATAAACTTCGTTGCAATTAGGCAATTTTCCTGGTGGCAACGATCCAGTCTGATCACTGGTCACTCTTACAATGCACATACATACACACACAAGAAGAACAGATATGAGACAAAATGCTCGTATATTCAATGACACTTTTAAGATTACCGACCTCTCCTTTACCATCACACAAGGATTAGGTGTACACCACACGAGTACATACTACGCACCGTCCATCGCCACACTTCGTCCGTAATCACGTATCTTCAATTTCATATACCGTTCAAAATCGCGTCCCGTTAACACATTATTCATAGCACAAGTACATACGGTTTTATTTCTCACTCACACGTTTTTAAGGCGAGCATACACCTCGTTTTAAATTTATTTAATGAATAAGGTAAGGACTTAAAGATATCCTCAGGTAACTCATTCCATTCTTTTATTCCACGATTGAGGAAGGAGTTTTTTTTAATGTTTGTTTTGTGCCCTCTATGTTTTATTTTGAACTGATGGTCCTTCCGTCCAATGTAATTTGGTTTGTCTAATCTTTCTGAGAGCTCCTCCCACCCCTTCTCTTTATTTACTATCTTGAACATCCCACATAGCCTGTTCAGCTTCCTTCTGAGTCGGAGCGGTGTCCATCCTAGTGTCTCTAACATTTCTGTCACACTATCTGTCCTGTTATGTCTTCCTAGAGCGTACCTAGCTGCCTTTCTCTGTACTTTCTCAAGCTTATTTATATGCACCTTTACAATAGGGTTCCATACTGTTGTTGCGTACTCCATTATTGGTCTTACAACTGAAGTGTATGCTAATTCTTTAGTGGATTTGTTGCTCCCCTTAAGGTTCCTCATGACCCAGTGTAGAGTTTTAAAAGCCTTACCTGCCACCTTATCTTTATGATGTCTCCATTCTAAGTTAGCTGTGAGATAGACACCTAAATATTTACATTTCTCAACTCTTACTAGATTTTCCCTTCTCCTTTTCCTACTAAATGTTATTAGTTTACACTTTTTTGTGTTTACACCCATCTTATTATTAGTAATCCATTCCGATACAAACTTTACCATTTTCCTTATCTCTATTTCAATGTGAATGAATATTTGTTCCCCGTATGGCGGTATTTCGTGTTTAAATGTGTATTTGGCCAATGTGGCTTGTCTCTTCTTCTGGCTATGCGTGCCATGAAACTATCTTTTATCCTATCTTTTATGATGTCATATGCTTGCCAACCTACTGTCCTTCTTCTTCTTGTGTTTGTCTATCTCTCCTTTGGTGGGTGTAACAGCTCCCTAACGCCATCTTCTGAGTAATGATTCGGAGCACTTTGGCGCTTTATAAGATCGCGGATTTCAGTGTAAAAGTACCTTTTCTCGTTAGCTCAGGTGGTTAGAGCATCCGCCAGGCAAGTGGAGAGATCCGGTGTTCAAGTCCCGGTCGAGGAAAATATTTTTACATTTGTGATCTGCTCACTTCCGCCATCCCCCACCTCTCTTGTGTTCGTCCTTTATGTGTATTCCTTTACCATTTTCCTTATCTCTATTTCAATATATATATATATATATATATATAACTTTTGGACGGCACAATAGAACACAGAATAAAACAGATAACACGTAAAAGGACACTCACACTGTAGATGATTTAAGCTTTCGGCCTACTCCGAGGCCTTCTTCAGGTCAGACTCTATATATATATATATATATATATATATATATATATATATATATATATATATATATATATATATATATATATATATATTGAATTTGAGATAAGGAAATTATATATATATATATATTTATTTATTTATTTATTTATTTATAAGAAAACATATATATCTTATCTTCCGAGGAAGACAGAGTTCGAGTCCGTCGAAATTATCAAGATATTATTGTGAGTGTTCTTTTTATGTGTTCTCGTGCTATGTGTTACTGTCTAGGGTTTTTGTCAGAGAGCTAAAAACATTTTTTTGACCAGGGAAAATCGCGGTTTGCAAGAGTTTTTATTCACTGTAAGTATTCAGGCATGTTTTATATTAAGATATCCACCTCAATTTGATATTTTCTATTCAAATGTAGCAGCAAAATGCCACCCACTTGTGAAAACAATGAATGTAGGGATGAGACTCCCTTTCCGTTCGATTCTCCCCCTTCCGAGGCGCAGTGGAAGCGGGATCGAAAGTGGTCGGCGCGATATCAAGGAATGGGGGTCGGTCGGACCCCTCGCCACTCCCCCTCCACGGGAACAATTAATGTTTCGGGAATACTAATTACAGCGGGCTCACAATGGCTCAATCCCCGCCGACCCACCCGCCCCTAAATTTAATCAAAGGAAACATTTCTCCCTCTCTTACATTGGCTCTCATTAAGAAGACTGACTTTCTCCCCCCTCGCGCGCATACACACACAGGCACCCTCTCTCGTCTCCTCTGAATCCACCCCGCCCCTCCCCTTCCACTGCGCCCTCTCGCGGCCTCTTCCCTCCTCGCTCCCTTCCCATTTAATTATAGCGCCCCGCCCTAAACTATATCATTACCGTTTCACGCGGGGAAGGCTCGTCGTCGGCCGTGATTCTCGGTCGCCCGCAACACCAAGCATCAACCCTCGCAACGGCGCACGTGGGCCGCTCCTCACCAAGGCCCTTCAATAATACACACGAAGATTAACTTTATTCCTTTATGTACAAGTCCAATTCCAGTGTGTGCGATTATGTTCTACGCGTTTCTGTAACGATCTCATGTCTGCAATGACGCGATTCCGCTTTATTTTATAAATGTGTCTGTTTATGTACGTTTAGGTATATATACACGTATTAATTCACTTAAACAGGCCTTGAAATAATTATTAAAATATGGTCGTGAGTCTTACGGACGTTTCGTTGCAAATGGGCCTTCCTCTAACTAAGTAGCGTGGCACTTTTCCTCTTTTTGCATCTCATACATTACCTATTTAAAATTATATTAATTTTAAATATGCTCCATGACAACGGGGCCCATTACTGTTTGTGTGTGTATAAACAAATAGAAGTACAATGATTTTTCCCGCCGACGTGAACGGTTAAAGTAGGGCAATTGAAAAGGTGGTCCTTGAAAATCAACGCGACCCTCCTCCTCAGTTGTCTGCAGGACGTTTTAGTGTGGGGATCATTGCTAGATCGGGCCCCTGTTCGAAGGTCCCGCACCACGAAATCATGGTGCCTCATCCCATAGAGTTAAGACACACGAAATAAATTAATATTAGGCTCGGGAAATTGGGTTTGGAGATGAAGTACTTGTAGTGAATGTTGAGGTACTCGTAGAGAACAAGGAATGGTTTTCCGCTGGCACGAGATGCTCCGGGAGTGTAGAGGAGGTTTGGGACGAGATACACCACGGATGTCCGTCGACCGCAGACGGCAACGAAAATGTTCAGAAACTGAAGGCCATGTCCAATTCCAATCAACTCCCGAGGGTGAGATTGTCAGCAGAAGAGGACAGTGTTCCACAAACCACATTAAAAAGCATTCTTACTGCAGATTCAGCCACGAGAAAGGTGTGCGCCGTGATGGTCCCCAAGGTGCTGTCGGAAGATCAGAAGACTGCTCGTGTGACAATATCGCGTGACCTCTTGGACCGCTGTGAAATTGAACTACAAACCCATGTGGCACCGCCGGAATTCTTTTTGTCCTCAAAAATAAGAAGGAGCTTGAAAGGTAACCATTTTGGAACGCTAGATAATGTCTGAGGGGCCGTGACGAGGTGCCTGAACACGGAAGTTCTCGCCGGCGCCTTCCAAGAAGCGTACCGCGACTGGTAGAAGCGTCATCGGCTGGCATCGTTGTATCGATGCACATAAATGCTATTTCGAAGACTTTCAGTAATTCGTACATTGAACTGCATCAAATATTAAGTCTTCATTAATTGTTAGTTGCAATATATTTCTGTAAAATTTTTGATTTTGTTTCCCACGGTGCAGAAACATGATAATTGAGGCAAGATGATAGGCGAGTATCGGAGGCATTTGAAATGTGAGTGTGGAGAAGGATGGAAAAGGTGGAGTGGAAGAAGAGGGAAACAATCGAGGAGGTGGTGGACGAGGAGGGGGATGTGTGCGGTACGCCAATTGCGAAGGAAAGGTGGATCCGAAATTGAATTAGATGCGTGTGGCTGACAGGCAAAGTAGCGTGCTCGCCGGCGAATACGTGGCAAGGAAAACCCTGCTTACAAAACCATGCTACATATTAATGTTCCGATGAGGTATTTCTGAACGCCAGCACTCAACGTCTTCGTTTTCGATTTAATCCTCCGATCCTTCTTTCGGAACGCCATTCCGCTCTTAATGTTCCGAGCTCTTTGTCCATTTTAATCCGAAACACTTCTGAATTCTTACCATAGTCCCCCCCATTACTATTTACCCAGGTTCCTTAGATATACGTTATAATGATAGAGTCATAATGTTTTCTCTCGTCTTCCTATCGTTGCCCATCCGGACTCACCACTTGCAGCTGACCCGCCTGTGACATATACGGCTTCCGGATGTCTCCTCTCCCTCCAATATATTCCTATTTTCTGCAATACATTCACTGAATCTACCCAATTCGCTCTATCCAATGACTTTTCCAAATATACGAATCAGGAACAAACATTCTGATTGCTTTCTTCACCCTTCTCTTTTAGTGACGCTCATTACTGATATGAAATGACGTGTGGTTATCTCTCTCTTGAATCGAAACTCACCATCCTCTAATTAATCATTTTCCCTGCTCTCCATTATTTTGTTGATGATCCTGAGACCAACTTTAGCTGCATACGAATTCAAACTTATCCATCTCTAGTCCTCACACATGTCTACCTTTCTCTATTTCCTAATAAAATCTAACACCGATCTGGCGAAATTTTCCGACCGATTTCCTACCTCATAAATGCTACGGAGATGCCATAAAAACTCTTCTTTCCATCTCAGTTCCATGCTCGTGTTTCCGTGTTTTATTGGAAATACCCTGCTCCCTGTTCTCTACCATAATTTCCACTACAGTTTGCTGACATTCCTCTCTTGTAGTTCCCGTTAGCGTTTTCAAATTCCATTTCCTTCACCGTATTCCTATTCACTCCAATTCTGCCACTCTGTTCACAAGCAATGTAATAACTTGGCATGTACACGCTATATATCTTTACAGTATCTCATCAAAATTATAACTTAAGCACCCTCATCTGCTCTCAAGAGTTGAAAAGATTCTGAGAAGGACGCTTCTTTCCCTTGAAAGTCGCAAAAAAACTTTAATAAACCTTTCAACTCTTCACAGCTTCTATCTTTACTATGGCCCGTCATTTCCACTGTGTATCTCGATTCCCTACCTTACTTCTTCACTCCAACGAATCCATCTGATGGAGAAGTCTTACATCTTTCTTTCTTTTCTCCTTTGACCTCAACTGTGAAATTGCATTTCAGCAGAGATCTTTCCTTTTTACCGACCCTCAAAATCTACCACGCCACCATTCTAATCAATACCGCCAATATTTTCCTAAATTAAATTTAAACACTTTTTGGAATGCTCAACATTGACGGTAACAAAAAGATTCAAGAATATCCACACCTCCTTATTGTGGTTTACCCCCCTCTCGAACCGATTCATTTTCCCCCATCTTCCAGCAAAAATCCAAACAAAGCTCTTATTAAATGCATCTAATGTCCTTCCTTTCACTATTATTTAAAACCCTAGTACAATATTTACTCATCTCAGTTATTTGCTTTTAAAAATTCATCAATAATCCCATCATTGTCATAACTTCAGCAGATAAAGGTTGCACAGTTGTAGTACAAAACACGACAGATTCCATTAAAGAGGCTAATAGATAGCTTAATGGCACCTCCAAATACGTATCCATACCGACTCACCCAAACCCTGTCTACCAAAAAGAAGTCATAGTCTTTCTTAAAGACGGAGTTCCCTTCGAGGGCCTAACTGACTCAACTCTCTCCCCGCCTAATCCCGCTCTCCCCACTCCCAAAATCCATGCACCTTATTTTCCAGGCAGATCCATTGTTTCTTCCGGTAATTCCTCGACGCAGCGTTGACTGCCGCATTCCTTGACTTCCAGCTCCATGGCCCCTGATGTCATGCATGCATGGAAGACACCTACCACTTCCAAGACAAACTTAACTCAGTCTTCTCAACACAGACATGATTATGACCACTATCGCTTTCTGACTTCCCTATGTACAACCTTTCCCCAGAAAAAGGGCCTCTCCTCTCTCCAATATTTTCTTTCCAAATATCTCTAGCACGGATTTCCTGTCAAAACGTACACAGTTCACTGTCATATGCAATTCTTTCTCATTTAAAATCGTCAAAGGTCGTGCCTTGGGAAGAAGTTTCACATGCCGATATCTACCTTGGCCTCAAACAAAATATTCACCCCCACCACATCCCGAAACTCTTACTTTGGCTTAGATGCCAATTGACGATAGTTGTGTCGTTTGGCAACATGAAATGGACTCACTTAAAGCTTTTATCTCTTCCCTCGATTCGACATCCTTCACGCCTATCACGATTTTTAAGTTTAGAATTAGATGGTTTTTAGTAGCGGAGGGTGCCGTGTTTTTACACATTCCCCTCAAAGAGGCACAATATTTTCCTATCTGAATGCAATCTTTCTTTGGCGGAAATGCTTGAATTATTTAAAAAAATTATAAAAAATTATTTAAAAAAAGATTTGTTTTTTTTCGCAAAATTCAATGATAAAGTATCTCTGTTACTCCCACGGCCTCATTTTTAAATACGCAATGCACTGGCACATTAAAACAAGCATGCATTATATACACGAGGTCTGTAAATAAGCAGGCTGCTTTTTTTTATTTTTTCATTCAAAAAGAATTACAATTGTGTACTGTCATTCTCAAAATAACTTCCTTCTGAAGCCACACAGCACTGGAGACGGTTCATCAACTCATAGCAGTGCTGGAACTACGATACTGGAATAGCCTTCACCTGGTCGGTTACGGTCGTTTCAATGATTTCAACTGTCACAGAATGAGTTCCCTTGGGGTCATTTTTTCAACTTCGGGAAGAAAAAAAAGTCACAAGGCCTCAAGTCAGGCGAATAAAGAGGCTGAGGAGCCGCAGGAATATTTTACTGGCCAAAAACTTGTTCATTGAAATTGTTGTGTGACAAGGAGCATTATCGTGATGCAACACCCAGTTGTTCTTGATGTGCAGATATTTCTCATCCCCAATTCATTGGTCAAAATCTGATGAACGGTGTTATGAATCAAAGTCAACCCTTCTCCGATCATTCTTACTGTCAACCGACGATCTGAAATCACAAGATCCCGGATTCTGTCATTTCTGGCATTTTCATCGGTTCGTGAAGATGAAGGCCTTCCGCTTCGTGGTTCATCTTCAATCGACTCTCTTCCTTCTGAAAATGCCTTAAACCACCGAAAAAACTGGGCTCTTGACAAAACACTATCTCCGTGAGCCTGCTGAAGTTTAGCAAGAGTTTCCGTCGCACTGTGCCCAAGTCTGAAGCAAAACCTGATCGATGACACCCTTGCTCGAAATTGATGTCACTCATTTTTAGAAGACAATAGAAATAACTATTTCACAAAAAAAATCGCTACGGACAAGCAAATGACTCGAGCGCGTTCAAACCCGTACTGAAAGCGAATCACATGTTCCCCTGCCGCCCCTCCAAGCCCAGCGCCCCCAGTGTTGCCAGGTGGAACGCTACGTTGCCAGTCTCACTACTTAATTTACAGACCTCGTATGTGTGTATGTATGTGTGGTATGCTTTGACAGGTATTGAATGTTACAGTTCGGCCAACAAAGTCTTTTTAGGAATGGTTATCGATGGACGGCATATGTTTTCCGTTGCATTCGAATGGATCCGATGAGAGCAACGTGTCTCGTAAGAGTGGAGTGGGGACTGTGCCGAGTGCACATTAGATGGCTAGCCTTGGTCGTTTCGACCGCACCCCTGTGGGCTTCATCTGGAAGTACGTGAATGTATGCTTGGCGTGAACTACCGAGGAAACGATCAGCCCCCAACAGTTTCTTCGCCACTGACATCTCCCGCGGCGTCGTGACGCTCTGTAAACATTGGAAACCACAGAACAAAGTAAATAACTCGTAAGCAAAGCCTCCCTTTTGGAAGATTTTAATGAATGTGAGCGTTCGTATAATTTCTTCAACAGTGATGTTAAATACAAGGTGTATCAAAATAAATATCGAAGTTTTAAAACCTTACGAATTGTAAAACAAAAATAAAACACCTTTCTGTTCTCGAGTCACCATATTTGCTACTAGCGCTGTCTAACGGACGGCACAAGAAACTGCATGCGCAGGTGTACCGAAAATACTGTTTAATTTGTTCTATCATTTGATGTGTAAATTAAAATTATCAGTCAAATGTAATAAATAATACAAAGTTTTTAAACTCCAATTTAGAACCACCCTGTAGTTCTAGACACAGGCTACTCGGCTGAACAACGAAAATCGAACGCCAAATATCCTGGCGACGTTAAGTTTAGCACGAGCGTTAATTGCAAACACACATCTGAAAATTAGTTCCTTCGCAACTCGGTGTTTAAGCTGCGACAGGAAATTTTTTATTTAAATATGGCACGTATTTGCGCTTAGAAAACAAATATAAAAGGGTTCCGGGATGAGCTGGAATTTTTTTAATATTTTAGTACCCTGCAAGCCACCTATAAGGTGTGTGGCAGGGGATGTATGCACACCAGACTGATTTTTGACCCGAATATGACCCCAACCGTGATTAGACAACATTATTCTGATCCCTTATCGTTTGTGGAAAAATGATAACTTTTTTCTATACCAAAATTATTGGCATGATCTCGCCTACCGTGGTACGAAGGGGCTAATAATACATTTTCAACATCATCACTGCTAAAGAGACATCCTTACAATTAGTGCAAGAGATTTTAGGGTAGGTTACATTACAGATTATTTAATCTGTAATTTAACCTACCCTCTGTGAGTGATTCCTAGTCTAGCCCCTTTGATATTATGGATACGCTACTAAGTTTATCATAACAGCGCTTTACAAATCTAGCTTCTATTTACGCTGCACGCCATCTAATCCGGCAATTAATCCAACTTCGTGAGAATTCTATATGCTTGCAGTATATTCTAAATGAGGCTTAAACAGCGAAAGATAACATTTTTCTTTGGCCATTTCATTACATTTACCAAGTACTCTTCTAATAAATTCTATTTTTTTGTTAGTTTCTCCACATATTCCTCGTATGTGTTTCACCCAGGAGAGATCGTGGGTGGCAGTAATGCCTAAGTATTTAACTGAGTCTATATATTCCATTTTGGTGTTCCCGATGCAGCAGGTGTTCGGGGAGGATTTTCCAATTGTTGCAATAATTGCAATAATAATTGTTGCTTAATTGCAAATAAAGTTGTTGCAATAATAAATAAATGCTTGTTCCAATAATTCATCGCTTGCATTTTTTAGTCTAATTCAAATATGGCGAGGGTAAATAAAATAAACGTTGCACGTCAACATAAAGATGTAATGGGCATGATTATTACCACCTGATAATGATGCACAGCATTGAAACCATGGTCGTTAAGTATTAAATGTTTATGTGGAAGTGCAAAGTTTATTTTTCTATCCTAATTATGAGGGAATTTCACAAAGTTAAACCTGAAACTGTAATGTTTCATTCTAATGTGCCAAGTGCTCCACCAGCGTTGTATAACACTAAGGTCATCTGATAAAGCTGCTGGGATAAGTTAGCTAAGATCGCGCCTCGTGCGAGGAAAGGAGTCTATGTATCAGTCAGTCACATTTCTGTTCTTTTTCTTCATCGCAGTGGGCAATCTTCCGGTGTCACGTTGGGCCGCAATAACTTCCAAGGTGTCAAAAATTACATTTCTGAATTGATTATGTGGGCTGAAATGTTGATATGACATATCACTGCGATTTATTCCCTTGAGGTGTCCCGAGACTAAAAATAATAGGCGACGTTTTCAGCTGAGCAGCCCGTCCTCCGTGAGCTCATCCTTCCTTCGATAATGCCCTCCGCTCCGACCCCCTCTCCTCTCCTCTGGCCCCCCCCCACGGCTTACGGATCCGTGCTCAACTATCCAATTAAGCAGGCGCCGCCCAGCGGTTAAGATTTCCCGTGCTCCAAATAAACGCCATTTACCCGTTGGCCCCGGGTAGCGGGAGCGGCGAGTGAATCCCCCGGGGGGGGAGACACGATCATGGCGCCGGAAGTAATTAATGACGCAATGGATCGCTGGTTCCGGGCGCACACATTAGGGGGCGGAGCGTGCCAAAAACAACGTAAGTATGCGAACTCAGCCTATAGTTAAGGATTTCAGGGGAACTCGCTGTGAAGCATAATCATCCTATTTATTCCTTGGATGTTTCAATTATATCCGTGGGAAAACGGCTGTCTCGTCGAGGCGCAGTTAAGGGCTCGGGGGAGTTGGAAGACGCTTCATGCCACACGAGGAGCGCTAATTAGCGAAATGATTTCTCCAATTAAACAAAATGGAGAAACGTGTGTCATTTGGCTCCGGATGAATGTATCGATGGCATGATGTCACTCGACGAAAGGAAGGTGTTTCACGCAGAAAAGGCACACATGCGTTCAGCACACGACAGCGTATTCGGCATCAATCTCTGGCCTCACACCTCTATCCAAGGATGCACGTGAAATATCTTCATTTCCTCCGAACACCGAGGAGGATTGAACTCCCGCATTAAGTCCAAATTTGGATTTTTTCCCCAAGTTTCATCTGAACGCTTCATTTGCATTAAATTATTAATGCATTGACCACATGCTATTCCTATGATCTCCGACCTCTCGTCAAAATTCCTTCCACTTGACCCAGTCACTTAAGACTGAGTGTTTCTGACCACACGAGAAGCACTCAATTGTTTCCCTCGGTTAATTCCTTCTCTTTCTAGCATATTTTCTCCGTTATTTTCCAGACCAATGTCACAAAATCCTTCATTCTCTACATTTAGCTGTGCCACTATTGCCTCCAACACAAGGTGGCGATTCGTGCGGCGTATTTGAAATCCTTCTACGCGTATGACATTTCACTTACTAAGTCAACCCGTCATCAATTCCAATTTTGGAGTGAATGTTTGGCGAACACTTTTTTCTCTTAATGTCTCAATTAATTTTCTACAACCTTAGCATTAGCCATATGAACAACAACAAAGTGTGTTAAGTACTTCTAAAACATTGAATTTACTTTGGTTGTGTACTATTTAAATATTGAAGCGCTAATGATAGGATTAAATATGGCATGCACCGTCCAAATGAATTTCAGCTCCTGAAATACTTGAAGCGACAGCTATCAACGCCATAAGGCACTTCCAAAGATAATACAGTTGGTGTTCATTTTGGCCAGCTGTCTCTCATCCGAACTCACTGTGCGCTTTGGTGAGCGAATTACTTCATGTCCCAAAAAAACGAAAAGGATCTCACCTCAAATCTTGAAAGTAATTTACTTGCCAACTGTTTGACCAGACGCACCCACGAGTATTTCACTTTACTGTGCATTTTAAACAATCTTTAGATCCATTCGCCCCACTGCCAGACGCAGCACGTCATTGATTTGCCAAACCTGGTCAATAAACCACGCAATGTCAAGGTTATTCTCCTATGACGTCTATCACCTCTTGGAATTCACTTCCTTCCCCTAAAATTTGAAAGATTCATAGACGCCAAGTTCTCAAATGAAAATAAAAAAACGTGCCCTTTCACGGATAAAATACGTTTCCAACCGAGAATCTTCTCCTAACATTCCCAAATTTGGTCAAATGATAAGTTTAAATGTACATTGTTGTCACTTTCCCTCTTTCTTCATTTTGTGGTTATTTTTCCCATTGAAAATGTTGACAGATTTTGTTGTAAGTCCCTTTTCTTATGCGTGATATTGTATACAAGATTATGTACTTGCATTTGTTGGACTTCTGTCTAAGACTTATACTTTCATTTTGAGAATTTCGTGTTTCTCTCAGTTTTTCCTCAAAATCTTCTGCTCTCTCCCTCCCTATCTTTGTGTATTTCAACCGCAATTTTTTCCCTAATTATTGATTTGCCACGCTTTCATTTAAGCGTAACCTTTCTTTTAATCTCTGGTGGAAAATAATCCGGAGAGTTTCTTTGATTCACGTTCCCTCCACTTGTTCACGAGTAGTCTCCTGGGTCGGATATTCGCCCAAGACACAATTAACTGTTTTTCTCTCTTCTTCCGCCTATGACCCCTCCCCCCCTATTATTGAGAGCCCCGTTATCCCGCCTCCCCCTAACCGCCCCCGCCCCAACCGGGTGGAGCAGGCCCCCATTTGGAGGTGGGGAGTTCTCGCTCGCCCGCCCCCCCATCCGCGCCCCAGGGGGAGGAGAACACGGAAGGGAAGCATGAGACATGAGCACAAGTTGGACCGAGGCCACGAGACTCGTTGAGACACGTATTAAGTGCACGCCGGGGGACGCGGACCCCTTGATTGTTGACCGACTTCCAAAAACAGTCGCGCGTCCTCATTTGCGGGTGGGAGGCAGCGTCCCCGGCGGAATCCAAGAGACGACTGGGGGGGACGCGCCCCCCCCCCCCGCCCCTTCCGGCGTGCGTGCCACCCCGGCGAGGCTGTGGTCGCACTCCGCATGCCCCTGTCAATTTTTTTAATCCCGCGAATATAAAATTCTGTGCACAACATATCAAACGAGTAAAATAAATATGACTTAAATGATCGTTAATGTAATGCGTAAAGTGAAACGCCCGATCACTATATTCGAAGGTTTGCCCACTTTAATGGACTAGTTAGAGAAATTTATTACATGACGTTTTTGAAATATTATAAAAGTAGTAGATTGACTGCTAATGTTATTCTTGTTGCTTCAATTATCATGAGGCACATGAACGTAACGCTAACCTGGCTGTTTAGCGAGTTGCGTCTGTAAGGGTCGGTAGCATCCCAAGCATTGATGCATTTTGTTTGCAACAGGGCAAACTTTGTGCGAATACTCAGCACTCCCGTAACACCCAATTGTCCGTGGTCAGGCACCATCTGCATGATCCATGACTATTGCCCAGCTAATAAGGAGCAAATCATACGAGAGAAACTGGGGAAAGACAGGTGTCAATTAACGTAGCTGCAATAACGATACCGGCGCCATAAATCCAACCCCTTCGTAGTCACCTTAACGAGAGTTTCAGCGCCCTCACCCCGTTGCATTGCTACGACCTTCACTCTAAATGTGTAAAGGAAGGAATTGCAAAGATGCGTACTTAACACTTAATAGACACTAATTATTATTGTGCCTCTATGTTTCGTCATGACTTGAGCGGTAACTTGTATACTGTTTCTTATACTGGGAATATTGTTTCAATAATCAAGACTGTTCCTATTATAATCACTTTTGATGAAAAGTACAAATTTATTTTGCCTAAATATGGAACTAGACTTTCAGTTTAAATCACGAAAGGCAAATTTAGTGGTATGAAATCGTGCAATGAATATGGATTGATACCTTTCAGCATAACGAACATAATGGAGAGTAGTACAAATATCCTAGGGGTTTCATTTACTTCACAATAATATATTAGTTCTGCAGTAATAATTAAAGTGTTAACAATTTATAGTCCTTAGACAGTATGGCAGGCTAACTATGCGTTTCTCGCTCTTATCATAAATATTTTAGGATTTCTTGAATCACATTAGTTCAACTGAGTATCAACACCATCCCAACATTTTTATGGCGTCGTTATGTTGATGATCTAGGCTTCATATAAAATGAAACACAGAGACAGATTACTGGTTATAATGTCATTTTCAAATTCAATCTATTCCGTGTTAATTATCATTCTGGAATTGGAAAAGGGTTCCAATTTGAAATTGTTAGGTAAAACTTAGAATCGACAGAACGGCACCTGAGAGTACGTTTTGCATCTACCGGAAACCGTCTTGCAAAGCAAGCTCCCTTTTTCAAGAAACCAAACTTCTGCTCATTCATTCACCGCCTCACTACACCTGCCACCTATTTCTTTAGTCGAGAATTCATTGCATAGACCGCCCCTTTGCCACGCTGCCATCTTAGGCCATATGGTGAAGAAGAATTGAATGTATTTGACAGACATGTATACTCTATCACTATTACTTAAGGACACTGACGAAAGAGCATTTACGTGCCGACACTTCAAGATCTATTTGCCTCTCAACTAATTCCAATCACAAATCGACATATTTATACTTCTCGAAACTTCATTCTTTCCAGCAAGAGTTGAACCCTTAATTCCGTGCTAATGAGCGAGGAGTATTCAATGCGTGTGCGGAAGGTGAGGGCGTACTTTCAACATCAGGCCTGAAGATGGCCAACGTGCTTCCACCCACAAACACTCATCCTCCCGTTTCTCCAAACGCCCGATTTATGAATCTAACCACAATCCAATTTCAATATAAAAAAAATATCAATATCTTAAAAATGAGCATAGTTCTTTACAGAAACAACCTCTAACATTTGTGAAGGATACAATGCTACATTTTCCCATTTATATAAAACCATAAACACAGTAGTCAACCCGAGGGTCGGTTTAGTAGGTGATGGTAGAGCTCACCCATGTACCAAGCCCGACGGCGTGTAAATATTCACACATCAGGGTAGGGGGGCCAGTTCCTTTCCCTGTGCCCGTTATGGTTTCCAAGGAAGATCTGGCACCCGAAAAATCAACTAGCTTGGGTGGACAGGTGCCCAAAGTGCCTTTCCCGGGAATCGAACCCGGGACCCTTCGGTCAGTAGTCCAACGCTCTACCCACTAGACCGCCGCCACCCGCTCCATTTATATATATATATATATATAAACTAAATATAAATAATATATATATATATATAAATAAATAAACTAAATATAAATAATATATATATATAAATTCAAACACTAGAACATCGAGGCACTGGGTTCCATAAATCCCTAGCGGATTTCAGAGTAAATTACGTTTCCTCGATAGTTAGGACGTGCCTGTTTCTACGGAGTGTCTGTTTTCGCCGGCGACAGAGGCGTCGGCCGCCGGAGACCCTCTCGGAAATCGAGGTTCCGATCGTGTTTTGTTTCGAGTGGCGGTGGACCGCCTATGTCTTCCAGAAGGGTGAGGTTAGACTCTCGACTTTCTTCCGCTGGGAAGTCCGTGCTTTCGTTGTGTTTACGGGTTCAAGACTGACCTTATCTCCTGGTGTAGATCTTAGGCCCCTTTTTGTTTGCTACCGCCGGGTGCGTGTAGGGAATAGGGAATATACATGGGGTATTTTTTTTCTCTCTTTGGAGTGGATGTCCATTTGGCCCGGTCTCCTTTCTTTCTCGCAGACGTGCTCAACTTGATCATTTTTCAAAATGGTCATTCGTCGCGTAAACACGCTCGCCTTGCTAGTTGACGAAAAGGCGAAACCCCCTACTCCGTTGGAGGTTTTTCTCTTCACACTAGAGTCGCTGGGCCTCACAACCTAAGAGATAGTGGCGATCAAATTTGGATACAATCGCCATTTGATATTCCTGAAGTTGGTTTAACCAAACCTTAAATGAATAGAATTGTAGATTATAATCCGCGAAAACTACCATTGCCATCCTTAAATGATCAGAGGACGACAATCACTATTGACGAGACTTCCAGCGGCCCGTGTAACGTCAGGGTTCGTTGTCTCCCCGTGGAGACCCCTTTGGAAGACATAACAAGCGAGCTCCAACGTTTTGGTAAAATCCATCGCTCGTGGGAGAACAGATGGGAGGGAGAAAGGATGGCGCGGGTGCTTACTGGCACCGAGGTTGTGCGGATTACGGTCGAGAGAAATATCCCCTCGTACCTCCACATCGGCGGAAACCGGGCCATCATCATCTTCGGGGGTCAGCACCGCACTTGCTCCCGCCGCAACCAAGAAGGCCACGAAATTGTCCTCGGAACCAGAAAGGGAAGAGCTATGGAATGGCCTCCAACCCAAACACCGCAGAGGTGATGGACGAGCCCGAGGTGGCTGCGGAGGTAAGGGCGCGGTCGCTGCTTATTACCGGGGGTGCGGCCCCAGCCGCTCCCGCCGACTCCCCACATCCTCCTCCACTTGGAGGGAAATGTCAGCGGGAGCAAAAGTCGTCAACAGAAGAAAGGTATCCGAAAAAGAAGAGGACAGACGACACTGAACTCCTGATTTCGAAAATCGTTCTAGCTGCAGTCCCTACCAGCTCGCCTATTCTCTCCCGACCTCCGGCCACTGTCTCCGTGACTCCGTCAAAAGAGGACGGATCATCCTTCGTCCTTCCTTTCCACGGCCAGGCCACCGCACGGACGCCCTCTCCCAGCAATCCTTGCATCACTGGCTTCCAACCCCCCGAGTACCACTGGTGACAGCGGTGGAGGATGCATCTGGTTGCGAATGTCTCCCTTCCCCAACGGCTGGCCCCTCGATCCCGTCATCATGGACACTCGAGAAATTATCACCGGTCCCGGAAGTTGACATGTGTACGAGTAAAAGTTTGTCGACATCATCAACTTCGATATATTCCATCGTTCTTCTCCATGGTGGACAGCCAGGTTGTCGTCGATCTTCCCAGGGCTCCTCTAGAGGCGGTCTGATTACTCCCGAGGGAACCCCTTTGGCATATGACCCCGGGGTTCGCCACGCCCTGATGATGAGCCCCCAGTCCGTCCCCCCTGAGGCCAACTTAGGCCCCGGGACGGGCCATAACTGTGCTCTCTGGAAGAAGGCCCCTCGTGTATCGCCGCCGAGCAACCCGCTCTTCGTGAAGACCACGGCTGGCTCTTCCTCTTCGGACGAGGTCGGGGGGGGAGGCATGCGGCGACAACTCGAGACCTCGATCGTCGACCCGTCGAACGATGCGTCCCGAGAAGCGGCGAAGCACTCGCCTATTAATTCGCTGAATACTGCCGGCGTTTATAGTTCCTTAAAAATTGCAGTCCACCAACGTTTTCTCCGCGATCTCAGGGCTGAGGTAATCCTCCTTCCAGAGGTAAAGGAGGGCATAGTCTGGGATGCGAACATCTTTCAGGCTATCGGCCATTTCGCCGACTGTCATTCCAGCACCACCATCCTAGTCCGAAATGGCATTCCGTTCTCTCATGTTTGCCGCCACGCCTCGGGCCGAATACCGCCCGTTATCGTGAATAGCATCTACACCACAAAGTTTTACGCTCCCTCCGGTGAGCGCGAGGGCAGAGCGCGAAACCTATTTTAATGAACTTCTGTTCCCCTACCTGTATTCCTTCTCCGGGAAGGTCATCTGGGGTGGGGATTTCAACTCCATTTACCGCCAAGATTATAGTGCCTTGAACAGGGACAGGATGGCATACTATCCAAGCCGAGCACTCTCACTGATGCTCGACCCCATTGGAGCGATTGCCGCAGTGCGTTCTTTCTGCGCCTGCCCCGCCACCTTCACGGGGTCAGGTAACCCTCGGACGCGGATCGAATACCTGTTTCTCTTGGCATCACTTAAAAATGATATCTAGACAAGGGACACCCTCCCAGTGTCCTTCTCTGATCACCGAGCGCTGATCATGAGTCTTATATGCCCGGACACAACCCCGGCCGCGCGCGCACCCCTATCTGCGGCACCGTGTGGCGCTTGGACCTCCGCGTGCTGGAGGACACCACTCGCCCTCATTCATGTATTAAATGAGTATTGAAACATGCTTCCCAAAAATCCTCCGAAGGTTAGCATTTCCACTCGAGCATTTGCATTAACACGAGACCATGTGCATGTATGGTGGACTAAAAAGCAATAAACACCATACAAAATGGATCGATAACACAGGCCAACAGTGATTTTGGTGCCGGAGCTTTTAATGCTGATTTAAAGAACAATTGGGGTGCTGAATGCAATTATGACGCTAGTTTTTTCCTATCAGCTATAGTTTTCAAGATATAGATATATTGTTACTTACGTAAAAAATCTTCTACATGATGATATGGGAATATTATATTAATAATAAAACCCACTAAATATAAAGACTTGATTTATTTCTAGGGCTGTTAAATCACCCACAAACACAACAGAATTTTACAATACAATTGAACACAAATACTATTTTTTCTACTGTAATAAAACAAATTGAAAAGAAAAAATACATAAAAACATCACTCAACACATCGGAAGCTTCTTTTGCGCGATTTTCTTGAGTGCACTTTGTTCAAACAGTCTCGTTTTAAGCACCAGCAGTAATCTGCCATCATATGCTGCATATACCGCTGCAAAGAAAAAATTTGGAACAGCAAAGATAATAGTGAGTGGTGTAATAAAAAGGAGGGATGTTAAATGGGGAAAAATTATGTATATTAACGAGGGTCTGGACTGGGTTTGCCAAAAAAAAAAGGATTATACTTCGTAGATCCGAACTGTTGGATAAGTGATATGGACTTAGGATGGGATGGACTGCACCTAAATAGGAGAGGTAGCAACAAATTAAGTGAGTTAATGTGTAATGTCATAAATGTGTTCTTGAATAAGAAGGAAAACTAGTGTCAGGATCGAGTGGTGTTGCCTCGTCGTCAAATGAAATTACAAACGAGGATAAGTCTACAGAGGCTCCAGAAAATGTTCCATGGAGACTCAGGAGGGTGGAAAATGCTAAAGGCGGTCTAGGGGAGTTCGAGTGCAGCAAAGAGAAATTGGTGCTGGAGTTTCCACATAACCGGAGATCTAACAAAGGTAAGGGCTTAAAGATTCTTCAGGTTAACTGTCGTAGCATCAGGAATAAAAAGCATGAATTTCACACATTACTCGAGGCATGTAAGCCAGATTGTGTTGTAGGTACTGAATCTTGGTTGAATGAAGATATATATTCAAGTGAAATTTTTCCAGAGGGGTTTACTGTGTACAGAAGGGATAGAAATGACAGAGGAGGGGGTGTTTTCATCTGTATTAAGACGGGGTTTTCGAGTAACTTGGTAGTGGCGAGAGAAGACTTTGAAATCCTAAGTGTAAATATTCTTAATCCGGAAAATAGCAGAGCACTCAATATAATTGGAGTATATAGGAAACCAGATGAAGACCTGAGCACTCTTGAGGCCCTGGCGGATTTATGCTCGGAAAAACCAGGCAGTTGGACCCTAATAGCGGGGGACCTAAACCTACCGGGGGTGGACTGGGGCGGTAAAGGGACGGGGAGCGGGAGGGCCCAGTTAGCTGCAAATAGAATAATCCATGAAGAAGGTTTCACACAGTTAGTAAATAAACCCACTAGAGGAAGAAATGTCCTTGACGTTTTTCTTTTAAGGCCCAATAACGGAAATGTTACCACCGAGATTATACCCGGGCTGAGCGATCACTCCGCACTATCAATGGATCTAAAGTGGTCACCACCAAACCCAAAGAGATTCGCAAAAAAGTATGTGTGGCTTTATAAAATGGGGGACGCGAATGGGTTCAAAACTATGTTGACTGAAAATTTTCCAAGGTGGGCAGGGCAAGGTTCGAATTTGAACCAAATATGGAATTCATTTAAAAGTATTTTACATGAGGGATTGGAGAACTTTGTCCCTAAAAAAATGATAAACCACAATAGTGACCCAGAATATTATAATGGATCAATACGAAGATTAAAAAGGAAAGTAAGGATATCATATAAACGTAGGAATACAACCTCCCAAAACTTGATTAAATATAAAAAGTTGATTATGGATTTAAATTTTGAAAAACGTAACGCCCAGGAAAAGTTTTTAGTTAATATATTAGATAAGAAAAACACAAACAAATTCCACAAATATCTTAGAAGGAAAAAGGATAACCGGGAAGACACAGTCATGATTGTGAAAGAAGACGAAACTAGGATTTTAGATGATCTGGGAAAAGCGGAAGAACTAAATAAGTGGTATTCTAGACCCTATAAGGAAAGTAACGAAAACAGTAAGGTGGACGGGCCCATTAACAAGGACAACAGGATGTTAACGAACTGCGTTTCGAACGATGCAGAGTATATAAAGGTCACTGATATAGAAATCTCTAGACTAATACGCCATCAAAGAAAAAATAAATCAGTTGGGCCTGATAATGTATCAATCGATGCTTTAAAATTTGGAGCAGAGGCTATAGTTCCATACATTAGATCACTTTTCTATGCCACCATTAACAACAGTAAATTACCTTCAGACTGGAAAAAAGCAAGTGTTATACCAATCTTTAAGGAGGCGATAAAACGAAGGTTGAGAATTACAGACCTATAAGTCTGACCTCAGTAGTCTGTAAATTAGTCGAAAAAATAATAGTTAGATACATGCGCAACTATTGGGAAAAAAATAACTGGTTGGTTAGGTACCAACATGGGTTTAGGGAAGGTTATTCCTGCGAAACACAATTACTAGGCCTATGCCAAGATATAGCTGAGGTAATAGATGATGGAGGAGAAATAGACGCAGTTGTAATTGACTTTAAAAAAGCTTTTGACAAGGTCCCACATGATCTGTTACTAAATAAAGTACGACAGATGAACATTGACCCAAGAGTTAAGTCCTGGTTAAAAGAGTTTCTCAGGGAGAGAACCCAAAGGGTCAGGGTAGGAGAAGAATATTCTCAAGAATCAATAGTGACGATGGGCGTCCCCCAAGGTAGTGTACTGGGCCCGATACTGTTTCTATCCTATATCAATGACATAGGTAAGGAAGCAGAATGTAACATTCGTCTCTTTGCAGATGACTGTATAATATATAGAAAAATAAAAGACAACAGGGATAGTGATATATTACAGGATGATCTAAACAGAGTATCGGAATGGATTACTAATAATAAGATGGGTGTAAACACAAAAAAGTGTAAACTAATAACATTTAGTAGGAAAAGGAGAAGGGAAAATAGAGATTATAACTTGCTAGGTGAAAATCTAGTAAGAGTTGAGAAATGTAAATATTTAGGTGTCTATCTCACAGCTAACTTAGAATGGGGACATCATATAGATAAGGTGGCAGGTAAGGCTTTTAAAACTCTACACTGGGTCATGAGGAACCTTAAGGGGAGCAACAAATCCACTAAAGAATTAGCATACACTTCAGTTGTAAGACCAATAATGGAGTACGCAACAACAGTATGGAACCCTATTGTAAAGGTGCATATAAATAAGCTTGAGAAAGTACAGAGAAAGGCAGCTAGGTACGCTCTAGGAAGACATAACAGGACAGATAGTGTGACGGAAATGTTAGAGACACTAGGATGGACACCGCTCCGACTCAGAAGGAAGCTGAACAGGCTATGTGGGATGTTCAAGATAGTAAATAAAGAGAAGGGGTGGGAGGAGCTCTCAGAAAGAATAGACAAACCAAATTACATTGGGCGGAAGGACCATCAGTTCAAAATAAAACATAGAGGGCACAAAACAAACATTAAAAAAAACTCCTTCCTCAATCGTGGAATAAAAGAATGGAATGAGTTACCTGAGGATATCTTTAAGTCCTTACCTTATTCATTAAATAAATTTAAAACGAGGTGTATGCTCGCCTTAAAAACGTGTGAGTGAGAAATAAAACCGTATGTACTTGTGCTATGAATAATGTGTTAACGGGACGCGATTTTGAACGGTATATGAAATTGAAGATACGTGATTACGGACGAAGTGTGGCGATGGATGGTGCGTAGTATGTACTCGTGTGGTGTACACCTAATCCTTGTGTGATGGTAAAGGAGAGGTCGGTAATCTTAAAAGTGTCATTGAATATACGAGCATTTTGTCTCATATCTGTTCTTCTTGTGTGTGTATGTATGTGCATTGTAAGAGTGACCAGTGATCACACTGGACCGTTGCCACCAGGAAAATTGCCTAATTGCAACGAAGTATGTAAATAAATAAATATGGTTATCCCATCTTCCTTGGTAGCGAGCTTCCATTGTTTTTATATCCTGGTGAAATCTTTCACCTTGTTCTTCACTTGTGTCTCCTAAATTTCCAAGAAAATTGTCTAAGTGGCTGTGTAGGTAGTGAACTTTTGTGCTCATATTACATCCAAGTGATTTGAAGTTACTGAGCATAATGTTTACCAGCTCAATATAATTTTCACTTTTGTGATTTCCTAGAAAATTTTTATGACCTCAACAAATGACATCCAACTAATTTTTTTAATCTCATTCATTGACTCGACAAAAGCAGGATCCTTTGTAAGTTGTCTGATTTGTGGCCCCTCAAAAATACCAGCTTTAAGTTTTTCAATACGTATATGGGGCATATTTAGTCTTAAGTAGCCGAAGCATGGTCCATCCTTGTCAAGAGCCTTTACAAACTGCTTCTATGGCCTAGTTTAATATGTACAGGCGGTAAGATGATTTTCTCTCTTTCAACTAAAGATTCAGCAATGATGTTTTCTTTCCCAACAACCAAGTTTTCTCTCTTAGGCCACTCCTTCTTAATCCAGTGGTTTTGTCTGTCCCTGCTATCCCAGAGGCACAAGAAACAAGGATATTTTGTGTAGCCACTTTGCTGCCCAAGAAGAAAGTTCACCATTTTTAAATCTACACAAATCACCCATTGATGTTCCTGGTATTTTATCTTCTGTAAGACCAATGCTATTGTATCGTATTCTTCTTTCATTTTAGTTGAATGAGCGATTGGTAATGCGCCAAACCTATTACCATTGTGAAGAAGTACACATTTTAAACTACGCTTGGAGCTATCAATAAACAAACGCCAATCACTAGCATCATATTGTGATAGTAGTCCCATTTTTTCCAAAAGACCCTTAACGTCTAAACAAAATGTAAGATTGTCTTCTTGAGTAAAGAAGGGTGGCATATCCTTTTCCCTTGTGCGATAAAAACTTATTTTTGTACCGGGTTGCAGTAAATTCTTTTCATGCAGTCTTGATGCTAGTAGTTCGGATGCTTCCTTCGATAAGTTCAGTTCTCTAGCAAGGTCGCTTAGTTTATCTTGATTAAATAGTTGAGGAATTGTTGATACCCCCTCGTAGTCACTGCCACTATCGTCAATAGAATGAGAAATGTTTTCAAATAACTCAAATTCTTCCTTAGATATATCTGGTGACGTCTGAAATATTGGGATCGGTATTTCTTCTGAATGGGGTACCGGGCGTCTAGCTGAAGGCAAATCTGGATATGTCCATTTGTGGCGATTTTTTCGATTAATTCCCGAAATATTTACTATGCAAAAATAACAGTCGTCAATATGGTTCACAGGTTCTCTCCACACCATTGGCACACCAAATTTTAGACTTTTCCTTTGTCCTGTTGTCCATTGCCGCAGATGTTCAGTACATGTTTCACACACAAAATGCGGTGCCCATGTTTTATCTTGGTCACCAAGCTTAACACTAAAATATCCCAAGTATGCACGTTTCACAAAGTCTGTAATATTTTTCCTATTTTCTTTTACCATATATTCCCCACAAACGTAACAAAACACATCAGGATCATTAACACAGCATCTTCGACTTGAGCTCATTTTTAGATGATGTTTTACAAAAAGTTACACTTTTAAGAAAAGTCCGTCCACCTGTTCCGAATAGCCAAGGGCAACTAATGAAACAAAAATGGCTGTCAAGAGAACAGAAAAACGTGGATGCCATCTAACGGATACCTTATGAACTAATTTCGCCATCTTTTACCGAAGTCGATACAAACTATTCTTGTTTTTTTAATCTCATTGACCTACAATATAGAAATATACATAAAACTTATTGACAGTTTATTGAAAATAAAAGGAACACCGCAGAGTGGTTATAAATTAGTATACTTATAGATTTTTTTAACTTTGAAAATTATTTTCCGGAATATATCAAATATTAAAACAACTAATCGTAAGATGTGCCATATCTAAAAAAGTAGAGCTGTTAAATAAAAACGGATTTCATATTTGGATTCAGCTCTACAAATATAGTTAAAATCATCACAAAGATTCCCGGCACCAAAAAAATTTTTTTTGTAGTGTGCTATGCAGCCTGTGTAATCATCTTTTCTTACGTGTCATTGGTCGTCACATTCACGTTAAACCTCATCTTTGAGAAAAGTTCACTTTCGGTCCAGGGGTCATTTTCCCACTTCATGCTGCCTTTTTACCACAGGCTTGGCGTTGTTGCACCCTGTGATTACTATCCCCGCAGTAATTGCAGAAGCGCATTAACTTTGGCGATTTCAACGACAGAGTTATGCGTCAACATTTATAGAATGTTTGAAAACCGCTGCGATTGAGTGATGCAATGTCTGCCACTTCTGCATTAATATTCCGTTAAAGAAACGTATGTTCACATATTTTTGCACTTAAAAACATAACCCACCTATACTTGAGCATACTCATGTCCACAAGGTTTCTATGTGAGGCATCGGGAACAAAATTTTCCTGTCGAGTGCAAGAAGTGCTGCATTCGGAACGTCGTCGGTTAAGTGTGCGCATGATCGCGGATCATGTTATTGGCATTGATGAGACATTGACAGCGCATACACCATTATCACTGAAAATTTGGCGATGCGAAAGATTTGCGCTAAACTCGTCCTCCCAAAGGTACTTGGGCGAACGACCAAGAGAGCAGAGTCGGCTGTGTCCGCTTGCAATAACCCTGTGCAATAACATCAGTGATATGAGTTGCGTCCAAAATGCATAGTGATAATGTCAATCTAAGGCGTGGTAAGCCAAAGCTGATCTCGGGCGTTCGCGTTAACCGTACTGCGTTCCACGTCCTGGCGCTCTCGTTGCTGCCTCCACTCCGGGAATGTACGTCTATCTCTTGTCTTTCTGGGAATAATCACATCTATATTTTTTACCGAAATTGTACGCAATAATGATGTTATTATAATTACAAATTTGACTATGGCATAAGAGGACATGACTAAAAATAAAAGGAAGGGCACTCGCGATTGTGTTTTATTGTATTTGCGGCGGATGTTCTAACGGAGGGAAGGAGGAGGAGTGTTCTTTCTGCCAGAGCGCCGCGCATGGTGCTTTTCAGTATCTCCCAGACTCATCCAATAGTAATAACATTGTGACGCTATCTGTTCATTCGCCTTCACGAAATGGGCTTCGTGAAGAACCCGATCAGATTTAAATCCGTACGAAAAGCCCCTCCATCGGAGCGGAGGCTCCACACGCAGTTACAGCATCTATTCAGTATACATTATGGCCCGCGCAAAATAACACCACCCAATAACTTTTCCATTTGAATAATTTTGAGGCCTCTCCATTCGCTTGGCGAATCCTAGTCTCCTTCTAATATTGCTCCGCGGAATTTCCTGTCGTGTCATCCCCATTTTCGGTGCCAAGGGATGACGATGTGGCTCTCATCTGTTTCACTTGTTCCGCCAATATTATCTTTAACCACCCGAATCTGTAGGAACAAGGATTTCTTTTTTCTCAGAATTTCAATGCTGCGGATTTTACCGGATTTTTTAATTGATCTGAGACCCCGATCCTGATCTGAATCACAGGGACAAGTGAGATTGCAAGAAATAACGTCAAGGAAATAGCAGTAACATCTATCAGGGTACATGGCCGTATAATTGGCTAATAATTATATTTTGTAGCGTAATTTTACAACAAGGTACCATTGATGAAAATGGCAAACTGAAGGTATCGTATGCGACGCAAAATTGGCATTTATTTATTATATTTAACTTTCCGTTCGAATACTTCCATGTGTTTGGTAGTCCTTTGGTCGGAGGAGTGCAGGGAGGAAAGGGGATTAGAGCTTTGGCAGGAAGTTTGCGAGTCATGAACCCTCCGAGAGACGACTCATCACCCGCCCCTGCCCCGGTAGTCACTCTGAAAACCGAAAGAGCGGCCACACGTGCATTCCTGCCCTATCATCTCGAGTGACTTACGACGCCCTCGTTGTCACCAATTAAAACAGGTTAGTGAATCGGATTTATGACCGTCGATTGCATTTTCGTTTATCTTTAGCACTCGTCGAACCGAGTTCGTTTCACACCGAGGACATCTTTATTCTGGCGCATCGAAGCATGAATGGCGGACATGTTCCTGGCATCTTAATCCCATTTTCGTTTTCTTTGTCCTCTTGTCTTTCCCCCTTCCCGTCGCATTGTCGTCTCTCTTCCCCAGCCTCCCACTCGCCTTACAAACCCACCCTCCAACATTTGATGGCTCCACATAACCACGTTTCCCATCCTTTGTCTTATAGGGGAGAGCACACAAGTTGATAACATTTCCTTACGGCGTCCCTATTTTCTCTAACTATATTTCGCACGTGAGATGACTTGTTTCAGAAGACAACATAAATCGAAAAGATAAAGTCAGTCGGTGAAGACATATTATGGTACATGTTATTTGAGTCGAAAATGTCAGTAATCGTAATAAGCTGCCATTTTTAACAATTTGATACAGGGACGAAATCTTAATGGAGCACAACATAAGAGGGATAATTACCAAATGGAATGCCTTGCTTTAGGTTCTTCATCCATCTTAAACACATTTACGGCGCGCTTAAGTCTTCTTGGTGGGTTTAATCAAGTGCGTGTATCCGTGAGACTGATAAACCTCGACGCCTCCGTTTCACGAACCCGATTAAAATAGTATGTGATATCTTCTTAGTTTACTTAAATTCATTAATTACAGCCTTGTAGATGCACTTATGTCTTAGGAATTGTGTTTATATCTGAGATTCACGAGAGCTGCGTCCCTCAGTGTTTCACTCATCCGAGTGGGGATTTAGATCGAGGATTAGTTCTTTCATCCTGCCTCCGTATATTTTCTCTTTCGAACGTCTTAGTGGGGCAATTTTGCATCTCTCTAAAACCACCGTCCTGGGTTGACTCACGACCTCCAATTAACCATTTTAGGCCTCAAGCAAATGAGGTCAAAGTTCGACCGTTGATATGGCTTGAAATAATCGATGATATCGTAAGATGTCAAATCCGCCGCTGAAAGGGTGTCAGAGGGATTGAGAGCTGAGTCGGAAAATCGAATCGAATTTTCTTTAGTAGCAATCGCATTCGAATGACAGTGGAGGCCAACTCCGCCAGATGAGATTTGAAAAGAGGTGATTGATTCTATTGAGTGATCCGCAAAGGGAGCCGTGAAAGTGAGAATGTTGCGCAATCACTCAAACTTGCCTCAATATCCGCGGCACACTTAGCTTACCTTTTGATTCACTCGCAATCTGCAATAGTTAATCATTATTTGTCGTCGTATATATCTGTGCAGAGCCAATCGGTTTTTGAAATAGTTGATGAGAACATCAATGTAAAGGTGGTGGTGCCGGCTCTGCAGAGAGAGGTCGGAGGTCATTCGGGGGGGAAGAGCGACTTGCCCTAAGGACCACCGCCGCCGTGGACACCGCCGGGGCTCACGGCGGCGGGTGGAAGCACTCCGGGTGAGCATCGCAGCGCGACAGGCGAAAGAGCTGGGGCCCCTCCCTCACTGGCCCTGATCGCAGGGGGGCGGGGGGGGGAGGAGAGGCGCTGCGAGCCCTCTCGCTCCCTTTGTCTCTCATCCCTCTCTCCAAACTGCCAAAAAAACGCCTATTTTCCCGTTCCCCCCTCTGGCCGCCATCTTGCATTGCACATTTTCAAAATGGAAGCGATCCAGGAAGTGGAGTGTCTGGAGGAGGGGGGTGAGGGGGAGGGGATAACTTTCCAGCACCACCACCCCCCTCTCTCTAGAGCGCCAAAAGACGTTCCAGATAGTGCTGCCTCCCCACCCACCCACACACACAAACTGCCCCCGTCTCTGGAGAGAGGGTGGATTTTCATAAGGGAATTATATCATGGCGGGGAGGGGGTTGTGTGTGGGCGGGGGTGGGGGGGGGAGGAAGGGAATTAAGAGAGGAGGAAGGAATTGAGGAGGATTAAGTCCTCCTCCTCCTCCCTCCCGTCGTCCACCCTGCAGTCAAAACCCTCCCCCACCCACCTACCCTCCCTCCCCCCCTCCCTTAACCTCCGAACCTCAATTAATTTCATTGTTTCCTTTTCTGCAAATCTGCGGATTCTTCCACCGCCCCTCCTCTCCTCTCCCCCCCCCCGAACCTCCTTTGAGGAGACATTGGTAATTGCGAGAAGACAGACGCCCCCCTCCCCCTGGAGGTTCCCTCCCATATCCACGAATCCCACCGCCAGATGGCGGGCGGCACCGGTTCAGCGTTAACCATTTAGGATTACGGAACTTGGTCAGCGTTGCGCGCGGAACCATAATCAGGCTAAATGTTTTATCGTTTTGTCAAATCGGTATAATTATTAAACCCTGTAGGTGATGAAGTTATTTCCATTACTTAATTAAAATGGGTTATCGGTCAATTGGTTTGATAATAAAGCTATGAAAGAATGGCCCTGATGAAAGTTATATATTTTGAGGTTCACAATTGCGACACGTACTATCTTTATCTCAAAGTGGGCGTTAAGTTCAGTGTAAAACAGTAACCTCATAATGTTTTTAAGTTCTTAGGTTTAATGTTCAATAATAAGTGCTAAGATAAATCAAAAATAAGTAGCAAGAGCTTCGCACTGTGCAGTGAAGTACTTGGTGAGGTATCAAAGTACGCTTATGTAGTTTCAACGCTTCAATGTCTTTCTAACTGTACACATCTCCTATAAGTGATTTATTTGGCTTCATTCTGAACATAAGTCAGGATTGTTAGGCATCATCAGGCATGTTATCGTAACTGATTCCGGAGAGATATATCGTGATTGAGTGTTGAGATTACTTTGATTCCTACCGAATTTGAAATTGCCACTGAATAAACAATTTCGATTCGTTTAAGCAGGGTCGAACTCGACACGCGCAGGGTGTTGACCTTACTTAATAACCTGGGTTCTTGGTGCTTTAGCCACCCCCTCTTCGCCATAATCTCCCTATACTCGCTCAAATAGATGACTTCCGGCTCATGAAAGGGAATTTTGAAGCTGTTGCACCAATAATTTAGTCCCCTATGAATTTTTATGAGCAAACGATTTTTCTTTCTGCTTTTCAAAGTCATTAATCTTGATGGTTATAATGCAAATCTTCCGTCTTAGTTTGTTAATTCACATAATCAATAAATTTCATTATCATTTATTGAGTAAGGATGGTGATCTGCTGAGGTCTAATTTCTTCAATGAAAATTTGAAAATCCATTTGAAGCGATGGAATTCCGAGAGGGGAGACCAGGAATAGCCCTAAACCCAGAGTGGGTAGAAATAAGGTTGGAGGGCCAGGGTTTCAGTTATTCAGAGTTTTAATTCTTGGTAACCCTATTCGTCTCCATTCGGAATGTACCACTTCGAAGGAGTAAGGACGCCAGTCTATAATTTCTTCACTTCCGATGGAGTTGTGTTCTAATATTTGGAAACTTCAGATTGAAATTGGATTGTAATGTTAAAGTAATGGAAAGGGGTGAAAAATGGGTCCCCATGTCGGCGACGTCTCTCGTCCCACCCCTCGGCTGACCTGGCCCGCCGATTTGCCTGGGAGGCCCTGAACCTCGTCGGGGCACCTGTAAAAGTGTCCCGCCGGACCATCGCTCCCTTGTTTCGTCCCTTGCTCCTTTCTTGGAGTTTGGACTACGCCCTTTTGATTCATTCGTGATCACTTGAGGGAAGACGTGCGCTCAGAAAAAATAAATCCAAAAATCGAGCGATAGATGGTGGCTGAATTCAGGCATAGCGAGGTCTTATTTATTCAGTATACATGTCTTGAGTGCTCTTTTTGGCATTATCATCCCGATAGATGTATAGCTTATCAACCGTGTGTTAGACATTTTTCTTAAACAGGTGTTTCTCGTGAATATAACAGGATCTATTACATTAACGAAACTTGAGATATATGAACATGAATTCATTGTCAGAAAGGTTTTATTACCCTATAATTAAAACTCTTTAAACTACAATATTTCATCTAATTTTTATTTACTATTGAATTTTTAGTTACTTGAAACATAATACCTGCTGGTTCATGCTAATGTTATTTATTTTGAAAAAACCAAATACGCCCACGAGACATATTCATAAAGTAGGGCCGTTTGCTTATATTCAAATATTGGCGCTTCATTACAAAGTTTTACTCCTGCAGTGCCATCTACTGATTCATTGAGAAGCTATAGCAGCATTTGTTTTGTTTCAGAAGTGATTTGCATGTCCGTGCATGCAAACAACATTGTCCGCGACAATCGTTGATCCCGCCAGCTGTGAAGTGCCTTCTGCCATACAATTCTTGTTTGCAAATGGATTGTCAGCTGCTGAAATTCATCGGGAATTATGCCTAGTTTATAAACCTACAGTAATGAGTGAAGGAAAGGTTAGACAATGGTGCTGTGATTTTAAAAATGGACGAACAAATGTCCATGACGAAGAGCGAAGTGGCAGGCCCAGTATTCTGACCGATGAAATTGTTTCGCAAGTGGAACAAAAACTGCGATGTGATCGTCCATTGACGATTAATGGCCTGGCTGAACAATTTCCTCAACTTGGACCCACTACTACCTACAATACTGTCACGGAAAACCTCGGATACCACAAACTGTACGCAAGATGGGTACCGAAAATGCTCACCGGCCACCACAAAGAGCAAAGAATGTCCGGTGGACGAGATATTTTTTTGGGCCGTTACCAACAAGATGGAGATGATGAGACCTTGCACCTAGCGACTACTTCCTCTTCTTGCACTTGAAACATTGGCTCGGTGGACAACGTATCGAAACCGAAGAGCAACTCAAGAACGGCGTTATGAATTGGTTCAACTCTCAGGCGGCGAGCTTCTATGGAGAGGGGTTAAAGAAGCTGGTGTAGTGGTACGGGGATACTTAGAAGTTAACGGTGATTATGTAGAGAAGTGAAGTAGGTTTGTAGATAACTAAAAGTGTCAAATAAAATGTGATTCATATGAGTATATTTTTTACTGTGACCAAACGGCCCACACTTTATGAGCATGCGTCGTATTTCAACTCCCTCAGTCGTTTTTTTTGTTTGGGTGACTGCAAAAAAAATATATAGTGTCGTGATATCAAATGTAGGCAAATTACTTTTTGAACAACATAATATGGACAAACATTTTGTTTGTAAAATATATATTTGGAGGAAGAGCATAGTTTTTTCGTTGTGGCAGCACAAATATAGAGGCAATATAATACCCAAATTTCTTCATTAATTGTCGGTAGCCTAGCCGTATTTTTTCTCTATTCAATATATTTCTTATTTCTAAGACCATGCCTCTGAAAGAGACAATTCATAACAAAATCACACTTAAGTTGTAAATGATGATTTTGCAAATATCTAGAATTCTTCTTTGGAACCCCATAGTTAATATCTCCGAAGGATCTCAAATCTCGGGGTGGATCCCAAATGTTTTCGACGCCCTTCCGCCTCTTCCTTCCAACACTCCTTTCCTTATCTCCCAACACTCATCTGATGAAGGTGCGTCGCTTTAAGATGGATCCGAAGTCATCACGCGATCCTCACTTGTTGTTGTACTTACTAGATTGGTTCCGAGTCGTATTATTCGAAGCACCCACAGCATCCTGCTGAATAATGCTTTTCAGCTGTCTCTCCCCAATATGCCCTAATCCTTGTGCATGTTTCCCCACCACAAATCCCAAATTTAGAATACAAGTAATTAAGTCATCCCCTTCGAATATGTCATTATAAAAGATGCATGGCTTCAGGCGTCCCAACGCGTAGGTTAACCTATCTCGACTACAGTTTCTCCTGCATTCTAGCAGACATCTTCAGGTCGAAGTGACGTCGAGGAGTTCATTAACTTCAAGAGGTAGAAAGGTTATCTATTTCGGATGTTTTCTCAACCATAAGGGTCAAAGTAGTATTGACGTGAGACGTTATTCTTAAGATAATTGCGTTTGGCAACAAAGTTTTACAAGGAGAAGGGAATCGATGACGGATCCGTTGAGTTGGCCCTACCAGATAAGGTTCGCCAATACTTAGACATCTACGAAATTTTGCACGGCGCGGAAACATGGTCTATCGAGCAAGACGGTGAGCCTAGGCGGTAGGCGTGGCTCATGAAATTTTGGTGTGGAGAAGAATGGAGAAAGTGAAATGGACCGAAAGGAAAACAAATGAGAAAGTACTAGAGATGATGGGTGATGAGAGGGGTTTGTTGGGATAAATCCTATGGGAGCAGGAAAAATGGACGAAAGGCGTATTGATTGGCAGTGGGATGTTGAATACTGTAATAAAGGGGAGAAAGTTAGGCAAATGAGGAATTGGCAGGAAGAGGATAGAGATGTTGGACGGGATGATGGGAGGAAGGAAGTACACTGAGATGAAGAGGGACCTGATGTAGAGTACGATGCTGGATTGGGTTAAATGAGGAGAGGCAATGGAATCGTCGCTGTACCGTTGTGTATCGTGGGTCCAGCCTAAACCTACCTTATCCAACTGAGTACCAATTAAAATAATGTGCAAGTGCATGTGTGTACACGTATTTTCATACATATACCATTACATAAATATATACAAAGGCATATTTTTTACGGGGTTTTCCTAGTGAATGACACACTCCTAGCTTTCCCCAGAATTCCTTGCGACCGCACCTAATTTTATGCCAGCTCGTCCACATGTTCCGAGATGCGACTTGGGCGAACAAACGAACGGAAATTGCGTCGTCGACGCATTTGGCCGAGTACGGGGGTGGAGGGGGTCGTGGATAGGGGTCGAGAGGGCAGGGAGAGAGATGGGCGCGGGGTTATCGCCCGCGGCCATCGGTCGGGGTGGCGAGAATGGGTCCTTGTCTTAGGCTGTGTCCTCTCCTTCTCCCATTTGAGGGCCCACTCGGGTGGAGGGGGTGTAACGAATGGTTGGGGAGATCGGCCGCCAAATTCGTTTCTGTCCCGGGAGAGGGCGCTCTTTACTCGCCACCCCTGATTTCCAGCCGACCACGGGGATTATTTTCGGTGGACCAGAAGCGGAGCAGTGCGTCCATTTCTGGGGATCCACGCAATGCGGCGCCGCCAAGGGCTCCGATCCCGCTTCGCCAGGGTCGCGGGAAAAGGGTAAACATCCTGCGTCTTCCTCCGAAAGGGTGCGCGGGGCAAGCGATGCGTGCCTTCGCAATGAGCCCTTCAATTATTTGCCCGGCGCCACGAATGTTTCAGCGGCGCCAAGGGCATAAGGGTTCGGACGCCGAGTGAGACATTTCCCATGAGCCCGCACGCCATCCATCCTCCTTTCGCGGGGGATTATTTTTCAAAAAAAAAAGAAAAAAGCGAGTTCAATGCATACGTATTCTGCGTGTCACCCTGGAAACCACCAGGGTGTGCTGGGTCACCAGTCATTAGTATATTTTTATTTGATTATTAATGGCATTAAAAAAGTATTATTTTGTCGCAAGTTACGTGTCTTGCTTTTGCAATCTCGAATTGCGTCAATGAAGTAATGTCGGCTGCCTTTTACATTCATCTGTGTTAGGACAACTCCCTTATTTTGTTTGTAAACGAGCGTTGCAGATGGGAATGAGAAGACTTGCCCTTGGATGAGCTACGAGCGGTAGGGAAATGTCGGAGAAAGGCACTTTTGAGGCAATAGCGGCGGATTGGCAGATCGGAAAATGACCACACAGTTTGGAGAGATGATGTGAACCAATTCTTGGATTGATGAACCTTGTTGATTATTATAAGTGAGTTGAATTCTAGTGAAATCTATTTATCTAAATGTTTAATTCGTCCATGTAATTTCCATGATTCAATTTCCTCTCAACCCAGGTTATATGATAATAGTGATGTTATTTCTTATATTCCTTCAAAAAGACATCTCGATTTGAGCAGAAAATTCGGAATTAATATTAATTCCCCGCGATTAACCAAAGGGGTATGTGGCAGGGGGTGCAAACACCAGGTCGGTAGGGTAAGCGGTGAGGGAAGATATGGGAGAGGAACGGAAAAGGAGAAAATATTCAGTGAAAAACTCTCAATTAAAGTGCAAATTTAAATACATAGTGGACAAAGACTTAATTCAAAGCAAGGATTAATTCATCAAACAAATTAGTTATTTGTAATTGGAAATAAGGGATTAAAAATTAATTACAACCACATTATGCAACAGAACTTCAACATAAGAATGCACGTCATGCGGAATTGAAAAAAAATAAGAAGAGGAATCATGACCATCGCATGGGCATACAACACAGGGTCTCCTCCCCTGATATTACATCTACATCTACATAAGTACCCTGCGAGCCACCAAAAAGGTGTGTGGCAGGGGGTGTAGCACCATGAGGGAAGGGTAAGGGTTGAGGGGGTTGGGAGTTAGGTGAGGAAAGGTGGGGGGAACCTGTAGGAAAAAAAATATATATACATATATATATGTATATATACACACATACATATATATACATACATACATACACACATGTATACACATCCTCGCGAAGTCCCTAACCTGTACGTTAATACTTATTGTAATGAACTAAGTCCTGGGGAATTTCGACTACGAGCATTCTGGTCCCTTATCGTTCTTGGAAAAAATGACATTTTAAACCTGTCAGTCTTGCAGTCTATCTCTCTAGTCTTATATTCGTGATCCCTTCGACCGTAATACGTTGGGGTTCGTATTATATCCTTGATGTCATCGGAAAAGGGCCCATCTTTAAATGTTTTTAATAAGTTTAATCTATATTGGAAACGCCGCTGTGTAAGAGAATCCCAACCTAAATTGTCTAGCAAAGTGGATACGCTGCTGAGTTGGTCATAACAATGTTTGACAAATCTAGCCCCCCTCCGCTGAACTCGATCTAATTCCGAAACCAAATTTATGTTATGAGGATCCCACATACGAGAAATATGCGGTCGTGCTAATAAAAAATTGGGATTTGTGAAAAGAGTGCTAGGTAAATGCGACGAAAAGGTGAAAGAACGATGTTTCCTTGCCTTGGTCAGGCCCCACCTAGAGTATGCTGCCAGTATATGGGATCCTCATAACATAAATTTGGTTTCGGAATTAGATCGAGTTCAGCGGAGGGGGGCTAGATTTGTCAAACATTGTTATGACCAACTCAGCAGCGTATCCACTTTGCTAGACAATTTAGGTTGGGATTCTCTTACACAGCGGCGTTTCCAATATTGATTAAACTTATTAAAAACATTTAAAGATGGGCCCTTTTCCGATGACATCAAGGATATAATACGAACCCCAACGTATTACGGTCGAAGGGATCACGAATATAAGACTAGAGAGATAGACTGCAAGACTGACAGGTTTAAAATGTCATTTTTTCCAAGAACGATAAGGGAACAGAATGCTCGTAGTCGAAATTCCCCAGGACTTAGTTCATTACAATAAGTATTAACGTACAGGTTAGGGACTTCGCGAGGATGTGTATACATGTGTGTATGTATGTATGTATATATATGTATGTGTGTATATATACATATATATATGTATATATATTTTTTTTCCACAGGTTCCCCCCACCTTTCCTCACCTAACTCCCAACCCCCTCAACCCTTACCCTTCCCTCATGGTGCTACACCCCCTGCCACACACCTTTTTGGTGGCTCGCAGGGTACTTATGTAGATGTAGATGTATACTGGCAGCATACTCTAGGTGGGGCCTGACCAAGGCAAGGAAACATCGTTCTTTCACCTTTTCGTCGCATTTACCTAGCACTCTTTTCACAAATCCCAATTTTTTATTAGCACGACCGCATATTTCTCGTATGTGTTTTCCCCAGGACAGATCGTGAGTAATTGTTACACCCAAGTATTTAAAGGAATCTACCCTCTCGGCATTGGTTTGTTTCACTTTGTAACTATAAGGGAGGGAATTACTCTTTTCCCAAAAATGTATTACTACGCATTTTTTAAAATTCAATTCCAATTGCCATGTATCGCACCAATTTTGAATTGCATCTAGGTCGTTGGCTAACACGACTCTGTCTTCGTGACTTCGGATGTCCCCATAAATTACTGCATCATCGGCAAAAAGACGGAGCTTGCTATTAACTACGGTACTGAGGTCATTTAAAAACAGGTATTACAAACAGGTAGGGAATGTGACGCACCGCAGCAAGAAGCGGACGAGGCGAACGAAGCGCCCCCCGGACAGAGAGCACCGAGGGGTGGGAGGGGAGGCTCGAAAACAGCAAAGAAGAGTATGCACCAGCGTAATGAGCACAGCATTCATTAAATGACAGGCCCATGCAATCGTGTTGAAAGGGATTTTACAACAAAACACGCAATATTAATGAAAGTGCATGCATTTTTTAAATCTAATTATTCTCTAGACGTAAGTGGCAAGTGGAATTTTTGCCATCTCTAATCCTACAGTTTCTATTCCTTATCGTCCGAGGGAAGAAGAATACTTCCTTAACAAATTCGATTCATCTCCGACGCTCAAAGTATAGTAGATACGTTACGACAGATGTGATATCCACCTTGAATTTTTAATTCGAATGTTGTTAAGTCTCGCCGTAATCCTTGTACATACCCTAGTTCACTTTTAATGTTGTTCCGCCGATGTCTCCGGCGTTGTTTTTACATGTTAAATGGCCTATGAGATCTTGATTCTCAGGCATTTGCCATGTTCCGACCAATCTATTTCTGCTACTCTGTGTCTAAGGTATGATGTGAGGATAAATGGCTTCCTTTTGTTAAGCCGGTATTAAACGATGATTTTAAATAATAATTAGGCATGCAAAATTCGAACATTTTGCTCAAATAAGTGATTTGTATTTTATGGATAAATATAATTTGTGATTGCGCTATGCTCGAAGAAGTATTTGAATGCTGGAGAGGTAATGTGCTCCTGGGATTTATTCTCCATCTCTCTTTGGTTTCTCCTGAGTTCTGACCGCCTTTTTCAAAAGTCGTGACTCCTCAGCGCTTTCCTCCAGCCCCTCTTCCGCCTAATGTAGTCATCCATCCCTTTTGCCTTTAGCCGCCATCCAACAGGACCAGATCGACCCAGAAAATGGAATATCTCAGCCGGACACCCAAACTCTCCCGTCAGGGATGCCCTTATAATATCAGGCCTACACCAACAGCAAGAAAATAAACTTTTTGCCCTAATTTACGTCCCAACTCCTTATCCGTCTCTTTCATCCCTAGTTATATTTTTCCTTAAATTCCCGAGAATCATGAGACATTCAAATCCATCAATGTTACCTCCTTTTGATGTCTCCCGACGAATGCTATCTCTCCTCCAACACCCAACCCTAATACGTCTTCCTTCCTACCCATTCCTCGTTTTCCTTCTTTTTCTACGCCTACATTTCAAAAGCCAGTCTATGCTTCCAAAATTCCCACCATGTTTCCACACCGCACTACAGATAATCGGAGAAAATCAGATGTACTCACTCCCACAGCTTTAATTCCAGAATACAAATATAAATATTTATCCGAACACCGTCCATAGTACATTTGCGTTCCTTTATATGTAAATCTAAAATAATTATTAAGTACACTTTAACACCCAACGCCCCACAATACACGCTCTAGCAGTGGTTTGCGTGATATTGTTTAGGTGTGGTTTTAGATATACAATTTTCCGGTGCGGGATATTTCCGATGCCTTTGAGTTGTTGTGGGCAGCGGGCAGGATTTTTTAGGACGCAGTGGTCAGTCATGAAATTAAAATAATGTCAAATCACCTCCAGTTGACAAGCTACTCAAATTGGATGCGAGGATATATTTCACAAATGAGGCAGGTTGTTCAAAAAGAGAAGAAGACCCTGGGAGGATGTTTGATGGGGGTTCGCCATCCCCCCGGTGGACTCAATTCCGCCAGCGAGTAAAGCAAACAACGGTCCCCCCGCACCCCTTCTCCCGCACGCCATTGCCCCCCTTTTGTTTTCCAAAGAAGACGAAGATGATGGCGATTCTACAGCAAACACGGGACCTCTCTGCCAGCCCCCGAGGCAGGATATTCAATCCGCACGCTCCATAGAGCCAGCCCCTCGCTCGGCCACCCCTTGCATTAGGGGGGGGGCATAGGGCAGAGGGTGTGTGCCGTATGCGGTTCAATGAGGATTTGGGCTGGGGAGGAGGGGCGACCCACTCTGCCTCCAGCCATCCACCCCACCTTGCTCTTTGTTCCCTCAGAGTACAGATGCTAATAGGCAGGGAGAAGTATCATGTACGTACACGCCAATGCACTACCCCCCAAGCGGTCTCAAGGACGTGCTGCAGTGGCCCTTAGGTCACCAGCCATGCTAAATCTAAATCAGCAGTACGACGACTCCACGGCACGAATCCATGGCACCCCGTGATTCGCTTAAATAGGCTCGTGGGAGGGACGACCGGTACCATTCATGCAACATCCGTTGCTCGCATTAAACCCGTGGCAATCATAGACACCACTCCTCTGACTCTACCAAGAAGACAAATATGTAAATCCACAAGTAAGAGATCCATATCCTCTTCCAATCATCCAGGTCGGACAATGCACAAATGAATTGGGTCTTCATATTAATAAATTTACGTGACACCCGGGCCAAAGGCGCGTAGCAGGGGGCCTCAGTCAGGACGCCAGCGATGAAGTGAGTGGCGAGGGAACTCGCACGCATGTCCCTGACCATTTTCCCCATCCGTTCCCCTCTTAGTGTTTCCACCTTGAGTTCCTCTTGAGTTCCCTTCTTAGTGTTTCCCCCTTGAGTTGCTCTCGCGATTGGTGAGCGGGTAAAACGATTCCATCCGTTCGCCAAGTCCATCTCCCTTATTTTGTGACAATTGCTTCTGTCTTGCTTATGTCATTGAGGGGATGTCACTGTATCTTCTATGTCGGGTGCAAAACCTGACTCTTGGTATCGTTGCCATATGTTTGATCTTGCTCCGAGCCTTCGCGTACCAAAGGGGTCCCATCTCAAATCTTGTGGTTGGTAAAATTCCTGACGCTCTGTGTTATTCCTTACGAATATTTCACGCATCTGGCCATTACCTGTACCTTGTTCAATCTTGCAGTTAGGGTTTTTAGAAATATCCCATGTGCTCGCCGAATATTTTATTTGGGGTATTAATGAAGAATAATAACGCTTTCCCTTCATTTTCTCATTGCTACATTTTCCAACTATGTGTTTGGCAAATTTCAGCTTCTTCAGGACATCTCCTCAAAAAGTGCGTATGATTTCCCTATGTGAAATGTGCGTTCAGAAAGTGATGTAATTAAATTTCCCGCGCCGCTCATATTAATCGGAGTGTTATCAAACTACTTGAAGTAGGTGGGGGGGGGATGCTGAGCTTCGCCGCTAAATTGTTCTCGGTGCTCTTCAAACTGTGGAAGCGGCAGGACGCCCGTTATTGTAAACCTCTGCGCGCCCATCACGTCACGAAACACTGAAAGAGCGGAAATTTCAAGTGAACTTTTTGCCTCGTTTTGAAAATAAACCTTATTATTTGGACCATGTCATCACTGTTGATGAAACCTGGGTTTTTAAATGCGATTCAGAAACAAAAAGGCCAAAGCTCTGATTGGCACACCGACCAGTCAGTCCCCCAATCCCAAAAAGGAAAAAATGAGCAAATCAAAAGTAAAAACGATGCTCATTGTCTTTTAAGACAGTAAAGGAGTGGTCCATAAGGAGTTTGTTCCTCAAAGACAGACAGTAAACGCTGCCTATTGCGTGGATGTGCCGGAAAGACTCCGAATATGGGTCATCAGGACGAGAAAAGGCGACTCCGCTGCCTGGTAACTCCATCACGACAACGGGCCTTGCCACAACGCGCTACCATTCCGCGAGTTCCTGACCAAACACCCGGTGCCAACGCTGCCCCCCCCCATACAGTCATGACGTCGCCCCAGCAGGCTTCTCTTTGTTTCCTCCGATTAAGGCAGCCCTGAAAGGAACCCGTTTTTGATCCATAGAAGAGAACCAATCAGCCGTGAATAGAAGACATTGAGAGAGGTCCCCGAAGACGCCTTCCAGGGCGCGTACCGGTCACGGCAGACAGAGTCGCTGGAAAAAATGTGTAGTAGAGGCCCAAGGACAGTACTTTAAAGAATTTTTAAGTGACGTTTCCATAAATCAAACCACTTTGCTTTTCCACATAAACTTTTTATTTCCACGATCCAGGTTTCGTTATAGCATAACATCATCAGGTAAAAATACATATCAAGCACAGTATATATGCATATCTCTGGGCGGAGGGGAAGAGGAGGGAGGAAAGAAAGGATTGGTTGAACTAGGAAGAGGGGGGCTAAAAGTCTATGGTTTGAGGCGGAGAATGAGGATTGGTATTATTGACAAATTAGCAATAATTGGATAATTAGATTAGATAAAAACCAATTAGATAATTAGCAGGCTGGAAGGAGAGGGTCAATACAATGTTGCAAAAAGCCCACTTGACATCGGATAAGTTGGCAGAGGATTAGGGAAATGATTATTGTGAACGGGGAGAACGGCAATTAGCAATTAGTCAGGTGACTCTCAGTAGCGGGCTGGGAGGAGTCGCTACATTGTTGAAAAAGTCTCACTTGGCTACAGGTGAGCTGGCAGGGGGTGAGGGAAAAAACAATAACGGGGAATGTGAAGGGTAAAGAAAATCGTTGGTCAAAACATCTTCCCCAGCAGCATATCTATGCAAGCAAGTGACAAACATCTCCAATATCCCGACCTCCCGATAGACGTTTTTAAATATGGCATTATGCCTTAGAATATTGAGAAGGGTCTTAATACAAAATATGCTGCAGGTGACTGATGTGTGGCCTTTCAGCAAAATTGAGAGAGATATGAGTTCCTTGCATGGCATAAAATGTAGATGAAGAATGATGAACTCCAGCAGTTGAAAGAATTTCTCCTGTGTTTCAGGAGGCTTCAAGTGGATTCTTTCAGCAAATTGTGAAAGGGTATGCTGCCCTTCTAGAATGAAATAGTAGGCATCATCCGAGTGGTACACACTTGAGATGGCATCAAGGATGGTGCTGCACAGGCTAGCTGAACTGGCCTTCAGGAAGACTGATTGCAGTACTTGAAATGCTTGAATACACACACACTAGCACCACATCCTGAGGGTTGAGGCAGAATAAAGTCTATCTAGAAAGTCTATCGTTTTATGATATTTTAAGTGTTTGTGCAAATCTGTTCAATATATTATTAAAAAAATAATTGCATAACTTTCGGAACGAAACCTGTAAGATCAATTGCGATGGTGATACCCAAGTACTGTCAGTAATGTTTATCCAAACAAAGTCTGTTTTGTTAATATATTTAAGTATAGCATCATGGTATATATTGTTAAATATTTAATTCAAAAGTTCACTCCTTCTTTTAAACTATACATTTTACTTGGTCTGCAACGTACATCCAGACACCTCCGAGTGTGCTAATTAGTAACATTTGGTCGCGTTTTTATTTTGAAGAAGAGCATCACGTATATTTTTAGCTGTAAAACCCAAACCAAGGGCGCTGAATTCTATTAGTACATAATTAGAGCTTGAGTCATTAAGTTCTACTTAATCTTTTGTTTCGTAAAGAAGCCATGAACCAATTTGTTACTTGATGATGTTCTGGGCCCTCGCAACTTTTTGTCCATTTGGCGAGCGAGACTTTTTCATAAGCCTTTATAAAATTCAAGAAATCCAATCCACATGGTATAGTGTGTTCGTTGCCCTCGATTGCAGGATGTTTTGTGAAATAGACCCCGGACGCGTACACGTGATTTTTCTTATCTTAAAATGCGGTTTGCTGGATATACGTGCTGAGAAATGACATTCATAATAGTGATGTGTTTTAGGATTTCACAAGAGAGGAAGATAAATCGGAGCGAAGGTAGGATGATTCACGGTTTATAGGAAATATGGACGGAAGTTGAATGGCTCAGCATTTTATTGTGGTGCTCTCGTCCCATGTTTGCAAATGGCAAGAAAGTTAAGCTATAGGTTATGAGGTCCGTCCATGGGCCTCGGCTCCGGTCAAAAGCCCCACATGGCCAGCAACCAAGTCTCTCTCTGGTCAAAGGGTTGTTTGGATACAGACGGAGAGGCTCGGAGTTGTAATCGGGTTTTAAATATCCGCGAAGTACTTGAAAAATATTACACCCACGCTTTAAATTGTCAAGGTTTCAACCGCCACTTCCAAGACTGTTTGACATCTTTTTTTATATCCTGTGAAATATGGAAAGCATTTTGTCTTATCTACATAGAGATAGAATAACCATTAGGATACTCAACCCTATTAAGTTCCGCAATAGCCTCCCCGTAAGTACTAATTTCTGTTGAGAGAACAGTATTAAAAATTATACTTAAAGTGTATCACGCTCTTTCTGTAATTGTTTAAAGCAAAAAACTGTGTATTCCGTCACTGCAAATACGTAGTCGGATAGTTATATAAGTGGAAAGAAATTTATAATGTGACTCTCTTCAGCAACATTTTGTTCCACATTATCGAGGACAGCAAATTAAATATTAACATGAAATTATGTTAAAAATGTGTTTGAAAGAAGATCGAACGACATCTAGCGAAGAACAGTTCAACCTGAGGAGACTCACATCAACTGAGGTTGAAATCAAAGAATCAGTAGGTTATTTCGTTCGTGTGGAGCATGTAAGTCTGCGATTGAACGAAATAGAACACCGGAGAAGTCAGCCAGGGAATAATAGAAGCCTTTCAAATGTGGTCCTGGAGTATAATCTGAAAACTCAATGGTCAGACAAGGTGAGGAACCAGAAAGCGTGTGAAAGGGGAAGAGCAGAAGAGGAAACGACTCAATGGAGATAACTCCATGGCGCAGAGGGACTAGATGGGATGGATGCACCTTGGGCCACTGTGTATTATTTAGACATATAATAGGAAGGAAAGAGGAAGGAAAGATCTCTTGAAGAAAACCAAAGGACCGTTACTGAGGGCAAATTAAGAATGATATAAAACAGGGAAGCTATCCGGAAGTACGAGGGGATAAACGGCGAATAAAGAGGAATGGAACACAGCCAATGGTAAACAAGTCGTAGGGTTGGTATTTTGAATGTGAAATCTTAATCATTGGAATTCACCTAATACTCAGTGAAGATAGAGGGAATCGAAACATGCAATTGGTAAAGTACTTAATGGTGTGCGAATACTAAGGATGTGTCCTGAGATGGACACATTCGTGAAATCTGCGGAATAGAAAATAAAAGTTAAGATTCATGAAAATCATACTTTATAAATACAATGAGGTGGTGATGGAATTTTTCTATTGAACGTTAGTTAGACCCCAACTTGAGTGTGCTTTGGGTGTGTGGAATCATCACGAAGTAGGAGGCCTAGTTTTGGAACCAGATCGAGTGCAACGTAGGGCAGCTAGATTTGTGAAATATCGTTATGCACAAGTGAGTAGTATAGCAAAACCATTGGAAGAAGTAGGGTGAGAGCCAGAGAGAGAGAGAGAAAGTTGACGTAGGTTTAAATACAGGTAATATTTCTGCAAAAATTTGAGGCGGATTACTTATCTGAGGTTGTGAAAGAAAAATTACAGTCCCCGATTAACAATAGCACATCAGATCTTGTACGTAAAATCAGGAAGATGTTTAGTGGAGTGCATACATACGTGCATATATATATATATATATATATATATTAATACGTGCCATTAGATATCAAACTAGATATAACAGCAGGCGAAAATAAAACAGTTTCTGGCGTAACTTGGTGGAAAATCTTCATACTGACTTTTAATAATCAAACCACTTTACTTTTCCACATAAACTTTTTAATTTTTACAACCCAGGTTTCGTTATAGCATAACATCATCAGGTAAAAATTGACAAGTCCAACACCGTATATATACATATCTCTGGGCGGAGGGGAAGAGGAGGGAGGAAAGAAAGGATTGGTTGAGCTAAGAAGAGGGGGGCTAAAAGTCTATGGTTTGAGGCGGATAATATTATATAATTAGCTGGAAGGATATGGTCAATACAATGTTGCAAAAAGCCCACCTGACATCAGATTAGTTGGCAGAGGATTAGGGAAATAATTATTATGAACTCGGAGAACGGCACTTAGTAATTAGTTAGGTGACTCAGTAGCGGCTTGGGAGGTGCCGCTACATTGCTGAAAAAAGTCTCACTTGGTTTCAGGTGAGCTGGCAGGGGGTGAGGGAAAAAACAATAACGGGGAATGTGAAGGGTAAAGAAAATCGTTGGTCAAAACATCTTCCCCGTAATTCGTGTGTTGAAGGATTTCCAACTGCTCCAGCGCATCAAGACGGTACCCTTTCTTCTCAAAATGTAAAAATTCGGGATTAAAATCGCTGGTGTGGCCAAAATCTCTCAAACGCTTGGCGAATAGTGATGCGGAGATGTTATTTTTAAACAAGCTCGGTGTTCCTTTATTCTTGTTTCAAATCTCCTCCCCTCCGAGGAGGGGAGGAGATTTGAAACAAGAGTTCATAATAATTATTTCCCTAATCCTCTACCAACTAATCTGATGTCCGGTGGGCTTTTTGCAACATTTTATTGACCATATCCTTCCAGCTAATTATATAATATTATCCGCCTCAAACCATAGACTTTTAGCCCCCCTCTTCTTAGCTTAACCAATCCTTTCTTTCCTCCCTCCTCTTCCCCTCCTCCCAGAGATATGTATATATACGGTGTTGGACTTGTCAATTTTTACCTGATGATGTTATGTTATAACGAAACCTGGGTAGTAAAAATTAAAAAGTTTATGTGGAAAAGTAAAGTGGTTTGATTATTAAAAGCCGGCGAAAAGGAAATAACTAACATCGGCAGTATATGTAATACAGTATAATTTGAATATACGTATCCTGTTATTAAATATTGTTGCATATAAGTACTCTTTTCTTGTGATTAACATTGTTCCAGTGCATGGTCAAACTAATATTTGTGTTTGGGGTTGTGATTGCCCAGCCGATGACCAAACAACCCCCATCACTCGCACTCGCGGCTTGCGGTCAATTATCTAGATATGTTTAGATGAAGGTATTAAGTATAGATTTCTTTGCTCGTGCAATCGCATTCGGCGGCTAACATGAAAAATAACCACCATATAAACGCAATTTTACTCTGCCGTCACACTAAACAAGACAAAATGATCTCTTCAGTAAATTATCAGGTTTCTCCGCAAAAACTCTTCCTGCCCTGTGTCTCCAAACGTCCAAGGGAACGAAGACCCGCTCGTCGACTGCCGCCGCCGGAGGTATTCAGCAAGATCGGGGGCGGTGTGGGAGCGTGGGAAGAGAGTGGAAGGTGCAAGGGGGAAGGCGAAATGATTTACGGCTCGCCCATTGGCTAGGAACGGCAGGCAGGCTCAGCCTTGCCTCCCTTTAGATCGACCGCCGATTATTAGTTCGCAGCGGACCGATTTTTCCCATAACCCCCCTCTCTCGCAATCGCCCGCGAAGGCCGAAAGACACCTCTGGCTGGGACAAGAATAGCCAAAAAAAATACTGAAGTCACAAGTAGTCGAAAGCATATTCCGGAAGTTAGCAATTTCCCACCTCTCCGAATAGATAAAATGACCTGATGACTGCGGTAGCCTAATGGAGCCACTCACTACATTTGCCAGGATGTACATAACGCTCCGCAGAAAGTTTGGTTTCATCACCGCGAGCTATTCCAATTATCCATCTCTGTATACATCTACATCTACATAATACCCCGCAAGCCGCCGCAAGGGCGTGTGGCGGGGGGTGTTAGGTCACCACCCAAAAAAGGAAAAAAGAAATACCGCATTCAAAACCAACACACACATGCAAACCCCAATCCACAGCAGTGCACACATTCATCGTAACATCCCATCATTCGACGCGCATACAAACACACATCTACCTCCCTTCACTATATGTATAAATGAAGGAACGCGACAAAATGAGCGTTAAAGCGTGTTCATTGGCGATGCTTGTTGTGATATTTCTGAGGTCATGACGCCATTTATGTTGTTTAATTGTGCTTTCTTCCAGTTTTGGGTATCTTTTTACCCTCTCCCGTCCTATGTCATGACTGCTGCTCAGATTTTAAAATATCGTTCCCGAAATTAGTAGGACTAAGTTGATTAAAAAACATTTGTTTCCAGAATTGATACAATTAATCAGAATTCTTCGATGTGGCACCCTTGTGAGTCCACACACCACTTTCAGCGGGTTTTCCCCACCGCGTAAACCTTCTGGAAGGTGGCGCCAGAAATGCTGCTAAGCCCCCACGGCCTGTTGTAACGCTCCCACTGAACCGTGGTAACATCCTGGATTTGAGGCGGGGGGACAGGAAAATGTCTGGTGGGACAATTTTTAAGAAATTTACATCCTCACTCACATGGTCGAGAATCTTTGGCAGATTCGCGTGCGAATTTTCTTTGGTTCGCACGAGAGCACTCGCGGTATTAACTTCGCGTACACCTTTCCCATGCCCATGTTCCGGGTCACACGTCGATCTACATCACTTTAGGGACGCCCAGAAACCATGCGAACACTGAACCTGCGATCCCTGTCCAACAAAGCCTTCACCCTTGCAAGATGTTCGTCCCTTTTTGAGGCCCAGAGGAGTGCTGAACGTTCGGCGTCTTCAGTATCTTTTCTATCCTCCCGAAATGACTTTTACGTCCTCTAAACCCGGTGGACGAAAACGTCCAAAACCCGGTCCTCACTATAAGCTCTCTTGAGTATGTCATGAGTCTCTTTCCCGGTTTCCTCTATTTTCACGCAAAATTTGATGACGTAGCGCTGTTCCAATAACCGGTTCATGACGGAGCGTAACGAGGTCACTTTACGCTCCGGTTTTGCAAACGAACGATCCACACTGCAAAAATGCTGGGAGTCAACTGCCACCGGCTGCCAGCCTTTCTTGAGACTCCCCTTCTCTCGAACCAGTCAGAGAAACCTAATGGGGAAATAAGTTATACTAATTTTGTGACAGACCTATATCGAGATTTGAACAATTACTAGCAACAAGCAGTGACCATTTTCTAGAAATATAGTATGTGAAAAAATGCATAAATTTTTTAGGAAAACGCATTTTACTATTATCATTGTTCGGTTTGACTACGCGATATACTGAAAACATACTCTCCTGTAAAAAAAACAGTTTTCTTGAATGCGTTTTATTATGTCTGCGTAATTTTTTCAGATCCAAAGTGAACCAGGCATTCAGACATTTGCAAGTTTTAGTAAACGGCTCTAGTTACGCGGCTCACACCAGGATTTGCTTCGCGTTTTGTATCAACAGCCAAGTTTACTTCACGTCAAGAAATATCTAAAATATAAAATACAATTTTACAAGTATTACTCCATCATTAATGTTACATTCTCTCCAAAATTTTCACTCAGTCAAAACATTTTCAAAATACTGCCATAATTTTGCCAAATATGTTCCGACACCACCAGCAGTAGAAAGAAACTACATGAAGAGGTGCACCTCTTCATACAGTCACCTGACTATTAGAGTTACTGGCAGGGGCACAAGGGAAAACTTTGGTGGATCAGAGCAACGCAATGAACTCCTGTGGATTACTAAATACTATCACTATCTTTGATCAATAAAAGGTAAACGCTTGGAGAGAAACTTTTGACGACATTAGTTTTTTAGTTACTCATCCATAAAAGCTTGGGTTTATCATTGAGCACTCATAGGCATTGAAATGTGTGCAACGCATTCCGAAAGAGATCTTGTGAGCGAAAGGAGGAGGAACCGCCGCCGGGGCACCGTCTTAAGGGGCCCCCACTCCCTCCGGCCGGCACTTCCGATCACTTACCCGACCCCGTCGTGGCTATGGCATGCCATTGCAGCTGCTCCTCCACCGATCGCCGATTCCTGCCGCCCCTGGACCGAGCGCTCGCTTGGTGTTCCTTCCTGGGAATAGATTCGGGGGAGTGGAGGAGAGAGGCGGGGATCGATAACTTGGTGCCCGGTGCAGATCCGAAGGTGCAGTCGTCCACCACAATCCGAGACCCCTGTCGGAGACTTCGATCAATTGGGCTGCAAAAATGATGACGCTATCGCACTATTTTGTCCACGGATTTCCCCATGCTACAAATCGCAAAGAGAGCATTTTAAATAATTGTTCGTGCAACATATCGCACTTCCTTTGATCCATCAAAGGTTTTCGCAAGTGTTCTCCCGAGACCGCTGGTCTCTAAATCATCTCACCCTACGCGTTCAGCTCTTAAACCCGTATGTTCTTTTGTGGTGCCTTCAATCCGAGATATAAATGATCTGCGCCATATAGAGGAGTAAGGCCTGGCGCCAAAGGTGATGACCATATTTAAAAGTTGCGGATAACAAATAGAGCATATCAAGAATTTTTTAATGAAATTTTAAAATAGGATATGATAAACGGTTAATAAAAAGGAAATTCAATCCCCTACCTTCATAATGACCCAAATTCCACGGTAATAGCTTAGTTAATCAATATTTGATTGAGAAATATGGAAATAGTTTCAGGTAAATTCATATAAGGTAAGATGAGAAGTTTTTTGAGGTTAATTTTTTTGTAGTTTGACTCTAAGACATTTAAAAAGGCAGAAGCTGCATTTGAGGCAATCCAAATATGTATTCCCATCGAAATTTCCATTTTAAGAAAAAAATACTTTCAACCATACTAGGAATGAGAACAAAATAAAATGTTTACTGTTCCATGGACTGCAATTAATTTGCTGACAGTCTAGAAGTTAGCTGTCTTATTTTACCTTATCACACGAATGACCATCTATTCGTGGGTCCAAAAAATATATTTGAAGCATCGGCGAGGAGTAGAGTACTCGTATGTCTGAAGACAACATAGTTTATCCGAGCGGTCTCACATGAGTTAGATTACGTAAGAAGAAAATATCGTTCACTTTCGGCACAATGAGATTAATATTAATTCAACGTATTTACGAAACAATTCTGTTTCAAATATTCTTTCAAATGTATCGTTGACTACGTAATCAATAAGATGTGCCGCAAAACCAGTCTTCAGCTCTGTACATTTGTATAAATACCAAGGTTGGAACCAGATTGAGATTCAAAACAAGGCATATTCATGATGCGCACCCGGATATACTTCCATTTGATTTAATACATTTGGTTGTAATTCCCAAATGTGTTGGCCATCCACCTAATTAAAATAATTATAATATGTTTATTGGCGTATTTTTGTGTTTTCGCCTAATATGCTGGAACAGCCCAATAGGGACGGGCCTCCCCGTTAGTGACCTATTCTCCGAAGCGATTTCCACAGCCAATGAGGGAAACGTAGCATAGGTTTCACTTTCCTTAATTTTGCATTCCGTCATTCCAATTTGAAATCCTTTTGAACGGCCGCTGATTTAACTATTGTACGATAAAAATTAAGTAACAAAATGATCGATATTAGTTAACTTTGAAGGAATTCAAAATTTGAACTCCAGAAATATTGCCATAGTGAGGAATAACTTACAATTAAATCGGTACAATTCTTAGATGCTCTACTCATCGGTGCTAATTTGACCTCAGTGTGATCCAGGTCGAATGTTTAAGTGCCCGATTTTCATAAAAATTTTTCACTCTCGCTCTGATTGACATTCAATTGTATATCAGACGCATCTCGTAGAACGTCCGAGAAAGTTTCGTAATTGTGTTAACAACATTTGCTTTCCCTCTCCCAACATTTGCTGTCCCTTATGGCATCTTATGAGCAGACCACCAAATCTCTTTACTTAAAAAAAGTCACGTAAATAATATTAAATCTTAATTTGGATTACCATCGCGTCATATTCGGAAATATATAATTGATAATGCGCTTGACATCAAATACTGTGTGACAAAATCAGACAAGCTGGCTAATTTTTCTAAGAAGCAATCTCGTGAGTGAATAGTAATTAACTGGATGCTGAGTCTGGCAGCACTACTGTTCTTCCCCACAAACCTTAAAGCGTCACTAAATATATTCGCGCGCAACATTACCGTCAGCAATATTTCAAATACTCGTTATTATCCAATATCTGCCTTTAGAAGATATTTGAAGAAAAATTGGGAGTTTTCGCGCAATTACCAAACATTTCAATTAGATGAAATGTTTGGCAATAGCTGCTCTTCTGCTCTACCGGCAGAGTAAGGAAGGGGATCGCGTTATTGGTTTTGCTGCCGAGAGGCACAATATGGAGCGACGCACGTTTCCCTTGCATCTTTTCGCCTTGGCGCGCCAAATCCTGGACGGCAACATTGCAATAGTCCGACGACCAATCCAACGTTTGTGTGCGTTTCCCATGGCAACTGCGCCCTTTCCCAACTCCCGCTGCCGCCATATCGGAAATTCCATGGATCGCCGCCGTCGAGGTAATCACTTGCGTTCGACAAATTAGTCAAAGGCCTGGGCTATATTCGCGGCACGAGTCTAGGGTAGGCAGGCAGGCATCTCTTTCCGCGAAAATTAGGCTTGACGCAACGCAATTCCGATATGCAACAGGGAATTCTGATTCCCTCTGGATAATCCAGAGGTCTATTTTCACAGCAAGGCTCTATCTTCATCGAGTTCTGAATAGTTTGTTGCGGGATGATTTTAACTTCATCGATTCAAAAATTGTCCCTGATAATGCATACAGAGTCTGGAAGGAGGGATTTCGAATTATTTGAGAATGCCCATCCAATTTTTACATTAATTTGGGCATATATTCTTAAATCACTGCTAACTAAGCTTTCGCGCCTCACATGGTACCTCAATTCTGCCTTTATTTAATATGTTCACTGATGGAATTCGTAATTATTAACCAAATAATGAACTCATGAATATATGCTTATTTATTGAAAAACATGGATGTGTTTTGTTTGGAGTCCCAAAATATTTATTTGGTAGTTGTGTCCATCTATAAACCTTCGTTAACCGGTAGATTACCTTATAAAAATAATTTGTTCGTGTTTACGTATATATCTGCTGCTGATGGTACATATATATATATATCAGGTCAGCTGACCTGAAGAAGGCCTCGGAGTAGGCCGAAAGCTTAAATCATCTACAGTGTGAGTGTCCTTTTACGTGTTATTTGTTTTATTCTGTGTTCTATTGTGCCGTCCAAAAGTTATATATATATATATTCACTTTCATGGAAAACCCACGAACGTGTACAATAATGTAAATTCACTAATAGTCATAACAAACACAGAAACCAAAACACACAAAAGAGAGACTCACTGGATCTCGAATTTTCGGTGGTCCAACCACCTTTCTCAAGAGGAATTAGGAACAGAACTGACAGTTCAGTTCTGTTCCTAATTCCTCTTGAGAAAGGTGGTTGGACCACCGAAAATTCGAGATCCAGTGAGTCTCTCTTTTGTGTGTTTTGGTTTCTGTGTTTGTTATGACTATTAGTGAATTTACATTATATATATATATATATATGTTTATGTATATATATATATATATCGGACATTTACCACAAAGATGGGAGAAAATTTAAAAATGCTAACGTCTCGGCGTCAAAATAATGCTCATGCTCTGTTCTGCTAATGCTCTAAAATATATGTTAAACTCCTGTTGGTCAAACAAATTATTACTGAATGTAAATAAAACATGTTTTCCACATTTTTCTTATGAACAAAGTCACCCATTTACTTGCTCCTCGCTTTTTTCTGCATCCGAATTGATTTTCCATGTTGCATTCTTCTGGCTTCCCTTCTGTTTTCCATGCGTGAGACGTCCGTTTCCTTGTTCTGCAACTTTTTAATTTATTTCCTTGGTTTCTTCGGTATTATAGTCATCGTCTAATTTTCAAAGCCTTTTGCTAGTTTTCCCCTGTCGTAACTGCCTTCGGTTATTTAATAGAGGAAATCGTTCCCTTTGACTCCTAGTACCTGGAACATTTCTCCTTTTATTTTGTCAAATCTTAGTGCTTTGTTGTTCTTCAGGTCTTTCGCGGCTCTCTCAAATTCATTTAAGAGTATTTTTGGGATTCGTTTGTGTTCCTCTATCAAGATTTCTTACTCAAATATAGATTGAGTAAGTGGTTTCAATCAAGGAAACAATTCGTCAAGACTTTCGTGAGAAACATGGCGATCTATGGTTCCGAAACTTGGAACATTGGAAAAGTGGACCAGAGAAGAACGGAAGCCTTTGAAACATGGTGCTGGAGGAGAATGCTGAAGATTAAATGGACAGACAAAGTAAGGAACGAAGAAGTATACAGAAGGGCGCAGGAGGAAAGATGGGTGCAGCGTATTTTGATTGGCGATGGAATGCTGAAGACATTGATGAAGGGGAGATTGTTGGGTAAGCGTGGTAGGGTTAGCAACTGGAGAGGCACGTTGGATGGACGGGAGGGAGGCAGTGTGCGAAATTGAAGAGGGTCGAATTGAAATGATGGATGTCAGGTTGTGCTGCGTTGGGATAGTTTACGGAATATTGGCGTGTTCTGTCCATTCGATCCTAAATTAAGTGATAAACTACGAATTATTATTAATGAAAGGTGGTTTCCCCCAAAGCCAAAGGCTCTCTCAAATAACGCTTTGCATATCAAGGAACGAGGAAGTACTATATAGAAGAGCAGAAGAGGATAGGACCATATGGAGAACTCTGCGGCAAAGAAGAAATGGATGGATTGGACAAACATTGAGGCACAATGGATTGATTAGGAATATATAACAGAAGAAAAGATTCCACGAGGAAGACCAAGAGACATGTACACGGGACAAATGGAAAAGGACGTAAAACGGAGAAGGTATGAGGGATTGAGGGAATTGACATTAAATAGAGTAGAATGAAGGGCTGGAGTAAACCAATCCTAGGATTGAAATACTGATGATGATGAAGTGATTTCTGCCTTTAATTGGTTTGGAACATTGTTGAATTACTGAAATCGGCGACTAAAGAACAGAAAGAACAGGTTTTTCGTATTTAGTATCAGTTATAATATTCTCAAAAGAACCATTTTCTTATTAGAAAACGTGGAATATTATGACTTAAATTACGTATTGCAGAGTTTATTTATAAATTTTAAGAAATGCAGAAAGAGCCGAAATACTAGTTTGCGTTGAGTCATTTCCTAGACATCATGCGTTCAGCAGTCAACAGGTTAATTCCAAGTTATTTTACAGAAAATGGCACGGAGCCTAGATGGTACACACGGACAGTAGATAACCGTTAAGACGCTCTAGCTCACGGCAAGTTAAGATAAAAAATATACGGAACGTTATCTCTAAATAAGAACGGAATGAATCATTTACGGATGGCAGGCAGAATTACCGGTACCTTTAGATGAATCCAATACACCCCATCCACTTTGGCCACCTCCAAGTAAATATTCAAACAGAAAAATGCACCCTGCTTTTAATCTATATTTCTCCATATTATTATCCTAAATACTTTTATGGTCGTTGTTTGTGTGTGTATTTTTGTATAAAGGTACAGGGTTTGTGTGGATATATGGTAAATATACACACATATTGTAAATATTTATATATGGTATAAACATGATAAATATGTATATATACGGCCTACTCCGAGGCCTTCTTCAGTCTGACCTGAAGAAGGCCTCGGAGTAGGCCGAAAGCTCAAATAATCTACAATGTGAGTGTTCTTTTACGTGTTATCTGTTTTATTCTGTTCTATTGTGCCGTCCAAAAGTTATATATACATATATATATATACATATATATATATATATATCGGGTCGCGGTGGCCTAGTGGGTAGAGCGTTGGACTACTGACCGGAGGGTCCCGGGTTCGATTCCCGGGCAAGGCACTCTGGGCACCTGCAGCTCCACCCAAGCTAGTTGATTTTTCGGGTACCAGATCTTCCTGGGAAACCATAACCGGCACTGGGAAAGGAACTGGCCCCCCTACCCTGATGTGTGTATATTCACACGCCGTCGGGCTTGGTATATGGGTGAGCTCTACCATCACCTACTAAACCGACCTTCGGGTTGATTACTGTGTTTATGGTTTATATATATATATATATATATATATATATATATATATATATATATATATATATATATATATATATATATATACATACCTACACATTCAAACACGAAATCCCGCCATATGGCGAACAAATATTTATTCACATTGAAATAGATGTAAGGAAAAAGGAAAGGAACACATATAACGGACGAACAGAGAAAAGGTGGGGAAGGCGGAATCGAGCAGATCATAAGCGCAAAATTAATTCTTTGACCGGAGCTTGAACATCGGTTCTTTCGACTTGTCGTCCGATGCATTAACCGCATGAGCTTCGTGAAAACGTAATTTACACTGAAATGCGTAGGATTACGTTTCTTTGATGGTTCAAGTGGTTAGAGCATCGGCCCGACACGTCAAAAGACCCGGTGTTCCAATCCCGATTAAGGAAATATTTTTACGCTTGTATTCTGCTCGATTCTGCCTTCCCCACCTCTCCTCTGTTCGTCCTTCATTATTTTCAATTCCTTTTCCTTATATATATTTCTATGCGAATGAATATATATATATATATATATGTATAGTATACATAAATACATACATTGGGTCGCGGTAGTCTAGGGAGTAGAGGCTTTGGACTACTGACCGGAGGTTTCCGGATTCGATTCCCGGGCAAGGCACTCCGGTCACCTGCAGCTCCACTCAAGCTTTGTGATTTTTCGGGTACCAGATCTTTCTGGGAAACTAAAACTGGCGCAGGGAAAGGAACTAGCCCCCCTATTCTGATGTGTGAATTTCACACGCTGTCGGGCTTAGTACTGGGTGAACTCTACTGTCACCTACCAAATCGATCTTCGGGTTGATTACTGGGCTAATGGTTTTTGTATATGCTTATACTTGGACGGTACAATAGAACACAAAAATCTCACAGACATCCCACTTTACAACAATAAATTCACTTCCTCAGTACCTCTCTAACCCACTAACTATCAGCAATACCTACACTTTACACGCACGCTGCCACTCTACTCACACTAAACGCTCTATTCCCAAATCTCCCTCTATCCGCGGGCAATCGATTCGCAACACCACAACCTCCCCCAAGAAATACCTTCACAACCTACACAATACACTTCACAGACGTGGTTACCCAGAAAAAAAAACCTGCACGATATAATCCACCGCTCCACCCGACCACCCACACCACAGAAAAACAACCCCACATCTGACGCAGGACACAAACTTTGCACCACCTTTTTCCCAGGATCCCTCAGACAGAAAATATTTCTTACAGAAATGTTTCCTATTTTACCCGACAATAATGACGCTACTCCATCTCTACTGCCCCAATGCCCCTGTGTTGTTTACAGACGATCCGCCAATTTGAGAAACATCCTGAGATCCACCAACCCTTTGGCCCCCACCCTGACAAATTTGCTCACATTTCCCCTACTTGCAACCGGCCCCGTCGTAAAACATATCTGCTTATCAGATCTGCTTACATACCTGCTTGCAGACAGTTTTGAAGATAAAAACGTAATACATGCCAAAAACAACGTAGTAAACCATATCTCAAGCAAAGACGTTAGCGCTACCTCGAAGGGGGGGTGGCTCATGACCAGGTGGAACGCGGTTTGTGTCCGCTAATTAATATTCTACTCGCTGTGGTAGTCTCCATCTCGAAGAGCCATTGTCACGTGACAACGGACACAGTGCAGCAGGCAGGTGTTGTCGACTTTGGCAAGTGTTTAGCATTCAATAATTTGCTTGGATGATACACGTAGCGCAGAACCTCGACTGCAATAATACCTGCTATAAGTTTGAGAGAATGAAGACAGGAGCTACAAGCACTTCTGTTCTTTTAAGATACACCCAGTCTGGGGTAAAAACTTTCGATTTACAAACATTATAGAATATAATGTCGTGTCCAATGTCCATTTATTTAATGATGAGTCTTTGGAAGTATGTAACATTGAAGAATATTTAGATTTAGTTTAGCGTGGCAGTCCGTTGTATATTATATGACATATGGCCTTATTCAGTCTGAATCTAACCTAAAGTGGTCCAATGTCGATTATTATTTTATCACCACTCTAAGCAGGCTATACAGGTTTCATCATTACTATTTTGGGACTTCGTCAGAGTTGTAAGTGAACCAATGCTTTTGCGAACACTCAGTTGATTGATGCTCGTACTCTGGGAACAAAATCGCTCTCGTTCGTAAGCATTTTTAATCCTAAACATGCGAATTCCACGTGACTGTACGCATTGGTCCCCGTTTCTCTCCCTCTAGCTCTCTCAACGTTGAGAGAGTGCACGAATAACCTTTTCTAGCCTTATGTTTGTGGCGTCGGTTATGTTCTATGTTGGCATCAACAGCAGAGAGTCACACCCCACATTGATTGCTTGATGATGCGGGTGAATACATAGATGCAATAAGCAAGTCAACAGCCGTGCGGTGACAGCCGGGTGGTGGTGTCAACACCAAGAGGCGAAGGGGACCTTTGAGAGCGGTAGCCGCCCTCGGAGGTCGCCTGGGAGAGTGAGTGAGGATTGGAGGGGGAGCGGGGATGACGACGACGATGTCGTCCTGGGTTGATTGGGGCTTGCATGGTTCCAGAGCCCCTGGTCATCCTTTCTGGCTTAGTTGAGCTCTGCAGCATGTGAATCGGAACACTTTTGTTTCAATCAATTGTTCTCGTCCATCGTTTGGCGGCGAGCAACGAGTGTCAATTTTTTGCCATTTTTATTTTATTTTCCGACCAAAACTTAGTTCACTAAATCATCATTCTTTTCAGGAAGAAAGTGCAGCAAGGCGCCCGATTGAATGCTACTCCAAGCTCTGAAAAATTGAACCCATGTCATCGGAACAGTATACCAACTAACGCTGGGAAACCATCATGGATTCTCCGGTAAGTGACATGAACTCGGAAAATTTAGTCCTGCAATGACGATTCTTCCCTTCCATTAGATCTGCAACTCAGTGAACTGTTTTTTCTCTTGGATTCGTGCAAAGGTGAACGGGAATTCGAAATAGTTTCGCGTCTGTCGCGAAAATATTTGAATTAATCTTGAATTTTGGAAGTCGGTTTTGGTGAAGTCTGATGGTTGAGCGGATAGCTCTCTTCTTCGTTCGTTTCACTACAATTCACTGCATTGTATTCACTGCAATTCGTGAACAGCCGAGTGGTTGCATCATTAGCGTCACATCAAACGGCCAGTTAAAAAGCGAGGACTGCAGGATGCTGGAAGGGAATAGAATAAAAGAATTGGGTATGTCGGCTCAAAGAAAAACACTAGGACATACGTAATGTGTGGACTTTTTCTAACAGCGCGTTCGGCAATACATTTTCTGGAGCAAAAATACTTTTCAGGGTCCAAAAAATATCTAAAAATGCCTTTGAAGTATTAATTAAAACTCAGCGTTCCGCACTTTAATGGGAATCTGTGAGTTTAACCTGAAACATCCGTCGAATGCAATTAAACGCATAACGTTGGGTATTTTCTTCACATAATAAAAATTAATAATAGTAAAATATGCATGCATAAAAGACTTGACGTTTGAATTTGAGTATTGAAATACGCGCGGCGAGCGTCGAATTTCGACTCACTCCTTTCACCAAGACATCAGATTCGTGCCCACCTTTCACATCAGTGAATTGCTTATGCTTCGCAAAAATGAATATTTTAATTTCAATTCAGACATGTAAACAGCAAAGGCCTCATGAAACGCGAGGTGATTTGTTTCATATGCTCCCAACGAATACAAATGTATTTGTTTAGCACACGTCCCGTGCTACTACTCGGTGAAGGAAAGAAAATGCGCATTTTCCAACATTATCGCCTGCACCGAAATAATTCTTCTTCTTAAAAAATAATCCCCGAAAGCATTTATCATTCCCGGAGAAGGAAAATGAATTGCAGCCCCGCCATAAATCTTCATCTGCACGACACCCCGTAAGCCGTGCAAGGGTGAAAATATGATCCCATATATATTTGATACATAAGCACTCATTATTTCACATGTATGCATTTCCATCAACACTTCCTGATTTTGCTGTAATTAGTTAATCTCAGGTTGGGCAGAAAATATGTTTTTCTTATTTTCTAACTCAGAAATTTTTAAATAATTTTTTAAAAAATCACCCGCGCGGCGTGCTTATAACGATACATGGCCGAGGCTTAAAACCTGTAACTTTTTCATCGTTAAAAGAAACAAATATCATTTTTAATGGAAATATTGATTCTTTTTATGGTCCACGTCACATCACCCTTCCACTAAATTGCCTGATTTTAAATACGAAGGATAGATTTTTCGTTTGAATTGGAGTTCCCCGTTCAATTTGTCATCAATAAGTGGTGTCGTGGGAGAAACTAATGGAAGAAAAGGAGGCAATAAATGGCACAAGAGGGATTCATGGCAATAATTCAATAAATGTATCCGTACGTATGTAACTAATACGTTACGTCTCGTCTCCAGCATTCTTCTTTGAGTTCAACGATCAATTCACCTCTTAACCGCCTTTCCCTATATCCTCCAGCATGTTAATTTTGTATGGATATGATATTATCTAATGGACTTCTAAACGATGCATTTCTTATTTTTTCTCATTATTCTTACTATAAATTATTGTCTGGAAGACGTGTTCGTGGTGAATAGCTTCCATACTACAAAGGAAGACGTTTTATAGCACCCTTTCTGGAAATAAACCAGACCTTCATGCAGTCAGTTGATAAAAACAGCACGTGAAATAGAATTTTTCAAGAACCCAATCCAGTTTTCGACATGGCAGCCCAAAAGAAACTTGTTGTGTCTGTAATGTGTCATTTAAAGTCCACTATTAGACCGAAAACTTCTCAAGTATCAGAGGAACGGGTGGAAAAACTGATGGTTTCTCAGAGAATTCGAAGCTTGCATTTGAGACATATTCGAAGAGTACGTTCGGTTATAAAAAATATTTTCGTTAGTAAATTTTTTCATTGGCAGTGTTAGGTTTTCCACAAACCTTCTACACTTGTCTACATAACCGCCGGGCACTTCAAGGTATTTCCCGCACCTGGTTCTTTATATCCCTCGGCACAGAAGTTGGAAATTGAACCAGTTGACGACGGTATCCTCTATTTGCTCGTCGTCTTCCATTGTCCACCAAATTCTTGCGAGAAGAGGAGAGACTTGCCAAGTGCGAGGTCGGAACCAAGGATAGCGGGCAAAAAACACTCGTCCACTCAACATTATTTTCTCTTTATGTTTGTTGGCAGCATTTTCGGCATCCATCTTGCACACAATTTGTGATATCCGAGATTATCCGTAAAAATCGTGTAAATGCGTAGTGGTGCGTCCAACAAGAGGAAATGCATTAGCCTGAGCAATAATCGTCGGTCAGATCGCAGTTCTTGGTCCACTTGTTGAACGATTTCATCGATCTGGACGCTGGCTGGCCTGCCACTCCGCTCTCCATCAAGCGCCATGCATTTGTGCGGCCATTTATGAGGTCTCGACGCCATTGTCTAACATTTCCTTCACTCCTTATTGTAGGCCCATAAACTGGCCGGAGACAACTCCCCATGAATTTGGGCAGCTGGTGATCCTTTTGCCGTCAGTCAGTTAATACACTTTCACTAAGATTGCCAAGACATTTTTCCTGAGACGTTTATCTAAAGTCAATCCTTAGCTCTATTTTTTTGTTAAAAATAAATAATCAAACGGTGGCATACACATACAAAGAATCACGAATACGCTCATCCATCTTAAAATTTTAGAGGAACATAATATCCTTCGGAAAAATTGCGTAAATTTTGTTCTGTGGATCATTTAGAATATTATTTTTGATAAAAAGTAAGTGCAGTTTTCAAACGTTTAGTTACGATATTCACATCACTCTCTAACATCTTACAAGTAAGTATATTGTGTTGGGGTTTAACAGTATGAATCACAGTTAACTTATGTAGACACTAAGTGTGGCAAAGTATTTTCAATAAAAGTAAATAACTTTGTTATACTTCATTTATTTTAAGGAGAAATTCCAAAAACGAGGTTTCAGAGCAGGCAAAACCTTTTTTAATATGATTTTGCAACTAAATGTCACTTGATCTGAACCATAGTACGTACATAAAAACAACATGATGTCTTTGATAAACACGCGATAAAGGAACTTCAAGTAAACAAGAAACCTGATGAGATCCTAATTTACGCTCAGTAAATGCGGTAGAATTGATTTCACCCGAGAACTACTCTCAAGGAATTACACTCCAAATAATAAGTGGTCTTTGACGAATTATAATCTCAACCGCACACATGAGATAAGTTTTGACTCGTTGTCAATGCTGCTATCTATGAAGTTTTACTTTAAACAGCAGAAAGGGAAAACCGTTGCAGCATTAAAAGTGTCATTAAAATGAAATTAAGTCATTTTAACGCTTTTTTCTCAGGTTTCGTCAAAACATAAAGAATAAAAAGCAGTGATCTAAATAATATAATCAATGTTATGCTTGCTAGTTGCATAAAGCCATAGGGTAGAGTAGTTTTTTGATGAACTCTGGCGCTACATACTGTATTCTTAAGTACTAACTGACACGAAGACCAAGTTTTAAAAATCGATATTACATGGTATAAAGTCTATCCTTCCATCTCTCCTGAATTCTATCCAGAATGCCTTTCCTCTGCTCCTTCTTCAAACTCATTTCCCCTCTACTGCCACCCCCTCGTCATGTTCCCATTTCCTTACAGTATCCACTAGTCTTGCCTTTCAACAGTTGTCTGTCTTCCCGTTCAAAAATGCCCAGAGAATCGTCGTTTCTTTCCATTACTTTCGCCATGTTCTTCACACCCACGCATCTCGAAAGTCTCCAATCTAAGATTATCTCTTGACCCAACGATCAATTTTCCAAGTCGTGCAAAACTACCACTTCAATTAAAGTTCTCACTGATTTTTTTCCTCACTTTTTATTTGAGGAACCCCTCATCACCTTTCGCCTCTTTGCAAGCGCTCATTTTTCCTACGTCAAGTCTTCTCTTGATATCCCGATTACTCTGCTCACTCTCTGCCAAAACAATTCCTACACAGAGCAACTTTTCTACCATTGTAGTTTATTTTTCAAGGAGTCAGTCATCGGCAGCATAAAATGGTAACGCAGCGAATTCTTACGCATAGCAGCGAGCTCAAAGTGAGGATGGAGCGGGAGAGAGCACATTGGTGTCGCGGGGATTGCGAGGAGGAGGGTTGGGAGTCTGCGGATTGCCGGCGGCGGTGATTGATCCTCCTGAAGGTAGAAATTCCTCTGGATTTGAATTCCATCATTTACGGCCTGAGCAATCTTGCTGTTGAGGTTCCCAAAATGGAAGCCCGTCTGCCGACTCTCTCTCTCTTCTGCATATTATTCTTAGTGTCATATTTAATTTAGCCCCTCTCCACAATCCCCCATTCATTTCATACTTTCTCCTTCAGTGCTATGCTGACAATAAGTCGTCTCAAAATGAAATAATCGTAAAAGAAGTAGATGTTATCCTCAAGTACAAAGTAGAGGAAATGTTTAACTCCATGCTTCTTAGCTTCTAGAGTGTCAGCCTTGACTCAAGTCCTTCTCGGCGGAAGTCTCAAAACACTAGGTTTCATTAAACGGGCGGTAAAAAATGTAATTCAAAGACAAAGAGGAGCATTTATCTTAATTTAGTTGAGCCATGCTCGGAAAGCGCAGAAAGTTTTTGGGATTTACTAGATAAAACATTAAATAAAATAAGCAAATGAAAAATTTCAGAGGAAATTCTTTTGTTTCTTTACAACTGTCTATGAGAGAAGTGTAAGCATGTCTGAGAGATGAGAATGGAAGCTCCTTGAGTCACGAAGAAAGACTTGTACCATTAGAAAGATATAAGATGGCAGGATAGCACATATGTAACCAGAGAGATCTAAATTACTATCTGGCGTTTAAGTAAGGAGGTGAAAGCGTTGAGGGAGGAAGAGAGGTCCAGGAAAGGATACTGGATGCTCAGGGAATTAAATGTGGCGGGAAGTCGATGGAATAGGGAGAGGCGGAAAATATTTCTTTACGTCTCTACTAATTCTTTCACATTTGATATCCTCAAATTCTTTTTGTTTGATTTTCTATTCCGACTATGAAGTTCTGCTTGTCCATGCTATGCCTTCCATTTAGTTAAATTATGCCTTCAAACTATAATAACTTCTTAAACTGGGTAAGTCTGAATCTTTATAGTCAATTATTTGGCTGTTCCTTCTCTATCTGCAAAGTATTTCAATTCCTTCGATTTTCAATTTTAATTTCTGTTTTCATTTGTCCTTTAGTCATTCATTTATAGTGTTCCAAGTCTAATTAGAGCTGTACTTTGAAACATTGGCGTTAAAGGAACATTTTCATGCTTCATGGATTAAGAGTAATATACATTCGCGCCAAACGATATCGAACATAGTGGAGAGTGAAAAGTTAATAATTACTCTTTAGAAATCATCTAAAGCTTCTGTATCCCTCAAAGTTGTCGCTTTATATGCCAGCGGACATATTCGATCTGTTTCTCTTAGTCGTGTTCTCTAAACGTAAACAAATCTCGTAAAATAACACCTCGATTTGAAAAGAGCAAATAGAACCGTCTCTCGCTGTCAGTTCAACAGTTGCGGATCGTCGCGCGTATATGCCAAACGTGAGTTTTGACGGTTGATTCCATTCGATGGGAGTGTATTTCCAGTAAACTTAAGCGCTGAATTCTGAATGAGAGAGCCTTCAAGGTAAATTATCCGCAAAAGAAGTGCATTCAATTCCAATGCAGGCGCGACGTGTACACGGCAGTGTGCAGAGTATTTGTTGAAATGAATTTGAAGGAAATATTACCGTGTGTCCATCATTATATCCTTCGGAATAATAATTGAGGCGGATCCCCGTTGCCTTCCTCAATAGTGTTTTTAACGTGGCACCATCACTCAATGGCCATCCCACTGGGGTCAGACGCCTTTGCAGCCGCCTCATCAAGGAACATACGCTCCGTGGACTACGTTTCCTCTTGCTCCTAAACTTTGACCTATCTGGCATGCGCGACCCTACAGGGAGCAATTATTATTACTCCCACCAGCGCAGCTTTAGGGGTCATCGGAGCGCGCAAGCTCTTCCAATACGTCAAGGTTGTAGTCAATGGGAGGGGACTCGTGAGAGACTCGTCAAAACTTTGATATGGAGCTTAGCTATGTACTGCGCGGAACGGTGTTCATTGGAGCAGGAAGATAGACGTAGATTAGAGGCTTTTAAAATGTGGGTGTGGAGAAGAATGGAGAAGGTGAAATGGACCAAAATGAAAACAAATGAGGAAGTACTAGGTATATTGGGTGAGTAGAGGGGTTTGTTGAGAGAAATCCTATGGAGGCAGGAAAAATGGATGAAAGGTGTATTGAGCGGTAGTGGATGTTGAAGAAGGTAATAGAGGGGAGAATGTTGGGCAAGCGAGGTAAGGGCAGGAACAGGATAGGGATATTAGACGGGATGAAGGGAGGAAGGAAGTACACAGAGATGAAGAGGGACCTAATGTAGAGTATTTTACTGGATTGTGTTTTGTTTGGAGTTACAAAATATTTATTTGATAGTTGTGTCCATCCAAAAACCTACCTTAACCGGTAGATTACCTAATAATAAATAATAATCTTGCGTGAAAGTGATTTAATGCATGTCAAACTCCATCGGTGTTGATTCCCTCCCTGCCTCCCCCGCATCGGTGGTCCCCTGCACCTGGATTGGGGAGTGGACTGCGGGGTGTGGGCCATCCCTCGCCACACCCCCTCTATTGCCGCTCCGTGCCCGGGGTCGCGCGACGAGAGGGCTGTGTTGAAGGCGGCGAAGGTAGGAGGGGGTGGATTGGTCGAGACAGACGATGAAGCCGCCGTCAACGCCTATTAGAGGCATCGGAGATGGTTTGAGCAGTCGCTGTAAACACGGACGCGAATCGAAACAAACGAGCAACGATGGACGAAATAGCGAGGGAAGATGCAGTGAAATTGAACGGGGAGGGGGGGTCGAGGGGATATGAGCGGAAGGATTGCTGTTCTAAGATGGGAAAGGTAACTCAGATGCTTACAACACATTTTAACTGCGCTGATTTGAGTCAATAGTTGGATAAAATTAATTTTATGCGAGTTTAACGTCGAAGTGAATTCTCAACTTAAGCTGTGTGCAAATATTTCCACTCCCTGCGAACGCGAGAGCAAAATTTTAATCTTTAAAATTTCACATGTAGATTTTCCATTAGAGAAACGTGATTGGTACGAAAACTATCAACAGAATAAGTTAATGCGCCAAGTCAAGTGATTATACAAACAATTAATTTTCACGAAAAAATAAAAAAATGTGTCAAGAAATACTAGAGGATTTTGTAAAACGTACGCTTTGAGATTAAATAATTACCCAGGTCTTCTCCTTATAAAATTAACACATTGTGAAAAATTAAGCAAAAATAAATTTACCAGTTTACCATTTATCAGTTGAAATCTGATGTTTTAGCTGATCTCAACAATGTTTACGACGTAACAATGAAATACGAGCCTGGTAAAATGTGCGTTACGTATAGAAAGTCGTAGAAAAATATTATGAAGTACCGAGTCAAGGGTTACCCAAGACGTTTAACTTGGCATTTTGACGTTTAAATCGCGTTATTAATCAAGTTTTGTCGAAAGAGATGCAGTCTGAGTCGAGGGGGGGGGAAGGGGCCATGTGCGTTTCGTAATAGTTTTCGAAACGGGCAGAGAATTCCGCTTTCATTTCTCTTATGCTCGTTCGACGCTTTTGTGTATTCTTGAGCTATCCGAATAGGAGGCGGAAGGGCCAAGTGAAAGTTATGGCCATATTTCCGTTTGCCAATCTGACTTTTCGCAGGCTCGATTTGCACATGCACACTCCACAGGTGACCTCAAGGTCGCGTGGGAGGGAGTGCAACGGCATCTTCCATTTAAGATTTAAAATGCACTGGAACAGAAATCTGGACATGCATGCATGTGTGTGCCATTTTATTAGCATTTCATTTCAAGCTCACATGCTGTGGGTTTATTCCCTGTTTTTTGCGCGTTGCCCTGGTTGGATTTCCCTTAATTTTGCTAAGAATCGCTTCATTATGTATTTTGGCTGTTTTGAGTATGACTGCCTCTCCCCTCTGTGAGGCCTCCATCCTTCGGAATGCCTCGACCGCCTCCCTTCAAATTACGCAGGCGTAGGGTTAACAATCTGTCATGAGAAAGGCGATATAGCATGGGGCTAAATGAAGGGACCCAAACAATTGGTGAAATTGAAACAACTTTAGCAGTGATATTTTTTCCAAATCTTCTTTCAAGTATCGTTTAAAATTTAAAACTAAAATCTTTAATTGAAACGTATTATCTATTTTCCACGAACGAGTGAGTGACCTTGTACAATTCATGTAGCGCTAAACGTTTCCAGGAAGCGTTAAGCGTTTGAGCAAATAACGTCTCCAAGAAGGTGCACATATTTTTCACCTGCATGTTGGGGCGATACGACAACGCATAATCGTAGGGTATTATGTCAATTAGACATAAATGCAGCCCAATTGCGGCGTATTCAAAAAAGGAATGCATAATGCATGCTAAAAATACAATTATAAAAATAAATATTATTATTACATATTCATAAGGTTTTTTTTATTGTGGATCGGTAAAAGTATCGAATTGCCCAAAAAATTAATTTTCGGGCGGGTTAATTATATGGGGGGGTATATTTATGACCCAAGCTTCCACACTGTTGAAAATTAGAGCAAAGTGAATGTAGGATTTAATGGTGTTCGCTTCTGTGGAATACTACTTAGTATAAAATGCTACACTTGCCTTGTACGTGCTCGGGCATTGATTTCTTAAATTACATGGCATGAAAAATAAAACGTATTGAAGGAGGATCAATGGAAACCAAACAAAAGTTACCCAGTTTTCGAAGAAGGGCATAGCTCAGTTACAGTTTTAGATAATATTTATGATGAATTTTGGTCGAAGGGCCGCATATATATATAATAATTTATTTATGTGTTTTCTTAGGGCCCAATCATAAAAATACAGTAAGGAATGAAGATAATTGGTTGAGTAGGGTAAAAATTTCAACGTTGACTTGTCCGATTTGAATATACGAGGTGTGTTCAAACAATAACGAGAATTTTAATTTTTCGGGCAAAATATTTATTTATGCGTATACCTTGATGTATTTTTATTAGGTAATCTACCGGTTAATGTAGTTTTTTGGATGGACATACTACATACAACTATAAAATAAATATTTTCTAACTCTTAACAAAATACAATCCAACAACCTAATCTACATCAGGTCCCTCTTCATCTCTGTGTACTTCTTTCCTCCCTTCATCCCGTCCAACATCCCTATCCTTTTCCTGCCTCTTCCTCGTTTGCATAACATTTTCCCCTCTATTACAGTATTCAACATCCCACTGCCGATCAATACGTCCTTCATCCATTTTTCCTATCTCCATAGGATTTCTCTCAACAAACCCCTCTCCTCACCCACCATCTTCAGTACTTCCCCATTTGTTTTCCGTTCGGTCCATTTCACCTTCTCCGCCGTACATAGCTACGCTCCATATCAGAGTTTTTACGAGTATTGTCTTAACATCCCTACTCAACGTCCCCGTCATCAACTTCCTCCTCCTGGAGAAAGCCTCCTTACCTAGCGCAATCCTTCTCCTTACGTCCCAACCACTTTGATCGTATTGGTCCAAAACACTTCCAAGATATGTAAACTGCTCTACCTGCTCTATTTTTCCCCCCCTATTTTAATTGTTTAGCTTATCCTTCTTCTTCCTGGAAAATCGCATAACCATTGTTTTATTGACATTCATTCTCATCCCATATTTATCGCACTGAACCTCCAATTTACTCCGCAATGCTTGCAACTAACTGAGACTAATGACTGAGCAACTAATGCTTGCTCATCAGCAAACCTCACCGATTTCACGAATTCCCCTCCGAGTTTCATTCCTACCTCCAGTTCTTCCCATGCCTCTTTAATCATTTCCTCCACATATACGTTGAACAGCACCGGTTACAAATTTCAAGAAACTGTAATAGTAACTTTAACGGAGTCACCCGCTATGTGTGCATTATAATGCAATCATTTCAGAGAGTAAAAATCATTCGCCTTGACCGGGATTTGAACCCGGATCCCTCGATATCCGGCCGAGTGCTTTAACAACTTAAGCTACCGAGACGTCCTCTTACACTCTGAAATTTTGGGGGCTTTAAAGGAACAAGATGTTATGACGAAATACCGTACATACGTCACAGGCATTCGTAGTCGTGCGCGACGTGCCACAGTCCACGATGTTAATAAAGCCAATTTCAAACACTTAGACAAATTTCAAGAAACTTTAACAGTAACTTTAACGGAGTCACCCGCTATGTGTGCATTTTTACTCTCTGAAATGGTTGCATTACAATGCACACATAGCGGGTGACTCCGTTAAAGTTACTGTTACAGTTTCTTGAAATTTGTCTAAGTGTTTGAAATTGGCTTTATTAACATCGCGGACTGTGGCGCGTCGCGCACGACTACGAATGCCTGTGACGTATGTACGGTATTTCGTCGTAACATCTTGTTCCTTTAAATCCCCCAAAATTTCAGAGTGTAAGAGGACGTCTCGGTAGCTTAAGTGGTTAAAGCACTCGGCCGGATATCGAGGTATCCGGGTTCGAATCCCGGTCAAGGCGAATGATTTTTACTCTCTGAAATGGTTGCATTATAATCACCGGTGACAATGGGCAGCCCTGCCTTACACCTCTTCCTAACACTGCCCAGCCAAATTCTCCGTTCCCCACACGCACCTGAGCAGTCTGAGACATGTACAGGTTGCTGATCAGTCTCCTGTCCCTCCAATCCATCCCTAATTTATGTAATACACGCATTAATTTTTCCCAATTCACTCTATCAAACGCTTTTTTTAAATCTACGAAACACGCAAATACGTCTTGATTGTATTCTATATTCCTCTCGATTAGTGATCTCATTACTGCAATGGCATCACGCGTACCTCTCCCCTTCCTCAACCCAAACTGATCATTCCCTAAGTAATCGTTTCCCTTACTCTCCATCCTTATGTTGATAATCCTGAGAATAACTTTAGCTGCGTGGGATATCAAGCTTCTTGTTCTGTAATCCTCACATGATGTAGCCTTCACCTTTTTCGGAATAGGAACTATCACTGATTTCACAAAATCTTCCGGCCAGATTCCTTCCTCATAGATAGTACGAATCAGACCATATAGAGTCTTCTTCCCACATTTTCCTAAACATTTCAACAATTCCACAGGTATGTTGTCTACCCCCACAGCCTTATTTGCTTTCATCTCCTTTAATGCCCTTTCTATTTCATCGTCGAGTATGCCTAGACCTAAGCTATCTTCTTCTACATTATTTTCCTTTTCTATGTCTAACCTTGTCGGCCTAAGTTCTTTACCATACAGTGTTTCTATATATTCCTTCCATCTCTCTTGGATTTTTCCTGATTCAACTATTATCTTACCCTACTTAACTTTAACTGTTAGCACAGCTCTAGGGGTCATCGGAACGCACAAGCCCTTCCACCACGACAAGGTTGTAGCCCATGGGGGGGGGCATTGATATTGTCATCTTTAGAATAGTCTCCATTGGAGATTATGCACTTATGCCAGCGCTTCTTCTGATCCCCGAAACACTTCTCAAACTCGATCTTTGAGACTCGATAACTCGATCGATGAGCCTTTAGTTCTTTCAGCGATGCGCTTTTAATGTAATGTACGGCTGTAAAACGACGACCCTTCAAGGTTCTCTTAATTTTTAAAAATAGGGAAATGTCACACGGAGCCATATCTGGCGAATATGGAGGCTGGGGCATCGTTACAGTATTGTTTTTGGCCAAAAATTCACGAACAAGCGATGAAGTGTGAGCTGGTGCATTATCGTGGTGCAAAAACCATGAATTGCTTTTACACAGATCCGGGCGTTTTTTTCGGATTGCTTCATGCAAACGGCATTGAACTCGTAGGTAGTACTTCTTATTGACCGTTTGACTTGGCGGCAGGAATTCGTGATGCGCTATGCCATTAAAATCGAAGAACACAGTGAGCATAACCTTCGCGTTCGACCGCACTTGTCAAGCCTTTTCCAGTCTTGGCGAGCCAGAATGCCTCCACTGGGATGATTGAGCCTTAGTTTCAGCGTCATATCCATGAACCCATATGTCGTCATCTGTTATAATAATATGTTTCAGTAATTCTGCATCGTCGTTTACTTCATTTAGTGACTCCTGAGCAACTTCCATTCGCCGCTGTTTTTGTTCAACATTCAACAATTTTGGATCGAATTTTGCTGCCACGCGTTTCATACCCGAAAAATTGGAAAAAATGTCATGGGATGATCCATTCGATGTGCCAACAATATCAGCCACCTCCCTAATTGTGATCGTTCGTAACTATTTCTTTCACTTTTTCCACGTTTTCATCGATTGTTGATGTGCTGGGGCGTCCAGGGAGTTCGTCATCTTCAAGGCCTTCACGGCCTTCTTGGAAACGCTTATGCCACTCGTAAACTCTTGATTTACTCATAGCAGACTCACCATAGTTACCATTGTTAACATTTCACACACTTTGTTACACTTTCTTTCATTTTTTATGCAAAATTTAATACAAATTCTTTGATCCTCTTCTTTTAATAAACGAAAATCGCCGAGCTCATAAAACACGCCTAACCTTAGTGGCTGTCATAGACAAATTCCACAGTGAAAACAGCTGAATGTTTTATCATACTTCAGGGGCAGGTATACCCACATAATAAAAAATACGTTTGACATTTGGACTCTCCAAGCTCGCTAAATGAAAAATTCTCGTAATTTTTTTAACACACCTCGTACTTTTCTCGAAATGCTTTAGATCGGAAAAACATTTTTGGAAAATAATTCTTTTGTCACACACAAATGGAAGAACATTTTTGACTCAAAATAATTAGGAATTTAAGTCATTCCGTTCATTTGATTAGTAACGACAATGATCTGTCGCATCCTTTGTCCAGCAATTATATCATTCAGAAATGTACATTATTATTATTTATGGCTACAGTTGTTAAGATGCTTCGTGCATTGCAAACAGCTGCGGCAGTTCGATTGTCTCGGATTATTTATTTGAAAGTCAACTGTAAAAGTCCGTATTTTTCAGGTAAATTGCTGCTGCAAAATTCTACCTTATCGAGTTATTTCTTTAAAAATAGGTAACTTCTTAAGTTAATCGGTTTGTATTGTCTAATTCAGCGTTCGGTAGCTACAAATTTGTAGTCCATTCGGGTGGCTATGTCGCCAAATTTGTCGATTCATATATCTCTCGCCTATTCTTCATAGCTCACTTGTCTCATAATTAACGACCTTAAGATATCTACCGACGAATAAAGACCCATTTACGTATAATTACGTTTGAGCCAGATTAATGCAAATTGAAATGGGATACGTAAAAATTATTTGAGATTAGAAATGTCTAAATGGTTTCAAGCATTTCCAAAACATTGTTACACAATTACACGACTCGTATAAAAGGCTTTCCGGATTAAGTTTTTCTCCATTTTTGAGGTTGAAAGACACTCGATTTTCAGTCATTACGTTCTAGTTTGTTATGAATATCTAATAATTTACCATCAATCCATTTGGTCGACTTCTTTTATCCTGTTAGCTACGGATTCATGTCCTAGAGATAAATTTTTTGGAGAAAATGTTCAGTGCTGTAAAGTCTTCTATGCAATACTACCATCAAAATACTGTCTAAATTCCAGGCTACGGTGGTCCCGTTGATATATCACAGAGCTGCTGACGGGAGGGTTTCGGTTTCATCGCAATGATGGATTTAAATTGCTTTAAAATGCGGCAATCGCCAAAGGATTGGGATGCAACGTGAGTAGGGATGGGATACTTAAGGAAGGCTAAGTGGGGCAGCGGTGGTTTTTCACGTGGTGGTTCGAAGGCATTGTGCAGATGTAAGAATGCGTCGTGGCACTCCAGGGGCGATGGGGAGTGTTAGATGGGATACCTTATAAAACATATCAAAATAAAGCAATGAAAGGTTGATTGAGTGCATTGAAAACCTTAGAAAAATCGATTCATCAGAGCTCGATTTGAGGAGAGGCTGTGAAGGCAGAGGTGATGCCAAAGGGAGACTTCGAAAAAGAAGATCGGTCGTATCGATGAGAGGTAAGGAAGGGCGAACGACCGTTGCGAATGAAACGTTCAAAAAGGATGGAAAGGAATGGGAGAATAGGCATGGGACGATAATTTCTATCAATTTACTTTCATTTAAGACACTAAGACTGGGGTTGCTGCTTCAGCTGTTCCCCAAGTTACGGGGATGGTACTAGCAGTTAAGTTGCCGCTAAATCACAAGTCCACAAAGGATGTCTGGACCTTCTTCTGAGACCATCCCTCTCGGAAGGTCCTGGGAACTGGCTTGGTTAATGGCGGGCAAGTGGGCACTCCTTCACGAACGCGAGGACACTGCAATTCATGCTCACAATTACATAGTACGAGTACGTACATGCTTTTCATGTCTATCTTAATTCATGTGGACATCCGCACGGTTGCATGAGCACCATGTTGGCCGACGGCGCGTCAAAGAAGCTCCTCGGAAGTGACCGCAGGAGAAACTTTTGACTGGTACGCCGAGAAGAAGACGAGCGCCTCTCTATCCATTGGGGTGTATGGAGGGCGGAGTCCCTTCTTCCCCCACACTTCTCGTCCCGACTTGCTGCTGCACCACCCCTCTTGGGAGAGGGGCGTGGGGGGAGTGGAAATGCTGGGAGCGAGGGAGAACCGAGGGGAGAGGAGCAGAAGAAGCAAGATGGCGCGCGGCGTTATTCGTTCAAAGCCGCCGAAGTTCTAATTGAAACCGCGAGAGGACTTCCCTTCTTCTTGAGGAGGTCTCTCTCCATTCTCTGGGGACGGCAGCGTTGAGTTTGAAGAGAGAATAGTGGAAGCGCACACACATACATACATACGTACATACATGCATGCATATATATATATATTTATAATACATATATGTATATACACACGCGCGCGTGTAAGGATTAGCGGTAATGGGTCTCCTCCCTCGAGGATGAGAAAGAGGGAGAGAGCGGCAAATTTAGTGCTCGGAACCCTTACGTCATCCGCAAGACAACGCGTGAATAAACCGCACCATGGCCCGGGCATTCCCCTCCATCCTCCGGAACGACAACAGGGCGTTGGGAAGAGGTCTTGGAAGAAAAGGAAGGTATGGAGTCTCGCCGGGGGTGTGTGCAGCCGGCGCGCGACTGGGGGGCGTGGGGGGAGAGTGGGACTAGCCTCCAAAGGGTTCCGCTCAGGGTTCCTGCTCGGGGTGGGAGGGGCACCAACAAAGGGTTCTCGCCCCCTGGAGACGCGGCAGCCCTCCCCCCGCGCGGCGAATCTCCGGAGTCAGTCACTCGCTTTGACATACCCTTCGCCGACGCCCTTCAGGCCCCCGGGGGGCGCCTTCCCCTCGCTCCCTCGGCGAGTGGCCTCGGAGAGCAGTCGCTAAGTCCGACGCGAGTGGATCATTAAGTCAACACCTCCTCCTCACCCAATAGTGGGAAGCCTTTCTTTCGAGCCCATTGGTTAGGGGGAAGTCCGTATTTTACGAGTCGAAAATATTTTCGGGATGGTGTAAAGTAGTGATGAGAGGTTTGTAAAGAAGTGTCATCGGATTAGGGTGACCCGATTATAAAATTTGGTTTAAAAATAATTCAACTTTTGCCTTTTAATATTAAGTTTGCCATCTATCTATCGTTGGGTGCAAGCGTGACACCATCGCCATCTACATGTCCCCTGCCCTTGACGGTTTAAGGGAGCGAGTTAATCGTGTAGTTACAAATGTTGTTTGTTAAATAACTAAATAATTAAATGTTTATGTTAAAAAATAAAATGAACTCCAGTTTTATTATCTCACTGAGAGTATTTCTTTTTCGAATTTCATCCGCGTCGCATGCACTCAAACACAACGGTTTCGCTGGCGTTCCATTAGACTTCTTCAGGTGACCGTATTTTTCACACATTATACTGATCCAGGCTTGGCGTGACGTCATTGGACTCCAAATATTCTTCCCTATTAATCGCCATCGTTCACGTCTTTTCTAATTCATCACTGTTAGAAGGACGAAATTCACTGCAGCTGAAGAGCTGATTGGGACACCGGAGAAACTGTTGTGTTCTCTGAGCATAACATATGATTGTAATCTCGAATAAATATGTATATTCTACATAATTTTGCAGGAGCCTGCACGATGAAACCTTTATCTCACTGAGTGTTATTTTTACGGCTATCCGCGACATGATTACAAATCTGTCCTTCTATATGACATCGCATTGCCTCCCGGCTGCCGAACCCTGCTTATGACAGTTTTCGTTTATGAAGATGTCAATTTGCTTGTGTCCTGACCATTCTCGATAATTTCCCCTAAATGCAATTTTAATATTTTTTCCACCTGAGAGAAAAATGACATTTATAGCCATCCTTAAGTACTCGTTGGGTGTAAAAGTTATGCACCTTTGATAGTTAATAGGATCCTCTTCTATTCCAATGATTTCACTTTGTAAAAGAAATTTAAACGTCTTCCTTGAAAGAAGTTCTAACCGAATCATTTACATGCCATGAATTTCTGGAGTAAAACATGAAACGCATACTTTGCGCGGTATCAAGATAAAATAAAGCTTTTGATACTTTAAAGGCAATTCAATCGAATTGAGGAGGAGATTTACTAATTATTTTTTGTGGAATATGTTTTCGAATGGTTGTAAAACATTAACGATACGAAAGTAAGATTAGATGTATGTGGAAACTTTTGAACTGTGGCCAAAGAGAAGGACTGAGGAAGTGAAGAGATTGAAGAAGAATACGTAATGAGACGGAGAAGAGGCTCTCGCGGCCTGACTAATACGGCCGGCATTGTCCAGTACAAGATGGAGGGAGAGAGAAAGTTTTTGAAGTTGATACTGAAGAGAATGAAGGTACATTGGTTAGCGTCACACACGGTGCGTGAAGTTGTGCTCAGCAAAGGTGGAATGAAGGAGAGGGAGGGAACAGGTTCGGTTGGCCATAGTATACATGCATAAGGAAATGGGGAAGTTTCACGGAAGTAAAGGTGGAGACTGTGAATAGAAAGAAGGGGGATTCAAGCTGAAACCCCTAAAAATATATCTCCACCGAAGAAATAAATAATTTTTACATTCATTTTTGAGTTTTCCATCCCTATTGTAAAATTTTCAAGATGGTATTTAGGATTTTCTGGTGTTCTTTAACTTTTTAACAGTAGGATTTTACAATTTACCTTCGTGTTTTGTAATTCCACAAATTTCCTGACCGAAAATAACGCCGAAACACTAACACTAAATTCAGAGTGATTGCGCACAAAGTATTTGGGCGTTGATGACAGGAACTTTAAGCAAAGACGTAAAGGGAAAACAAATGAAAACTTTGATTCCTCCGACAGCTTAATCTTTCGTAATACTTAACTTCTGCCCAATTTACTCAATCGACAGCCATCTCGGATTCCTAAAAGCAATTTAGCACATCCTTATCCTATTCTTTATATAACTAACTATTGAAGTTTATCGTTCTTCAATTATTATTATTTATATCATTCTCCAATTACGTTAAGTATTCCTACCCCGCCTAGTCTGTGTGCATGTTACGTACCTTGCTGTTGCCGCGGAATGGGGGTATGTGAACGGTCGTTGGGCAACCAGCCATTAGAGTAGTTGGTCATTCGGGTAGTCCACATTGTTGCAGTCTTGCCAAGTGCTTTTGCAGTTTTTAATTTCAAGCGAAGGAAAAAAATTACTCTAGATTCATTCTTCGAGTCGACTGGTTCGCCACCACTGTGCTCTCGCCCAATGATGAAATGCGGCGACAGGATTATTATTTTACCTTCAATTCGCTCTCTCCTGCCAGCGTTTGAATCGAATGATATATACTATTCTAAAAGTTTACGTCGTGTATGCAAAGTGCTTCCAGTGTCTTCGGAGTAACCGCCGGTCCGACCTGTTTACGTGCAATGAAGCGCCCAATTGGAGTAGGCGGCTAGAATTTTGGATTTTCTTGAAGTAGGTTGGTGAATCATAAAAATAGATAGATGGCGTAGGGCAGTGAGATTTGCCAGGGGATGCTGGGGCAGGCGCAGCAGAGGTAATACATTTCTATGGATTTAGGGAGGAATCCACTTCAAAATCTTAAGTTAGTTTATAGACTGAATCTTTTAAGTTAATTTGAAAAAAATGGTGTTCCGACGGGGTAAAACACAGTAAAACATCATTTTTCCACGTAGATCTATGCATTCATAATCAGAAAGGGAAAGAGATAGCACAACAGATGGATTTTGAAGTCGATATATTCCCAAGGACAATATTAGAGAAAAGCAGCGGTAGAGCGGCATACGTGCATCAGCCATGGAATGACAGGTATCAATAGGACTCGACTCTGAACTGCATTGATTTCATTTTTTTCCTTTGTCCTCTTTTGTCATTTTTGCACCTGTCAATGTAAATGCCAACACCTATCGCATATTTTTAATTTTTTATGGCTTTTTAATTTTTCAATTTATCCTAAACATTAAAAGCATATCGCATTGCCTTTTAAATTTACGAACGGTCAGTTTTCTGCATCCAAGGGTTTTACGACCAAAAATTGAAGTTATTCTTAAGTAAAGATATCATATCAGCATATGTTGGAATACGCCAGGCATGTCAATTTCTCACCACTTTTTCTCATAGGTAGAACATACATAGGAAACCTACCCTTTTAGTCAAGATAAATAACATGAGTCGAAACTTCGGAGCTAATTAGTGAGGACGAACCCACAGACTGGTCCGCTTAGAGCAGTCATTGAATTGTGTCGTGGCCCCCGTGTTGTTGCAATAATTAATCCTTCACGAATGCGCTAGTTGTGAGTGCGGGGTGCTTCTTGCATTCCGGTGGGACCCTGCCAAAAGTGCGCGAGGCACTAACACGAGTGACCATCCTAATCGTTTCATCAGACGAAGTCAGCGTAAAAGGGGCACTTTGCCAGAATAATAGAGCTCAACAGCAAAGCTAATCATCATTACAGTTAAAAAATAAAGAAGATTAAATTATATAGAAAATTCTTGCCACAAAGAAATCGGTAAGTTGATCGCGATGGAAATAAATAAATATGAGCTATGCGCGAATGAATAAATACGTAAAATCAATCCGAAGATCACAATTGTTATGTTAAGAAATCACTTATATCCATTAGCAATCTATGAATTGTGTTTTAAGAACGCTCTGGTGCACGGAATCCTTCGTAACATTTTAAACGACGATAGAAATTGTGAATGTCAAAGTGAAAACAAAAACTAATACAATTTACGCGTCTCAGTTAACTATAACATTAGTGAGGTGTACGATGGCGGCGACCTCTGCTGTTGAAAACAAAAATTAAACGAGTGCCGTATAACATTTGATAAATCATAATCAGTTAACAATATCGTAAATGTAGAAATTTATCAGGATGAAAAGCATTTGTCTTGACCGATCAGGTCGAACAAACGGTTATTATTGCCCTGAAATTTCTTCAAATCAGTGCAGATAATCGGTAGACTAAGTTCAATTAAGTTAAAGTGGCTGAACTAATTTTAACTGAATGTGGCAAATGTGATGGACATTTTATTGCGGAACTTGCGGAGTGAACTGGAGGGATAGGCGAATAACCCAAAATACTATATGAGTGGAATAATTGGCAAGACAAAACCTATTAATAATGTCAATACACACATGGTATAAACAAAGATTAATGGGAGAGTATCACTTATATTTCGCTTGTTGTGGTAATCTGAATTAGTATTGATTGCAGAATAGGAAATAGTATGTGTTTGCGTTACACGGCACCGATAAACGTTGCAGAAAGAGAATCGAGATGGGAAGCGACTGGCAGTGGAGTGAGGAAGGACTGTTTGAAAATTAATTTATAATTGTCTTGATACTAAGTTTTAAAAGCGTCTGTCCATCTTCTCCTTCATCACAGGAACAGTCTCTCGTTATAATACGGGGGTATCACGAAAGGTTTTTAAAGGTGTCATCACTAGCGCAATGAATTTCCTACGTACTAATAAGTAATCTTGTATAAGTAAACATTTAACGCGTCAGTGCTCTGGGAAGAGATCCGTAGTGCAGACGCCTCCCTTCTGTTATTCCCGCGTAGTGGTTTGTGAAGATGAAAAAATTGAGATCCGAGAAGTAATTAAATACTTCGTGAAGAGGGGTCTAAAAGCTAAGGAAATTCATGCCGACCTTGAAGACACTGGGAGATTCTGCTTCTTTGTATTCAACTGTTTGTTTCCAAGTGGACAAATGAGTTGAAGTTTGGCCGGGAGAGCTTAGATGATGATCCGCGTGGTGGTCAGTCAAAACTACACGAGAATTCAATGCATCCGATTGAAAGGGCCAAGGATCGCTGAAGCTCTAGGGATTTCATCTAAATGGGCACATTACATTTTATCTGTGGAATTGGAGATGAGAAAATTTTCTGCAAGATAGGTGCCATTACTCCTGACACAGGATCACAAACACATCAGAGTGGAAATTTCCATGCAATGCTTCACACATTTTAAGAGTAACCAACAAGAATTTTCTGCACCGGTTTGTGACCACAGATTAAACTTGGGTCCACTACTATACCCCCGAGAAAAAACAGCAGTTGAAGTAGTGGAAACATGTTGATTCACCAACAGCAAAGAATTCAAAGGCAATATGATCGCTCGGAAAGGTCATGCTTAAGTTTTCTGGGATGCAAAAGGGATTCTGCTCATAGACTACTTTTCCACTGGCCAAACAATTACTGAACAATAATACGGTGAAACTCCTGAACTAATCACAGCAAAAGATACACGAAAAAGGCCAAGATTAGCAAGGAAGAAATTCATATTTCATCAAGACACTGCACGCCCACAAACAAGTGTCGTTCTCTCTCTCTCGCTCTCTGCAGTAGTCAACCTGTTGGTTGGTTTGCAGTAGTTCTCCAACCCTGGCGATCTCCCGCCAATCTCTTCAGTTCCGTGTATGAATGGCAGCCGAGATCTTTTATTACCCGAGTAATTTATTTGAATCTAGTTCTGCCTCTGGCCTTCTTACCCTCTATAACACCCCCTCAAGTATGGTGACCATCATGTCTCAGGGTGTGACCTATCCATGAACTGCTTCTTTTGGTTAATGTCTTCCAGAGACTCGGTACTTCTTCTGCTCTTCTCGATACCTCTACGTTAGACACCTTGTCTTTCCAGCTAATTTGGAGCATACGGCGATAGCACCACAGCTCAAAAGCATCTACTTTCCTCCTGCAGTCGACTTCAAGCGTCCAAGTCTCACTTTCGTAAGGAAACACGCTCCAAACAAATGTTTTAATGAGCTGCTTCCTTCGTTTTAAATAAATAAAAATTGTGTGGAAGTTACAAAGTATATTCATTTAAAACGAAAATGAACCTCCACATAGTTGAGCCTGAAACCATAGAATTCAGCTGCTTCCTTATTTTGGTGTCTACATTGCTACATGTTAAAAGCTTACACTTCCTATTAAAGGCTGACTTGGCCTGGTTAATCCTGCTAATAATATAGCTAATGCTTCGTCCATCTACAGTTATCTTGCTTCCTAGGAAAGGGAATTCTTTTACATTTCCTAATCTTCGTCCATTCAACCTCACATTAGCTGGAGTATCATGTCTACTGGCCACCGGGATCTTAGTTTTTTCATTGTTCATGTTCATTCCGTATTCAGTACGAAGAGTAGATTCCATCAAGGTTATACATTTCATTAGTCCCTCTTCGGTCTCTGCAAGGACGGCTACATCATCTGCAAAACGGAGCAAATATACTCTCACTCCATGTACATTCACTCCACCAACACCTTCGTCTAGCCTTTCTATCTCTTCGTCTAGACCCTTTTGTATGTATAAATCGAACAAAGTCGGAGAAAGCGTACAACCTTGTCCAACTCCTTTCTTTATTCTAGCTTCCTGCTGGTAACTACCGCATCTCGCTACCGCCACTTCATCTTCATACATATTCCACATTACTCTTCGATCTTTGTAATTTATGCCTGCTACTTTCAGTATTGGAAATAGTTTGCTCCATTCCACTCTATCGAAGGCATTTTCGAAGTCTATGTATGTGTCTTTGTCTTTCTTCAATTGTTTTTCTATGACAAATCTCAAGGCCAAAATAGCGTCTCTTGTGCCTCTGTCTTCCCTGAGGCCAAACTGATCATCACTTAGCAGACCTCCCGCTTTCCCGTCTAAACGTCTGAGGAGAATCATTATTAAATCTTTTAATGCATGTGCTACAAAGCTAATGGTTCCATAATGTTCGCCTCTAATTGCTGATGGCTTCTTAGGTAGAGGTAGAATAAGGCATTTCTTGAAATCATCCGGCAGTTCTCCTGTATCATAAATTTTGCAAACCAGATTTTAGAGAGATTCCATTGTTTTATCGCCTGCAGCTTTTGGCAACTCACTTGGTTTTCCATCTATCCCTGGTCCCTTCTTTTCTTTTAAGGATCTAACGGCATAATTAAACTCTTCCCTCGATATACTATTTCCTAGGTCTTCTGGACCCACCTCTACCTCGTTTTCAACCAAATCATTCCTGGTGTCGCTATCATAGAGGGATTCTAGATACTATTTCCACCTCTTAGCCTTTTCTTCTCCTTCATATATAAGTCTGTCATGTTCTTTATTCATAAGCCCAAAGCACATTATTTTACGATCCCCAAAAAAGGTTTTAACCATTTTATCAACAGATTCAATTTTTCCAGTTTTGACCATTTCTTCAATTTCCTTACATCTTTCCTGTATAAACTTCTCCTTTGCTTTCCTTTAATTTTATTCCGGACCTTCCTGTACTCAATTTTACTATCCTCAAGGTGGATATTTTTTAGCTTCCTTCTTTGTTCTATCAACTCTATCAGTTCGTCTGTCACCCAGTCTTTCCTTACAACTGATCCTTTTCTTCCCAGTACTTCATCTTTCGTTTGCTTCAGTCCATCTTTAATTGTCTCCAAACATCCCTGAACATTAACATCTGATTGTGTTGAGATGTTCTTATTTGCAGCGTCTTCGAATAAGGTTCTGATCTCTATCCCTTTAAGCTTATCTGGATTCCATTTCTTTCTACTTGTATTCTTACTTAACTATTTAAACTTAATATTGCACTCACTTATTGCCATATTATGGTCACTATCAATATCAGGACTCGACTAAGCCCTACAGTCTTCTATTTGATCCCTAAATCTTTGTTTGACTAGAATGTAATCTATCTGGAAATGCCTCACATCTGCAGGGGATTTCCATGCATAGCGCCTCTTGGGATGGTGCTGAAGCAGTGCATTTGCAATCACTTACTTATTTCTGATGCAAAACTGCACAATCCGGTCACCTCTTTCATTCCTTTTTCCTAGTCCAAAAGGTCCGACTACTCCTTTTTCAGCTCCTATCCCTACCACGGCATCCCAGTCTCCAAGGACAACGAGGTTTTTGTCACCTCTAATGCCCTTTATTGCCTCATTTAGTTCGTCATAACATTCCTCTATTAAATCATCCTCTTGCGTTGCTGTGGCCACGTAAGTTTGTATAATCACAGTCTCTTTAGGTTTGGTATCTAACTTGACTAGAATAGTTCTCCCGCTTTATCGCGCGTATCCTTTCACTCTCTTTCCCATTTACTTGCTTAGCCGTGTCGCTGCCATGACATAAATACGTGAACTTGGACACGAATTTTCGCTTCTCTCACCTTATTCTTCTCATTTGGCTCCATCAAATTTCCATCTCTTCCCCAAGCCGCTCACAACTTTCCTCTGTGGACGGAGATTCTCTTCAAACAAAAAACTAACAGCCAAAGTAGGCTCATATTTTGCAGCCCCGAAGGAATCTAATTTTTGAGATAAGATTAAGGCATTGGAACACTGCTGGACCAAATGAATTAGTGTACACAGGGATTATGTAGAAAATAAACAAAATCGTAGAGGTAAGCCGTTTGTTTTGCATTTCTCTACATCCCCCCACTCTTCCCCCGAGAGCGGCATTCTGATAATGACGGTCGTGCCGTCGAAACGTCAGAAGTACATATGTGAGTGTCCTTTTTTTGTGTTTCTATGTTTTAAAAGTCTAAATCTATGTTTTTTTATATTTGTGCGTCGCCGAAGAGCATTCTATTTCGAAGATATTTACACATGTACGTATATTCGTATGTGTATATATTTATATATATATATAATACCTATGAAACATGTTTTCCGGGCCCTTAATGCTGTCTGCCTCTTTGAAAATGTTAAACTGGTCCTTAGCAGCCATCTCTTTGTCTCGTGCCTACATAAAAATAGAAAGAATTTGCCCTTTTCGGCGCGCATTTCTCTCCCATTATCTGCCGTCGCGTCCGACTTCCCGTTGCCGCCCTCCCCCGCTTCAGACTCATTCCTCGTGAAAATCCCCTCCAGTGAAAGTGGTTTACGCTCGTCTGCCCGAGCGCGCCCCGGATGAGGGAGGTGGCCTTGACAAGTGAGATTCGACGGCGATTCCGCCTTCCCTGGTTCGCGAGTGGCGCCTCCTCCCACACCCCCTCGCGTCATCTCTTTTGCCGTCCCCTTGTAGGGTGAGCCCCTTGCCCCTTGGGATTCTCAGACCCTTTCTCTCGCCAGGATTTCGGGGATGGAAGAGGTATACTAGGAATTATCTGAGGGAACGGTGGCGGATGTATGTAATTTTAAACCCTATTCCTTACACTACTGCGACACATGATGATGACTGCGTCGTCATGACATCCTCCAATCCTCCGGTGTATTGCAGAGGGTGATTCTACAATGGACATCACCACACTGCGGGATGAGCTTCATACTTGTACCGTACAATAATGGGTACAATTTCCCTAAACCCTCCGCGTGGGCGTCAGGCGGTGGGTTTTGGGGCATAGATTGGTGGTCACCAAAAATATCTATTAAATGGTGCAATGAAAATTACTGCAAGTCGGAATAAATCGCCAGAGTGTATCCTGGGGTGTTGGTCAGCTGAGTCCGATGCACCATAAGGTTGAGGAGTGAAGGAGGCCAATGCATCAAACAAGAATATTGATGTGTGCCAAAGTTCCGCGGATCCCTTCGCTGCAGCCGGGTGTATTTAATGTCTTCGTCATCAACATTCCGCTGACAAAAGTTTTCATGTGTAACAAGTCGCAAAATATCAAAAGAATTGAATCGATTCGGAATTCTAAACGGTCCGTGTAGTGCAAGTTAATGTATTATTTGAGAGAAACTGTATTGGCACAAAAAACCTATTCTAATTCGCAACTCCTCGTTCACTTATAGCCTGGCAAGGGCTATGAATACTTATTCTTGATAAAATAAGCAATTAAATGGTGATGGGAGAATAATTACGATAATACTGCGATAAATGCGAACCCGAGAGTTGAGGCACTATCAAGTGGGCTGTCTGTGGGGCTCATTCCCTGGATGGGAGATTGTTGCCAGCGGCACCGAGAGAGAGGGAAGAGACGGTGAGAAGGGTGACGCCCTCGTCCCTTCTCTGAACGACGGAGGAGGCATCATCTAATTTTTGATAAAAGGCAAAATATCCATTTTATTGTGGACGAGACTAGACCATGCGCTGAAATTAAGAATGATATGTTGTCAAGCAAATAGGTGTAAGGAATATTTCGCCACGAGAGCAAAACACAAGGAAATAGTCGAAACATAAATTAGGAAATTAATACTATCATTAGGAAGAAAAGACACGGAATTTTTTACTTTCTTTCATAATTCTGTGTGACTACGAGTATTAACTTATGAATTTTTATTTAGTTTTATCGGTTTTGTCCATGCGTAATTGAAGCTCGTGTTTTCCTTCCCTAAGTTATTTTAAGCATATTTTAGTGGTAGTTATTATGTTAGTTTATATGGTTGATTGATGGTCAGTGTCCCGTCTCCATGCATACAGCAAGAGTTTAAGTTCATCATTCTTCTTATTATTTCCTTACATCTCTCAACTTTATTTCTTACCTCGGCATTCATCAGACGACAGCTATTTATTTTCAAACAGTATAAAAGATAGCGAATAAATTTCACCATTGCATGAGACCAATTAAACAAGCCTCGTCTCGGATCAGAATAAACTTTCTCATTGAAGTTTCCCTTATTCCCAAAATTGAAAAAATATTGTCGCGGTCAGTTTGCCATTGGCATCACGCGATCACCTTGGTGCATCATGGTGTGTTTGGTGCTCAATGCCACACGCACACACCCCTTGACGTGCAGGGTGTCACCTTATTTTTATTTATCCAACGTTTTCGCCCATGTATGCGAATTAAATGCATGCGCGCGTGTGTGCGTGTGTGCGCACGCATAATATTCATAAGCTGAGGCGCTCCTTGCGACACGTGACGCGGGTGCAAGAAGCAACGGGACGAGGGGGTGGGAGGGACGGAAGCGGCAGGAAGTTGGGCGCCCCCTCGCGGCCCCTCCTCCGCCAAGGACCCCGTTGTTGATAAGGAGGGTGAAGATATAACCCCTAAAGGTGCGGTTTTGACGTCAATGAAAATCCACCTCAAGAGGCGGGTGACAAATGGGCCTCCTTAACAATGGGGCGAAAGGTTCCATTCATTCCCCGCGCGCGCGGGGGGCGGGGCAGGAGGGGCGGTGTGGAGGGGGATCAACAATGGGGGGTGCGTGGAAGTTGACGGCGGAAGGGGGAGGGGATGGCGTGCCATAATGGTCCCGCGTGCGTGCGCCCCCGCGTTTGTGTGCGTGTGCATGAATGTTGGTTGGTTGGCAAATATAGTGTTCGTCCTCACAACACCGCCGCGACAATAAATTCGGCCCCCGTTCCGATTCCGCAACTTTCCCCTTCTCCGCGTAGTCAGGGGTGCCCAGGGGTGGGTAAGCACTCCCTCGAAGCATCCACCTCACGAAGAAGGGGAAGGGGCCTTCCTCTGACACCTACGCACGTCGATGACGTTTATCGGGCATTGGCAGGAGCTGCCGAACGAGATAGAGCACGCACTTCGCGGAGTGTGTCGAGACCTTTGAGGCCAAGGGAGTTGTGCTGCACTTTACGCGGAGGTAAACTTACATCGTGTGCCCTCATTGTTCGTTGACGTATTCAACCCTAATAAAGTCGGTTTGCTTTGGCTGATGGTAGAGTTCACCCTGTGCTATAAGCCCTGTACGGCCTATATATATATTCATACATTTGCAGGGTATTAAGGGGGGCCATTTCCTTTCCTTGTGCCGGTAATGGTTCCCCGGGAAGATCTGGTACCCGAAAAAATCACGTAGCTTGGGTGGAGCTGCAGGTGCCCAGAGTGACATGCCCGGGAATCGAACCGGGGCCCAACCAACGCCCTAGCCCCTGGACTACCACGACCCATGTTTATAATGGGTAGCGGTAGTCGATGGGTATAGCGTTGGACTACTAACTGAAGGGTCCAGGTTAGATTCCTGGTCGAGCCACTTTGGACACATGCAGCTCCACCCAAGCTACGTGATTTTTTCGGGTACCAGATATTTCTGGGGAATCATTACCGGCACAGGGAAAGGAACTGCCCCCCAATTATTACCCTGCTAATGAGTGAATTTCACACGCCGTATAGGGCTTAGAGTACTGGGTGAACTCTATCATCACCCATACCAAACCGACCTTATTAGTGTTGATTACTACTGTGTTTATTGGCATGCATACCCACACGAAGGCTGCCTGCCCCTCGTTGTCATTAATGGACAAATGGCTCGTGCGAGAGGACGCCTCACCGCAAGACCTTGCGATGGCTTTCGGAGTAACTGTGTGGAATTGTTGTAGTGGATTGTGAAAGTTTTATATGGTTATTATAAATTGTGGAATTACGATGTGTTAGAAAGGAGATTGCGGTTCAGTATTGCCGAAGATGTCATCAATTGATCTCTGATTCTATTACACGGAAAGTAAGGGACTTCGGTAAAAACGCAATCACTCAGGTGTATCGGACCTTTGTGAAACGCACGCCAGGATTTACCAGGATTCCTCCTATGGCAGGGACCCGTCAATCACACAAACAAAATTAAAGAACTAAAATTGTGGGTAGGTAAGTGCCTAAGGACCATCTATTCTCCCTCTCTGTTGTCCAATCACGAGGTTTCCCCATCACCCCCTCTCCCTCCCAATGGGCCATTCTTTCAAACCTCCCCAACGGAATTCTCATTCTTCTCTTTAGAGGCCTGCATTGCAGGCGAAACACCTGGTGTCACGTTTTCTTAGGCACTTACCTACCCTTAATTTTACTAAACAGAGCAGCAAAACGAGGAGGACGCTTTGCATTGAATCCCAGGGAGTTGATCCTGAAAAGGGTCGCCTCAAAGAAGCGAAAATAATGCAGAATTTAGCCAAAAAGGACCGCCGAGGAAGAGACAAACGGAACAAGCGTTCTTATGCCACCACCGTACGTATCAGGAACCACGGAGAAGATTGCTGGGACACGATAAAGATATGACGACTTGAATCGATGTAATTGTGCCAAAAAGACCTCCTACAACAATCCTACCCAAATTGAAGGACCACATCTCGCACAGTACCTACGATGGCGTTTACGAGATGAAGTGCGGCTATGGGAGTCCCGACATAGAACAGACGGGCAGATCAATTAATTTCCGCCTCCAGGAACACCTGAGAGGCCTGAAAAAAGGACAATGCCGTCTCATAGTGGGGGCAGAACATGCCTCGTCGAAGCTTGGGCATAGGATAAACCTGATGAAGCCAACGTGACCTCGTTGTAATCACGCGCATCTACTTTACATCCTCACGAGTTATCAACTCGTGAATTGGTTTGTGGTAGCCCTGCAAACCGTAATCCTGTTCTCTTGTTCTGATTCCCTCTCCATTCCCCATCTGAGCCCCGACGCCTTCCATCACTTTACTTACTCATAATTCATTCAGGTCATTCTCCTTTATTCTTCCATTCCACGGTGTTCAATAAGATTTCGTGCCTCAGGATGTCTCAAGTCATTCTCCCTCCTCCTCTTATCAGCGTCCTGCTTAGGTTTCCTCTTCACCAACTCTTTCAAGTTCTTCTAGTTTTTTAGTTCTACCCATCTATATCATTTTCAGCAGTAACGCCACATTCCGCAGTCTCCAAAACTTCTCCTTCTCCCTGCTGAGCGTAAGGTAGAAAAAGTACGCTCTTATTTCTCTGAACGAATCGCTACTGTACGTCCACAATAGTACAATTTACCGTTATCTATTCTATAGCAAGCCTTCTTCGCCGTTACGATTCCGATGACTACATTCCTCGCCCTAGTGATGATCCCACCTAAACAACAAACCACTAGTTCCAGTGGCCCTTCCCGTGTGCGATCATCTTCCCTTACTGCACATCATTCCTTGGTTTTACATTTTTCTTTCGGAGTTCCGCTTTATCATCCCGTGCTCCGGTTATTGTAATATTACACATTTTTGGCGTTCACTAGTGTTCGATGCAACCGCGTGTGCAGAGATACTGGCGTAAAAGATTAAATTTGTTTACGTGTATATTAGTGAACACTGAAAGAACTCCCTTATACACTTGGTGGTCGAAGCCACCTTCATCGGAGTGCGAGGAGTAACTGACGGGAAAATAAGGAGAAGAGGGGATACAAGAGGGGGGTGTGAAACAGAGGGGCATACGTAATGGGTGACTGGCTGTTGAGCGAACAGGACAGGAAAAGGTGTAAGCTACTCAGCTAGGTTTAATCCGGAGAGTTGGCAGGATTTAAATAACTAGATATAAGCTAATTCTAGGACCCTTAATTGTATTGGTGTGGCTGTTTTTACGAATCTCATATTTACTCTTACCCTATTCAAGTTTCATGTTAATTTTTAGTAACAAATAGAAGTGCACCACACCCCCTAATATATGTATGTGTTTAAACTTGCTAGGCTGATATTTTAACCACTATTTTTTCTGGTGATTATGTATCCTTTCCAGCTCTCTCGAGGGTCAATTAATGATTTCCCAGCCGTATCTTTAATAGTGTGCACAGATTTTCCCTAGTTACTAATTTTCAACTTTCTGTTTATGGCAAAAATTTCATTCTTGCGCTTTAACTCTCCATGTATAGCGTTTTCCTGCAAATCTAATCCATCGACTAGATTTCTCTTTCCACTTTTGGGCTTGTGTGCGATTGGTAATTATCATTATCCCCGACATCACATTTCTTTCCTCGTCATAACTATGGATCTGCATCCGACATGGCAAATATATTTTGTTATCGCTATATTCGTTAAGGCTAGCGTCGACGAGAATATAAAGCAAAAGCGATTGCGCATGCGCAAGTATCGTAAGGAGAGTTGCGTCTGCTTAAAGAAGGACTAAACCAAAGCTTAACGCAAAATTTGCTCCCAACATTTTGAACATCCTGATTCCACTGAATGAAGTATCGTGTGAACCAATCTTTATAGATCACGTTTGATCCTTAGTGTGTCAATTAATATGTTCCATTTTATGCCTGAGATTAATTCAAAGGTACACTTTGATAATTTCACTCGATATTAAGATACCGTCTATTATTATCGTTTATTACTAGTATCGCCTCAACTTTTCTGTGGAATCACAAAGTTACAGTTCTCTCATTTCCAATATGAATCGATTCCATAATGTCATGCCGGAAACCATCAATTGTATTCATTCGAGATGCTACGTAGAAATATCAGGAATCAGTTCTACTTAGGTCGATTAAGGAGAAGAGGTCCTTGGTTTCAAGTAGAAATTAGTGTATGGTTTATAATGGGAGGCGAAATACGGAGCAGATTGGTGGAGAGGCAGAAAACAGTTTCCCAACCTTCTCCTGCCCCGCCCCCGCAAAGTACCGACTCCTTACCCCCTTACTCCGCCAACGCCTCCCTTGTTCCTCGGCGGAAATCCTTAATATCTAGCCGCCCATTGTTCCCCATCCACCGGATTCTCCGTCTAAAATCGTCGTCTCATCTGCGGCGGTTCCCTTAAGGCGACGCGAAGAGTGTTATAACCGCGAACAATCCCAATACATGGCCGATAAAACTCCATCCCGTCTGCTCCCAAGGGTTGGGAAACTGCAAGGGCGCCTGAGATGCGACCTCTCCCACCGAGGTTGGTCTCACGTTAAGTGCCCTCCAATCCGCCGCGTGAAAAGGAGGAGACTTATCGATTGGCATTTTGTGGCCGAAGTCCTTCCCCTATGCCCTTGGATGGGAACCCTAAGGCTGCAGGATTACGGCTCATCGCGCCGACGAAGACGCCCCTCCGACGGTGCTCCTCCAGGAGATCGCGGGCGGCGCCAAAACACCAGACTCCCACCAATTTATGGACCGCCACCCTTCTCCAGGGCCCCCTTCTCTCCAAATGCTCAAGCGCGTCGGGAAATTAGGGTGGCATTGGCCATATGGCGTGATTTTGAAATGAAAACAATGATAAGTAATCTGTTACATAAGAGCATGTTGAAATGGCTGTATACTAGTATTCGAAGGACTGCATCTATATGGGACCCCTCAAGTAGCCCTGGGCATTGTGCTAGGGGCTGAATCACACCAGGCATTAAAAATTAAAGTACTACTTAATAGTTAGTTATCAACAGAAAGGCTCAAAATTTTAAATAATGTTTTCATTTTTCTCATTAACTGGTGCGACACTTGGTAATTAGAATTGAACTTAAAAAAAGTGTGAATCGATAAATTTTTGGAATAAGAACAATCCCTCCCGATCGCCTACTGCATTGGAAACTCCGAAATGGAAGGTTTACACTCAATTAAATACCTAAGCGTTACCCTCACTCAAGAACTCTCCTGGGTGAAATACATACGAGGAATATGTGGACAAGCTAACAGTAAAATAGGATTTATTAGAAGAGTACTTGGTAAACGTGATGAAAAGGTGAAAGAAAAATGTTATCTGTCGTCGGTTGTTGCTGGTTGCGCGAGGATATGTATACATGTATGTGTATATGATGTATGTATATATTTTTTTCTTACAGGTTCCCCCCACCTTTCCTCACCTATGTGATAACCCCTAACCCCCTCATCCCTTACCCTTCCCTCATGGTGCTACACCCCCTGCCACACACCTTTTTTGGTGGCTCGCAGGGTATTTATGTAGATCTAGATGTAGATGTCGGTTAGGCCGCATTTAGACTATGCTGCAAGTGTATGGGATCCTCACGAAATTGGATTGATTGGCGAAATGGATCGCGTGCAGCGTAGATAGGAGCTACATTTGTAAAACGTTGATATGATAAACTTAGTAGCGTATCCAAAATATTAGAGTAGCTAAGCTGGAAATCACTCATTGGAGCGAAGGCTAAATTACAGATTGAAGCTCTAGCATAAATTGGAAGGACTTCTCTTCAGCTGTCATTTGGCAAATGTATTATTAACCCCATCGTAGGAGAGATCATGTTAATAAAATTAGAGAGATTAACTGTAGAACAGATAGCTTTAAGATGCCATTTTTCCACGAACGATAGGGGGTCATAATAACATTGTCCGACCACGGTAGGGTCACATTCGAGTAAAATTATTCTGGTGTGTACTATTCACCCCCTACCACACTGATGTGTGCTTACAGCTCACTAAAAATAAAATACCAGCTACATCAAATTCGGAATATAAGCATGAAATATTCTCTCAGCGCGAGATACAATCTGTTTATAGCCTATAACAAATTTTGGAGTGGATGATTTAAAAGCCACATAATAATGGCTACTCTATTTTTTGTTGCCTGGGCCCGGTTTTTAACAATCATTCCGATCTCATATCTTTCAATTGTCGTGGGAAAAATGACTTTTTAAATCCGTTTCTTCGACACTTGATCTCTCTAATCATATTTTCATCTCTCCTCCTGCCTTCTTGCGAACGGAATAAAAATTATCTTTTAAACAACATCGCTAAAGAGCATCGCTTCTCTTATACGCAAGAGGTATAAATCTATTAACATTCACTCTGCGAGTGATTCCCTCCCTAGTCTCTGTAACATTTCGATGCGCTGCTCTTTTTACAAATCCAGCCTCTCTACGCTACACGCGATTCAATTCGACATTCGATGCAATTTCATGAGGACCCCTATACTAGATAGATTGAGACATAGTCGGCATTATTTTGGGGCAAGATTGAGTCGATGGAGTCTATTTCATCACCCACCCTATGCCACTAGAAGTATATTCTAAATGAGGTTTAACCTGCGAGAGATAACATTGGTCCTTAACTTCCTCGTCACATTTTCGCAACGTTCTTCTTATTAATCCTAAGTTTTTGCTAGCTTGTCCACATACTACCCTTATGTGTTTCACATAGAACAGGTCGTTAGTGGCGGTGATGCCCAAGTATTAAGTCAGGTCTGCACATTTTATTTCGGTATTTTTGATTCATCAGGTGAACAGTTACAGTAATTGTTATTATAGTATATTCGTGTTTATAAGCTCCTTATATTTTCTATTGTTACATTATAGTGTACTTCAAGTGTCACTGCTACAACATTTGATGCATCATTTAATTCGTGAAAAACGTTCTGGTTTGAAAAACTCCTTTTGAATGCAAGAGAAGTCAGGAGCGCATGCATGAAAACGGGAGCTATCGTTCAGCTGACAAATCCCCCCGCACCTCAATCAGAGAGGAAAGAATAAACAATTGGCTCGTCAGAAATAGAATAGAGAATACCATTCGCCCAACATTAGAAAATAGTGAAGTAATCATCAATGATGACACAGACAAGAGTGGTAGGACTGATTTTCTCTGGCGCAAACGGAGCGGTGGAGGGGGGGTCTGTCTGGCAGAGTAAGGTGGAGGGGGCTCTTAGCAACAGGCCGACACCAATCCCAGTCGCCTGCGGGCTGTCGTTGAGTGAGGACACCTTTTTTCGTGAAGCAAGCTTTTTGTCCGCGTCGAAAAACAAAATGAATCTGAATTTAGAGCAACGTTATTCTGTGAATTTTTGTGCGAAACTCGGGAAGACGGCAACTGAGACCCTCGATATGATCAAGCAGGCTTATGGGGACACTGCCTTAAGCCGTTCCACAGTGGCACAAGTTGTTTAAAGAGCTCGTTGCAGACGACCATCGCTCCGGACGGCCGTCGACGGCAAGAACCGAAACGAATGTGGACAGAGTGAGGACACTGCTGAACACAGACCGACGCTTTACCAGTGAAGAAATTGCAGACCAGTTGGCTCTGTCTGCATCCAACGTCCAACGCATTATTTCACAGTATTTGGCCATGCGCAAGGTGTGCGCCAAGATGGTGCCGAAAATTCGTGCCATGGCGCGCTCGACGTCAGACAGCTCCTGGCCAAATACGGCGTTGCCACGTTGCCGCACCGGCCCTATTCTCCCGATCTGGCACCACCGGACTTCTTCTTCTTCCCACTGATGAAAAGACATCTCAAGGGACAACGCTTTGACTCGATAAAGGCCGTTCAGGAGGCTTCGACGAGGGTCATCAACGGCATCCCCAAAGAAAATTTCCAGCGTGCGTACGGGGAATGGAAGCAACGTCATACTAAGTGTGTGGCAGCTCAAAGAGCATACCTTGAAGATAATTAAGTCGATGTAAGTATATCGTCAATAAAAGTCTTGTAAAAAATCAGTCCTACCACTTTTGGGTGCGACCCTGTATGACCACAAAGCATTGGGATTTAGGTCCATGAATCTATAAATGTTTACTTGAAGTCAGCCGGCGCTTTCCGAATATTACTTTGCTAAGCGCAAGATATTAGGAGGTAATTGTTTGAATACCCTATCCGGTATATTTTCTGGACCCGGGGATTTGTTGGACTTAACATCTTTCAGCAATTTTAGTTTTTCTTGTTCGTCCGCCGTTACATTAAACATTAGTTTTTGGTGAGGAATATTCAATAAATCTTCGATGGCAACATTTTCCGTGAAAACACTGTGGAGGAATTAGTTGATAATAATTTCCCTCAATTGTGAGTGATATTGTTACAATCCCTTAATAAGACCATAATATGCTCATCCCCATCCGGCTCCGTAAAATATAGTATGACCAGAACGCTTAAAGGTCGCTGCCCAAGCATTTACACAATAATTTACGTACCTATAAAGTCTCGCGATGCACTGCGTATTTGCCTACTAGTTATTATTTTAGAAAATGTACACTTGTCCAATGACTGCCTCTGCTCCAAGGATGATATGTTCGCGCCCACGCTTGAGCGTAACTTTCGATGCTTTCAAAGCGCTTTCCTAGTGTCATATTTGTAGCACCTGGGTCGCGGTCCTTTTAGGGACTTTTGTTGAGAGAGAGGCTGTGATTCCTCCTGGCGTAGTACCGACAAATTGTGACAAAGCTTCTTCTTCTGTGCTGAAGTTGATTACGCCTAGATATTGAAATTATTAAATTATAACTAATATTTGACCTACCTGATATGATTATTTCATGGGTTGAAAACATTACAGAGTGAATTGGAGGTTATGGGATGAGAACCAATATTATTAAAACAAAGGTTATACGATGTTCCAGAAAGAGAAAGGCTAAGCTAAACATTAAAATAGTCGGGGAAAAAATAGAGCAGGTGGAACAGTTTACATATCACGGAAGTGTTTTGGACAAGAACGGTCAAAGTAGTAGACACGTAAGGAGAAGAATTGCAATGCTAGGCAAGGAGGCTTTCTCAAGGAGGATGGAGTTGATGACCGGGACGTTGAGTGAGGATGTCAAGAAAAGACTCGTAAAAACTTTCATATAGAGCGTAGCTACAGCTACAGCCTGTATGTACGGCGCGGAAACATGGCCGCTGAAGCAGGAGGATAGACGTAGATTGGAGGCTTTTGAAATGTGGGTGTGGAGAAGAATGGAGAAGGTGAAATGGACCGCAAGAAGAAAAACAAATGAGGAAGTACTAGGTACAGGGTTCGTCCGGAAGATAAGTGTACTGATTTTTTTCCCACTGCTCCAGGCTCCAGCACCGCTCTGACGGGCTGCAATTGGTGGGGGGTATGTTGGCAAGCGACGCTGAAAAAGACAGTCGGCTCTGAGCTGTGGTGTAGTGAGGAGCTCTGTTAACGCGAACCTCCACGCTCGACCCACGTCACGGAACGCGATGCCGAAATTTTCGGAGCAGCGTTATTCCATCAAATTTGCTGTAAAGCTTGGGAAATCGTCTACCAAAACTGTCGGTATGATTAACCAGGCTTACGGGGAGTCAGCCATGTCCAGAAACATGATCTTTCGGTGGCACAAGATGTTCGTGGAGGGCAGAGGTCGACGACGAACCACGGCCTGGACGCCCATCAACGACACTCACCGACGAAAATGTGCGAAAAGTTCGCGATGTACTGAACTCTGATCGTCGTCTTAGTGTTCGAATGATAGCAGAGCAGTGTAATGTGCCAAAAACAATAGTGCACGAAGTTATTAGGGACCAATTACAGATGCGAAAAATTTGTGCAAAGTTGGTGCCGAAAGTGCTCAGTGATGATCAAAGACTCAATCGTTTGGAAATCGCGACACAACTTGCGGATCACTGCAAAAATGATCCACATTTTTTAGAGAACGTTTCTGTTCCCGAAGATAAAGAGGAGTTTGAAAGGAACGCGATACGGGACTTTGGACGTCGTCAAAGAGGCCGTGACGACGTGTTTTCGAGAGGTTCCCGATGATGCCTTCGCGGGAGCGTTCCAGGAATGAGAACGCCGCTGGAACAAGTGTATCGACTCACAAGGGTCCTATTTTGAGGAATATTAGCTTAAGATATGTAAAAGTGTAATAATTTTTTTTCCTTAGTTCAGTACACTTATTTTCCGGACGAACCCTGTATGCTGGGCGAGGAGAGGGGGTTGTTAGGATAAATCCTATGGAGGCAGGAAAAATGGATGAAAGGCATATTGAGTGGTAGTGGGATGTTGAAGAAGGTAATAGAGGGGAGAATGTTGGGCAAGCGAGGAAAGGGCAGGAACAGGATAGGGATGTTGGACGGGATAAAGGGAGGAAGGAAGTACACATAGATGAAGAGGGACCTGATGCAGAGTAGGTTGCTGGATTGGGTTTTGTTTGGAGTTACAAAATATTTATTTAATAGTTGTGTCCATTCAAAAACCTACCTTAACCGGTGGATTACATTATAATAATATGCATAAAAAAGAATCGGATGGAAAATTTCATTAGGGATTCCATAATAATAAGAAAAAAGTTCCCATTTAATATTCAAGCAACTGTTATATTCAGGAAACACCATCTGCACTAGTAGTTACATAGATAGATAGAGGACTTTACTTGGGCGAAATTGAGACCTAATGGTCCCTTCCTCCATTCCATTTATACACATTCCGTTACATGCCCAAGTTAAAAAACAATGTCATTGATATCATCATCTTATGCAAGTACAGCCAAACATACAATTATCGACATTAAAGGCTGGTTATTCACTGATATCCGCGACAGTGAAATTATCTCAAAATCACTTTCCGTTTACAGAAATGACTAACCAAATCAAATAGAGGGCGGTGTCTGCGTTGCAGTTGAAATTCTTGGGTTATCAGAGCTGAAGTTTTTAATAAAAATTGGCTATATTCCACAAAATAAAAGTTTTAATACGACCGGTTTCGATGTAACTACATCATTTTCTGGTGACAGTCATAACTCAGTGTCTAGAATATATGCTGAAAAGCTAGTAAGGGGGGGGGGGGGGTTGGTGTGTAGTAGAAAATGGAGGATAGAGGGAGGATAGAAGATGATGTGGTTACATCGAAACCGGTCGTATTAAAATTTTATTTTGTGGAAAATTGCCAATTTTTATTAATCATGATATTCCACCATATTACGCCTGAAGCGTCTCTTTTTAGAGCTGAAGTTTTTCCAGATTCCGATTGGGGTAGCTTTTGACGTTCAAATAAAAGTCGTGATACGAGGAATAATAAGGAATCACTTCCTTAAATTCACGCGCTCAGCAGTCAATAGGTTAATTTCAAATAAAGTTACAAAAGATAACACGACCTAGATGATACAAAGCGGCCAATGGAAAATCTTTGGGATGTCAGAGGCTATGTCATGCTAAGATGAAATATATCTCATTTTTGACAGGCTCCAAGATATTTTTCCAGTCCTTGCAGTCAAAATACAGGTCAATAAAATGCCTTTAATTTCTTACTTCTTTCGGGTTCCCAGCGAGTACTCGGCGATCAATATTTACAGAGTAGAAAAGCTCCTGCAATAGATCCCTAGCCTGAATGGGTTGGACTGCAGTCGTCCTTATTCATTGGTTGTCCCTGGCAAAATCTCAATCCAATTGTTTTGAGGAAGGCTTCCGTCTGCCTATCCCCGCGTGCACTTGGGGAGAAAACATGTCTTCTCAACCTCTGTCTGGTAGTGGAGGCACGCGGCAAGTCCCGAGCGCGCACGAAAGGCCAGTGGCAGACATATTTTTTATCAACCGATGTTGGAATGCTCCCTGCCCAGCGAAACAAATATCATCCCGAGTCACGTGCCCTTCGCCCTCGCCCTCTGCCAAAAGACTCGGCCAATGAAATCCGTATTTAGGCGTGAATAGTCTCAAAAGAAAAATATTCAATGTAGTTATACGCAGTGCGGTAATTGAAATGTAAGAGGCACTTCCGTCTTCACTCCACGTTCAATGCTGCAAGCAAAGGTCCGACGTCCTTTAAGAAGAGAAATAATGGCAATCCTCAATGAACAGAAAGGGATGAAAACATTCGAGGAGGACTCGAGGAGAGAAAATGGAAATCTCGCCTAATTTTTCCCCGCTCCCAACAACGAAAGGGGGGCGCTTCGAATGAGAAGCCGAATGAACAAATAAATCCGTTTAGAAGAAATAAAACGCCGGAACAAAAGGCTTGGTCGAGACAAAAGCGAAGCGGAAATGAATTGCGCGGAGTTAAGGGTTGTGCTTAGAGGCGGAAGGGGGTGGTTTTCACCCCTCCTCACAACCCCCCCCCGCTTTCTGCTCATCTTTCTTGTTTGCGTGTCACGTGTTGCAGCCAAACAAGAAGGAAGGGGCGTGAGTCCTCTGCCCCTGCCACCCTGTTCACACCAGAGAAGACCTCCCCCCGCTGGGGGTGGAGGGAGCCTTGGAGGGCCGGGGGTCGGAGCAGCGCAAAAGCAACAGATAGATTCAAACCCGATTCGAGGGTCCACCCCAGCCGATCCTCCTCTGCGACGATTGATGCACGATTCCTCGATCCGAACGCATTCGACGCCCCAGTCTTCGTTCGCCCGAGCGATGGAATCGCTATCCCCTCTCCCACGCATTACCATTGTCCCGTCAGGGGTAGCAGTCATCTTTCAAACAAGCGCCATTACTTTCTCTGAATTGAGTATAAGTCAATGACTCCATAAATATCTACTACATGGTTTGTATAAAAATATCGGAAAAATAGATTTATTTTTTATATTGCTACAATGCCTCAAAATTCTTCAAAGTCCCATGTTGGTGTCCTTAGAATGATGGTTTCACTCATGGCAATTGAGAATAGTCTGCTGGTGCCGAGTTGGGGCAATAAGGGGGGTTGGGGAATCGTCGCAATGCCTTTGCAGAAGGTCTTCTCGAACAGACATGCGCTCGACTCTGCCGTTGGTCGTCCGTCGGAAGACCTTCGAGACGCGTTTGGCGCTGATATTTCGCATCGCCAAATTTTCAGTGATAACGGTGTGCAGTGTTATCTTATCAACGCCAATTGCGATTATTCGTACACTTGACCGACGCGACGGTCTGTAATTCGGCATTCCACGCAAGCACGTCAAGGAAAACTTCTTTCCGATATGATTCATACAAACCTTGTATGTAATGCAGTCGCCAACTATCAGGTGGCATTCTAGTCATGAATGAACGGCCTATTCAGAAATGAGTTGGATCTACAGATTTATTTAATTTCAAGGCACCCCACCACTCGACCCGAGAGTTCGGGGCGTTGGCACGCCAACCATGAACTATTTTTGTCACAGCCTATCCATTTCCGTCTTGGTGTGTCCGTCACGATTAGTGCGTGGGAAAAACAAATAATTGAACCTATCCGTTCGGTAGTCTCTCTCTCTTATTTTGTGAATATGTTCTGTCCTGCTCATATAATTGAGTTTATACATCTTATAAGCCGGGTGCAAAATCATGCGATCTTAATCTTTACAATAGGTTTAATCTTGCTCTGAGTCTCCGCGTATCCGGAGGTTCTCGTCCGAGATCGTGTAGTACGTTAAATTTGCGACGCTCTGCATTTTTTTGGATACATTTTACACAAAAACTGTTTCTCCCTACCTTGTTCGATTCTCTAATAAGTGTTATTTGAGATAGAGTCGATATTCTCGCCGCGCATGCTGTCTGCGGGTCTTACTAAAGAAAAATAACACGTCGCTACGCTCATCCTTGCACCTCCGAGTGCGCTACGATATTTGGCAAAGCTTGCTCGTGTTTTTCTTAATTGCTAAAGAAACGCATAACTGTACGTTTTTAGTATTTAGAATAATATATGTGTATTCAGCACAATGCACATCTCTTTAGGAAGTTTAAGTGGATGTCTTTTCCTTTTCATAACCCTTTCAACGCCCTTCAACTACCTAATGCGTTACTTTCTCCACTTGGTGATTGCAATCTCTGCTTTTTGGTGAATCGCGGGATATTTGTGTAGATTTTGGTGTAGGCATCGATATTATTTGTGATATTTTTATTTTAATGCCCGCAGATTGTACGTGAGTGTGGGCCCCTTGTTACATCTTCGAGGATAGTTACACTAACGACACAAATCAAAAAGAGCTAGGGCCCCAAAAGTCGTGGAATCTGCGGTCGAAACACTAACAATTAGAACGTCTGTGTAGGATTTCTCAAGTACTTCACGGATATATATATAGAATTTGATTTCATTTCTGCGTAAATTCCGAGTCTCCCAAGTTCTGTTTTAAATACTTTGACCGGAAAGAGGCTTCGTTTCTGGTCAGGTCGGACCTTTGACCGGAACCTCTTGGCCCACTTTAACATTGCCTATCGTATTCAGACACGGGACAAGAGCACCGTAATTAAAGGTATCAAAACGCAGATTTAGAAGAGAGAAATCACGTGTACGCTGTCGGAGTTCATTTTTCAAATGATCCTGCAATCGAGGCCGATGAGCAGATTATATATCGTTTGAGTTTCTTGCAATGTATAAATACCTTAAATACGACCTCGTAACGCTTATAATGTTATCATAGGCCGCTGCAATGTACAGAGTAATAGCCAACGGCACAGATTGTGACATACTAAAAATTTATTTGCGTGGCATCAAGGAATTTTATACAGAATGAGGTTTGTATTTTTTTGAGGTTAGGATAGCTTATGAGGATTCAGGAACAAGCGTTTCAGGACTGTTTCAAAAATATAAAACTTCGTTAGGATAATTGTATGCGTGGGGAAGGAATTTGGAGAGGAACACTGACCAACAACTTATTAGTTAAGTATTATTTTTATAATAAATAAGTTCGGGACATTTTGGAACAATCGATTAGTGTCCTGTTCTTCTTTTCCTTCTAATGATCCCTCCAAAGAAGACGGTTATGAATTCACCGAAAATTCAAAAAGCTATTGTTTTTCTCTTTATTTTTGTTTCTTTAAGTATTTCACATCAAATTTCACATTCATTTGCTTGAATTTATAACATTTAATTCTCTCATGAACATCAGCTAGAAATAACTGATCATTAGGAGGTGTATTTTTAATAGCCTTCTCATTCATAAATATATTTCACAAAACAAAATGAGAGTCTTTCAGTGAGATACTTTTCCCCACCTTTCAATCATTGTGCCAAAGCAGAATGTACTCAATCCTTTCCTCCAAAAACCTTTGGATGGAACGAATATCATC